>CAKAOJ020000308.1:0-527500 GCA_916701645.2 Sebastolobus alascanus
TGAGTTTGTATAGATGGATCCACTGGTGGAGCTGTCAGAGTTTAAGAGGTGAAGTCACTACGTCTTTATTGAAGTAGCAGCACGTTGTCATTAATATTAACAGAGCTGTTTCACTGTTTGTATTTTACAGTTTTTAACCTGCATCCTGTTGGCTTCAGGTGTTTGGAGTTTACATTTTATAAACTTCTACGTTCTAAACCTTCTTCAGCTCTGAACACGTTATTAAACATTGAATGATTTCAAGCAGGAACGTTGTCTTCTAAACTTACATCATTTATTCTTTATTCAGATTGTGGAGCTGCAGTTTGTCAGAGATCAGCTGTGATTCTCTGGTCTCAGCTCTGAAGTCCAACCCCCCCATCTGAGAGAGCTGGAGCTGAGTGGAAACAACAACCTGCAGGATTCAGGAGTGAAGCTGCTGTGTGGTTTTCTGGAGAGTCCACACTGTAGACTGCAGACTCTCAGGTCAGTTCACTGACTCTCTGTTACTGTTAGAGATCTTATATCTTTAATTAACAATTGAACCGGATTTATGTACACACATAACTTAAATCCATAAAGTTGTTAATGTCCTTTTCTTCATATTTTCATGTTTCTTGAACTAAATTCAGTCTACAGTCACTAAAGACTTGTCTTTCTTAAAGAAAGTGTAGAAAATGTCCACTGTTAGTTGTTAAAGTAAATGAATGTTTATCATTGTTGATAAATGGTCACATCTGGATACAGAAGATCCTCTGAACTAATATCTGTTTTAAATTGATCAAGTTTACTTCATGATGTAGAAATATTTCTCTGGTTTCTGTTTGTTTCAACTTGTTCCACAAATAATGTCTGATCATTGATATTGATCCTTCAGCACACACACAGAGATGAACACAGAGATCAGCAGCATGTTATTGATGTGTGTTGACATGAATAGGTGTATGAATGTTGTGGTGACATCTGGATGATGTCTGTAGAAGGCTGACATTATGATGATCCACAATAACACAATGACAAAGCCACTCTACTCATTTTAGGGAAAAGATCATTGATTAGGACATAGTAATGTTGAGCTACACATTTAAAACCTGAACACATCTGATTGGATTATCAAGTGATTTTTATCTTCATTATTAATTCTTTATTCAGATTGTGGGGCTGCAGTTTGTCAGAGATCAGCTGTGATTCTCTGGCCTCAGCTCTGAAGTCCAACCCCCCCCATCTGAGAGAGCTGGATCTGAGTAACAACAATGACCTGCATGATTAAGGAGTGAAGCTGCTGTGTGGTTTTCTGGAGAGTCCACACTGTAGACTGGAGACTCTGAGGTCAGACACCATCTTTTACTTGTGTATTGAGATTAATAGGATGTGAAAGTTGTGGTGACACTAAACTGCAGACATAAGGCTGATATTATACTGATCCACACTGAGTATCTTAATGCTAAAGGACATTTTCTTCTTCATAGGTTTAGTCTATTGACTGTGGCAGAGCAATGTTGAGCTACACATTTAAAACCTTCATATATCACAACACCTGACTTCCATCATGTTTTTTTCCAAAGAAATTATATAAAAACAATACATAAATATAAAGAATAAATAAATAATCTCAATTTCAGCTATCATACAACAACAAATATATTCAGTATTTGTTTTTTCTATACATTTTATGAAGCTATATGATGCTCATACTGAAGAGTTTAAAATGAAGATGCTTTGATTTTATGACTCCATTATTCCTAAAATATATATTATAGATGTCTTATCTTAAATATCTTTTGTTCACATTTCCCCAAAATCCATCCTGACATATTTGACATCTTTATAAACTTTGAGATGTTGAGTTGAATCTTGAATCAGTTTCTGTGGTTGTTATTAGTGTTTGGCAGCTCAACATGAGTTTGTATAGATGGATCCACTGGTGGAGCTGTCAGAGTTTAAGAGGTGAAGTCACTACGTCTTTATTGAAGTAGCAGCACGTTGTCATTAATATTAATGAGAGCTCTGTTTCACTCTTTGTATTTTACAGTTTTTAACCTGCATCCTGTTGGCTTCAGGTGTTTGGAGTTTACATTTTCTAAACTTCTACGTTCTAAACCTTCTTCAGTTCTGAACACATTATTAAACATTGAATGATTTCAAGCAGGAACGTTGTTTCTAAACTTACATCATTTATTCTTTATTAGTCACGGCTACTCACGGTTAGGAACACCGGTGAAACACACTCTGTTTCACAGGAAAAAAACAGACCCCGGTAGCTGTTACTCAGGGTCAGAAAAATCAGAGAAATACACTTAGCGGAGGTAATTTCCAAATAGGTGTATTAGTTGTTTGCTTTGACATAACCACCACGGTTATAAAGTAGAGCATGGATTTAATTATTGGAGGTATTTTCCTGGAGGTAACGTTATTAGTGTCATTTGTTAGTATCAAGTCTGACACCGGGGAAATACCGTCTTACTCACGGGGGAAAAACACACAGGTCACAGCTTACTCTCGGTCACACCGGTGAAATACAATAGAAGAGTTTGGTTGTAAAGTGAACTGCAGTCAATGAGCCGCACTATGGTACTACAGAGCGCTGGTCACTCGTTTATTCAAAGTTTAATAATATTGAACGCGCGTCAAAATTGCAGCAATTTTGAAAATGCACGTCCTTGAGTCCCCAGCAATACACCCACCAAGTGTGAAGTTGAGTGGATTATTGTGTTGTCACCAAAATTCTGACTTCGATACGATACCCTGCCTAAATATCTGGATACCGATACTGAAACGATACCAGGGCAAAAAATCTAAAACATCAGGACAAGTAATGGAATAATAGATGACAGAACAGGGAACTTCAAATTATGTTTTTATTAATTAAAAATGTTAAAATGTAACAATTTCTTCATTAAAAAAATGAAATGGTATGCAGTAACCTGATGTCCCCTATAGTTAAGTTTATATGATTTCTTTGATAGTTAATTTTATATTTACAATTATTTTTACAATGCACACATATTTACATTTCATCTGTATTCTTATTTCTATTTTTCTTAAATCTTCCCTGTGTTTTTCATATATTTTTATTCTATCGTGGAACAACTGTGATATTCCCCCCACGATCAATAAAGTATTTCTGATTTTGATATCATTTCTTAAACAGCGTTAACAAGGCTTTTTTTTTTTTTTAAACGGCGCCACCGTCGGTGCATCAGTAACAGTTCAGGCAGAGAGTGTTATAGCAGCATGGAAGATGATGAGAGGCTTCCAAAGCAAAAACTTAGAAAACGTTAATAAATTGACATGAAGTTCTGTGAGAAGGTGATGAGAGAAAAGCTGCTAAAATCCGGAAGACACCACAGTAACTGTAGAAAGAGCTGTGTTGTGTTGAAGTGGTGTGAAGAGAGAGAAGAGTCACTCTCTGATTTTCCTCTTGTTCATTTCACGTTACAGAGACACACAGTAAATTAACACTTTAACATGTTACAGAGACACACAGTAAAACAATACTTCAACACGTTACAGAGACACACGGTAAAATAATACTTTAACACGTTACAGACACACACGGTAAAATAATAGTTTAACACGTTACAGAGACACACAGTAAATTAATATTTTAACACGTTACAGAGACAATAAAATAATACTTTAACACGTTACAGACACAAACGGTAAAATAACACTTTAACACGTTAGAGAGACACACGGTAAAATAATACTTTAACACGTCACAGAGACAGACGGTAAAATAACACTTTAACACGTTACAGACACACATGTTAAAATAACACTTTAACACGTTACAGAGACACACGGTAAAATAACACTTTAACACGTTACAGAGACACACGGTAAAATAATACTTTAACACGTCAAGGAGACACACGGTAAAATAACACTTTAACACGTTACAGAGACACACGGTAAAGTAACACTAACACGTTACAGAGACACACGGTAAAATAATACTTTAACACAAGCTCTTTGGTGGATTATGTGTTTGGCTAATTTCAGGAGATGCTTATACAGATTCAAAAAAGATGGAAATACACAGCTTCCACCAATAACAGCGGTCTGATGAATATATAACAGCAGAATGGTAGAATTCTTTTTAAGAGATCTTATACACACCAAAGATCAATGTTATGTTTTTAATGCAGATACAGTGATAATATCTTTCTGGTGACATTATGTTGAAAGCAGTCACTAAATTTTCCCATGTATGGACGTGAACCTGACAGCAGCAGGTAGCTAGCAAAGAGAGGTCAACTTTATCAACTGTATTATTATTACTTATTCACTGAGTTTTAAAAATGCTTTTCTAATCAAGAAGGTCTCATGCTAACTTTGTGGAGCCAGATCTCGGATCAGATCACACTGACAGACTGGACATTAGGGAAGCCTCAATTTAACTACATTGTCTCTCTCTTCAGAGTGAGAGAGAGTGATGAGAAATATTGTTTCATGTCATTCAGTGAGATAAGATTAGCTGAACCACTGATGTGAAGAGTAAATGTTAATCAAAGAAGTATATATCAAATTGTTTAGTCATCAAATGCATGAAGTAAATATAAACTGTCCTCTTTAATAATAACATATTTTGTAATTTTTGTGTCATGACAGACTTTCTGGCTGTGGACTCTCAGATACTCACTGTGAAGTTGTGGCCTCAGCTCTGAAGTCCAACCCCTCCCATCTGAGAGAGCTGGACCTGAATAACAACAACAACCTGAAGGATTCAGGAGTGAAGCTGCTGTCTGCTGGACTGGAGAGTCCAAACTGTAGACTGGAGACTCTGAGGTCAGTTCACTGACTGTAGCTTATGTAGTTTGTACACACACTCTCTATTCACTGGCTCTGCTCCAGATGGCTCTAGAAAGGGACATTCACGTTTTCACGTCAGCCACCGTAGCTCTCCAACACGCTTTGTACACAGGAGAGGCTTCAGTTGGTTGTAATCTCCTCACCTCACCGCTAGATACCGCCAGATCCTACACTCTGGACCTTTAACCACAGACCTTATTTCAGGCATCTAACTAAAAACCCATTGACTTCCAGACGAGGGAACAGGAAGTGCTAAAATGCTAACTCATTTCTGGGTTTTAGTACTCATTCCTGCAGCACTCTATTTGAACATATCTAAATGTGCAGCACTCTTCAACAAACACGTATTGCACCAACTTAAAGGCACATAAGTGATGATTATGAACGACACCATCAAATTAGAGGTTTCTATGGTTCTAAGTTATTCCCACGTTCTTTTTGACAGCAGATCTAACTAATCTATCTATCTAATCTAAATCTAACAGCATTGTCTAATTATTTGAAGCCGCAGACATTTAGATTGCATCAAAAACCAAATAAATATTCTGCGTCAGAAACATCTTTGCAGGTTCTTTTTTTTTTCAAGTCTATCTCAATACAATAGTCACATGTTCATTTGTATATTCAAAGAGTTATTGATGTCTGTCATCATTCATTCTGTCTATGAAGCAATCCCCGTATAACCTGAGTGTTACGAGATGAGGACTAAATCCACATTCTTGTTCTGTCTAAAATGACCTGTAAAGTTGATCTTAAACTAATAGGAGGCTTTGGCAGTCTGAGTAAGATGTATTAGGGCAGGTTGACTTGGAGAAAATCAAATATCATGATATTTTTGACCAAATACTTCGATATACATATTGCGACGATATTGTAGGATTCACCATTGGTGCTTTCACAAAATATTTACAATATTTACAGATTTTTTGATAAATAATCATCAGTAATGTGGATCTCATGACTAAGTGTAATTGACAAATAATAGAACAGCTATAACAGTCTGGTAAGTTCAGATAATTACATGACTTTACTGTAATTTAGCCTTTAACACCAGGAAAAGACGACACTTATGTCATATCACGATGTTACGATATCCAAAATCTAAGATGATATCTTGTCTCGTATCCCGATATCGATATAATATGGATATATTGCACAGCCTTAGTATGTATCCAGTAAGTATGTTGTGTTTGACAGTTTCCTTGTTGATCTGCAGGAGGATTAGTAACTCAAAGAGGGAATTTGTTACTAAACAGTCTATAACTTTGGTAAACACTAGGGGTGGGAACAAAAATTGATTCACCCATGTATCGTAATTTTATTTTTTACGATTTTTAAATAGATTTTTTAATGCCAGAATAGATATATTTGCTAAAGCTAAAAAGCTGCATGCTAACTCTGTCACGGACAGGAAACGTTATCGTATCGCTGTAACGTGGCGGTCGAGCCGGCCGTCGCTCTCATCTCCGTGGTCAAATGGGCCGACGCTACAACTGTAGAGTACCCATATACTGACATTTATGTTAAATGCATTCAAACGGCCCCGATGGAGCTGACCATGGATGGATAAAGAGAACGGAGCTGACGGGAGAGCTAGAGACCACCTTGGAGAAGTTAGAGGAAGTAGACACGTGGGACTATGTCCGCTTTTCAAAATAAGGTGTTAACAAAGGGAACTGTATATACAAAATGCATCTATGGAAATAAGATTGATTGGATTATATTCACCAGAAGTATAAATCATTACATGTTGTTGCGTCAAAGTGCTCCAGACGTGGGCCAGATGAGTCCAGAGACACTTGGTCAACCTTCTTTAAAATTATGTTCAAGTTGTTCAAAAGACTTATCAAGTTATACAAAAGTGTTCAAGTTGTTCAAAAATGTCCACACAGGATGCCCAATGAATCACTGGAGAGGATCAAGTCAGATGCAAAAAATAGAGTTTATTGTGTTCACATGCAGCAACACAGAAAACCCGAGCCTGCCTCGGAAGCAGACTGTCAAACTCTGCTCTTACGCCGTCTTTTATGCGGTTTCGATGGTGTCTGATGCAATGTGGGCGTAGCTGATCCTGTGATATTTTTGGGATTTTCCATTGAGCATAAGAGCCAAAACTGCCAGGTGTTCATTACAAGGCCGTTACTAGGACAGGGTTTTGACCATCGTGTCCTTATCTCAAGACCACCCAATGAGAAAAACACCCAACAATGCCCGGCCTCAAGGACTATATTCCTATGGCGAGGCCTTCCAACAGGGCCAGGTGTTCAACTCAGGTCTCTTGGTACACCATACACCAACATGTGCAGTTCTCTTAGTTCTGAGGACAGCAAAGTTGCATTGTGGACATCAACAGTGATTACATATCATTACCTTCTTTAAAAATGATTATATGATCAATATTCTATCTTTATCGATTAACATATGAATATGGAATCATCACACATAATTATTGATTAATATATATGAAGATTTTTGCTTCATCAATGTCCCTTATAAATTAAAAATAAAATACCACTAATTTGTGAGGGAAATGTCTTTGTTCTTTGATTTTTGGGTTGCTGGATAAAAAATGTAATAAATAATTCCTGACAATGACTGATATATTTGACTTCAGGACATCTCTAACTACATACATGCTGAAAATCAAAAATTTTTACTGTATTAATTTAGAGATTTTCCAAAGTAGAAGTCCCTAGGAGGGTATGATTCAACTTTTTACTTTCATGGTCTAGAGTTAAAAAAGTTAACAAAAATCACAATAAATCGCAAAATCGAATCACAATAATTAAAAATCACAATACTTAAAAATCACAATACGTATCGTATCAGGAGATAGTTGAATCGTCCCAGCCCTAGTAAACACCCACTTCATTTGTCGGACTCAGACTGCTGAATCTTCATATTAGTTTCAGTTGAACTTATGAATTAATTTCTTACAGTGTAGTTGTGTTATGAAGGGACCACTTCACGGGAGGAATGATTACTGCCACCAATAACTCTTTTAATGTACATATGACATGTGGCTGTTGTTTATAGACACACTTGAACAAATGTGGACCTTTCCTGTAAATGACATAAACCTACTAAGCTACCAGATACAGTGAGAAGAAGGCCATGTAATAAATGAAGTAATGAAGTCCAACAAGTCTGATTTAATATTGATCCTCTGATTCCAGACGTGACAGAGATCAGCAGCGTGTTATTGATGTGTGTTGACATGAATAGGTGTATGAATGTTGTGGTGACATTTGGATGATGTCTGTAGAAGGCTGACATTATGATGATCCACAATAACACAATGACAAAGTCACTCTACTCATTTTAGGGAAAAGATCATTGATTAGGACATAGTAATGTTGAGCTATACATTTAAAACCTGAACACATAAGATTGGATTATAAAGTGATTTTTATCTTCATCATTTATTCTTTGTTCAGATTGTGGGACTGCAGGTTGTCAGAGATCAGCTGTGATTCTCTGGCCTCAGCTCTGAAGTCCAACCCCTCCCATCTGAGAGAGCTGGATCTGAGTAAGAACAAGCTGCAGGATTCAGGAGTGAAGCTGCTGTGTGGTTTTCTGGAGAGTCCACACTGTAGACTGGAGACTCTGAGGTCAGACACCATTTTTTACTTGTGTACTGAGATTAATATGATGTGAAAGTTGTGGTGTCACTAAACTGCAGACATAAGGCTGATATTATACCGATCCACACTGAGTATCTTAATGCTAAAGGACATTTTCTTCTTCAGTGGTTTAGTCCATTGACTGTGGCAGAGCAATGTTGAGCTGCACATTTTAAACCCAAATATATCACAACTCTCGACTTCGATCATGTTTCTTTTTTCAAAGAAATGATAATAAAAAATACGTTCCGCGTCGGGGTGCAGCATCGCCCTGTCGGGGATTCTTTCACAACAATGACCCGCTAGCTGTACATTATCCCGCTGATTACACGGCTACTTACTTAACAAATCAATAATTCGACACATAAACAGTCCGCCAGAGTCCGACATCAGAGCTGTGCCCATAGCAACGGCCTGTTATACATAGCAACGGTCTTTTATACATAGCAACGGTCTGCTATACATAGCAACGGTCTGTTATACATAGCAACGGTCTGCTATACATAGCAACGGTCTGCTATACATAGCAACGGTCTGCTATACATAGCAACGGTCTGCTTTACATAGCAACGGTCTGTTATACTTAGCAACGGTCTGTTATACATAGCAACGGTCTGCTATACATAGCAACGGTCTGCTATACATAGCAACGGTCTGTTATACATAGCAACGGTCTGTTATACATAGCAACAGTCTCCTATAAAGAAATAGCAGACCGCAGAACGCCGTGTTTAACCAATCAGAATCGAGTATTCAACACAGCCGTGTAATAAATAAATATAAAGAATAAATAATTAATCTCCATTTCAACTATCAGACAATAACAAATATATTCACTTTTTGCTTTTTCTATAAATTCTATGAAGCTATATGATGCTTATACTGACTGAAGAGTTTAAACTGAAGATGCTTTGATTTTATGACCCCACTATTCCTAAAATATATATTATAGATGTCTTATCTTAAATATCTTTTGTTCACATTTCCACAAAATCCATCCTGACATATTTGAAATCTTTATAAACTTTGAGATGTTGAGTTGAATCTTGAATCAGTTTCTGTGGTTTTTATTAGTGTTTGGCTGCTCAACATGAGTTTGTATAGATGGATCCACTGGTGGAGCTGTCAGAGTTTAAGAGGTGAAGTCACTACGTCTTTATTGAAGTAGCAGCACGTTGTCATTAATATTAACAGAGCTGTTTCACTGTTTGTATTTTACAGTTTTTAACCTGCATCCTGTTGGCTTCAGGTGTTTGGAGTTTACATTTTATAAACTTCTACGTTCTAAACCTTCTTCAGCTCTGAACACGTTATTAAACATTGAATGATTTCAAGCAGGAACGTTGTCTTCTAAACTTACATCATTTATTCTTTATTCAGATTGTGGAGCTGCAGTTTGTCAGAGATCAGCTGTGATTCTCTGGTCTCAGCTCTGAAGTCCAACCCCCCCATCTGAGAGAGCTGGAGCTGAGTGGAAACAACAACCTGCAGGATTCAGGAGTGAAGCTGCTGTGTGGTTTTCTGGAGAGTCCACACTGTAGACTGCAGACTCTCAGGTCAGTTCACTGACTCTCTGTTACTGTTAGAGATCTTATATCTTTAATTAACAATTGAACCGGATTTATGTACACACATAACTTAAATCCATAAAGTTGTTAATGTCCTTTTCTTCATATTTTCATGTTTCTTGAACTAAATTCAGTCTACAGTCACTAAAGACTTGTCTTTCTTAAAGAAAGTGTAGAAAATGTCCACTGTTAGTTGTTAAAGTAAATGAATGTTTATCATTGTTGATAAATGGTCACATCTGGATACAGAAGATCCTCTGAACTAATATCTGTTTTAAATTGATCAAGTTTACTTCATGATGTAGAAATATTTCTCTGGTTTCTGTTTGTTTCAACTTGTTCCACAAATAATGTCTGATCATTGATATTGATCCTTCAGCACACACACAGAGATGAACACAGAGATCAGCAGCATGTTATTGATGTGTGTTGACATGAATAGGTGTATGAATGTTGTGGTGACATCTGGATGATGTCTGTAGAAGGCTGACATTATGATGATCCACAATAACACAATGACAAAGCCACTCTACTCATTTTAGGGAAAAGATCATTGATTAGGACATAGTAATGTTGAGCTACACATTTAAAACCTGAACACATCTGATTGGATTATCAAGTGATTTTTATCTTCATTATTAATTCTTTATTCAGATTGTGGGGCTGCAGTTTGTCAGAGATCAGCTGTGATTCTCTGGCCTCAGCTCTGAAGTCCAACCCCCCCCATCTGAGAGAGCTGGATCTGAGTAACAACAATGACCTGCATGATTAAGGAGTGAAGCTGCTGTGTGGTTTTCTGGAGAGTCCACACTGTAGACTGGAGACTCTGAGGTCAGACACCATCTTTTACTTGTGTATTGAGATTAATAGGATGTGAAAGTTGTGGTGACACTAAACTGCAGACATAAGGCTGATATTATACTGATCCACACTGAGTATCTTAATGCTAAAGGACATTTTCTTCTTCATAGGTTTAGTCTATTGACTGTGGCAGAGCAATGTTGAGCTACACATTTAAAACCTTCATATATCACAACACCTGACTTCCATCATGTTTTTTTCCAAAGAAATTATATAAAAACAATACATAAATATAAAGAATAAATAAATAATCTCAATTTCAGCTATCATACAACAACAAATATATTCAGTATTTGTTTTTTCTATACATTTTATGAAGCTATATGATGCTCATACTGAAGAGTTTAAAATGAAGATGCTTTGATTTTATGACTCCATTATTCCTAAAATATATATTATAGATGTCTTATCTTAAATATCTTTTGTTCACATTTCCCCAAAATCCATCCTGACATATTTGACATCTTTATAAACTTTGAGATGTTGAGTTGAATCTTGAATCAGTTTCTGTGGTTGTTATTAGTGTTTGGCAGCTCAACATGAGTTTGTATAGATGGATCCACTGGTGGAGCTGTCAGAGTTTAAGAGGTGAAGTCACTACGTCTTTATTGAAGTAGCAGCACGTTGTCATTAATATTAATGAGAGCTCTGTTTCACTCTTTGTATTTTACAGTTTTTAACCTGCATCCTGTTGGCTTCAGGTGTTTGGAGTTTACATTTTCTAAACTTCTACGTTCTAAACCTTCTTCAGTTCTGAACACATTATTAAACATTGAATGATTTCAAGCAGGAACGTTGTTTTCTAAACTTACATCATTTATTCTTTATTCAGATTGAGGAGCTGCAGTTTGTCAGAGATCAGCTGTGATTCTCTGGCCTCAGCTCTGAAGTCCAACCCCCCCCCATCTGAGAGAGCTGGATCTGACTAACAACGAGCTGCAGGATTCAGGAGTGAAGCTGCTGTGTGGTTTTCTGGAGAGTCCACACTGTAGACTGGAGACTCTGAGGTCAGTTCACTGACTCTCTGTTACTATTAGAGATCCTATATCTTTAATTAACAATGGAACCTGATTTATGTACAAACATAACTTACATCCATTTTCTTCATATTTTCATGTTTCTTGAACTAAATTTAGTCTGCAGTCACAGAAGACTTGTGTTTCTTAAAGAAAGTGTAGAAAATGTCCACTGGTAGTTGTTAAAGTAAATGAATGTTTATCATTGTTGGTAAATGGTCACATCTGGATACAGACGATCCTCTGAACTAATATCTGTTTTAAATTTGACAAGTTTACTTCATGAAGTAGAAATATTTCTCTGGTTTCTGTTTGTTTCAACGTGTTCCACAAATAATGTCTGATCATTGATATTGATCCTTCAGCACACACACAGAGATGAACACAGAGATCAGCAGCATGTTATTGATGTGTGTTGACATGAATCGGTGTATGAATGTTGTGGTGACATCTGGATGATGTCTGTAGAAGGCTGACATTATGATGATCCACAATAACACAATGACAAAGTCACTCTACTCATTTTAAGGAAAAGATCATTGATTAGGACATAGTAATATTGAGCTACACATTTAAAACATGAACACATCTGATTGGATTATAAAGTGATTTTTATCTTCATCATTTATTCTTTATTCAGATTGAGGAGCTGCAATTTGTCAGAGATCAGTTGTGATTCTCTGGCCTCAGCTCTGAAGTCCAACCCCCCCCATCTGAGAGAGCTGGAGCTGAGTAACAACTACAACCTGCAGGATTCAGGAGTGAAGCTGCTGTCTGATCTTCAGGAGAGTCGACACTGTAGACTGGAGACTCTGAGGTCAGTAGACAGTCGGAGTCGGTCCATGCTGGTTTCAGCAGTATTGTTGTGATGTGTTTCCTCAGTTAAACTGTGAGAGCAGAACGGTGACACACAGAGAGAGAGAACAGTCAGCCAATCAGATCAGCCAGAAGCTTGTTGTGATCATGTGTTAGAGTTGATGTGAAGAAGATGTTGTTGTTGTGTTCATGTCTTCAGGAAATAAAGATGGATTACAGCTGACAGCATCACAACATGTATAGAGACAGTGTTCCTCATCCATCAAACTGTCGTACCATCAAATCTGATCAGAAAGTCTTTGTTCTCTCATTGATCAGTTCATCTTTATCACAGCTCTGAGATCAGTCTGACTGAAGCCTCAAATCACTGGCTCTTATTTCATAGAACCATGGTTACATTTAGTAACCATGATGTGGTCTGCCCAATGAGCTATTAAAGGAGGGTAACAGGATGAGGGTGTGGAGGTTTAGTGTCTTTTGTAACTCGTTCCAGTCACTAGGAGCAGCAAACTGGAATGAGTGACGACCAGAGGAGGTGCAGACTTTAGGAACGACCAGACTGATGAATTTACTAGAAGATAAATTGCGGTTACTGTTGGAGATATTGAGTAGTGAGCAGAGATATGGAGGTTGGTTCTGCTAATGATAGTTTTATAAATGAACTGTGTGCTGCATCAGTGACTGACAGCTGATGAAGGGAGTCTCTGTAAACACTGATTCATGACTTCTGTTCTCTTCTTCTCTCATCAGATGGTGGTGGTCTATGTCAGTCTGAGTGATCAGAAAAGTGGATGTGTTGAGAGGATCAGCCGTGTCCTGATGATCCACAGAGGTTCACCACCTGGACCTGGATCTGATTTAGTCTTTTTTATTCATTCATTCATATATTCTGAGCCCAACATGCCTCTGCAGAATAGTTCAGTTTATGACAACATAACTGTAGATTAACACATTTAAATAGATCTTTCTGCTTTGCTTTGTGTTGCAGCTCCACCCTGTGGAACGATGGAGTTTTGTTTTTTATTTCCACATATTTCTAAATAACAGTGGAAGTTAATAAAGTTACCCTATTAAAACCAAGTCCTCAGGAAGAGCGCTGGGCTTTGATGCCCATTTTCGTATTGGCCAAACGGTACTACAACTTCAGTGTCCGTCACATGATGCCATTGGGCCCAAAAATACTTTTTCCCTAGACTTATATTGGGAAAGAGACATCTGTAACTCAGAGGATCATTTATTTTTCTGAGGTGAATCAACTTCCCAGTACAAACACTCAAATAGTCCTTATTTAAATCATTAGGTCCTAAAAGTTGTAAAATCTACCATCTACCAAAGTTGTAAGATCTACCATCATCCTATCTAAAATTGTGGATGGCATTCACATTGATGTAATTATTTGTGGATTGTCCTCTCTCCTGGCCTACCTGCACCAGCACACTCATGTGCATCAGCTTGTAAGTTTTTACTGCTTCATTTTTTTTTGCTTTTATTTTGGCAACTAGGAACAGAGGTTTTCTTTTTATTCACCATGGGGCCAAAAAAAGCCAACCAGGAGGAGGATTCCTATTCACTGTCTGTGATACATGAGCTGCTTGATCAGCAGAAATCATTTTTCAAAGACTTGATTGAGCAACAGAAAAGAAACTTCAAGACCTTTGTTCAATTAATTATGGACTCTACTAACCAAAGGATGGACAATATCGTGAAAGATGTACAGGACATTAAGATCAGTTTGCAATTCTCACAAAAGGATGTAGATGATATTAACAAAAGACTCTCTGACTATACCAGCAGTCTTCAGAGCATTTCAAATGAGTTTGCATCTGTCCAAGCTTCTTTTGACAAACTTTCTGGAATATCAGAGTATCTGGAAAGTCAGTCAAAGAGGAACAACATCATCATCGATGGAATCCCGGAAGAAAGGAGTGAATCATGGCAAGACACAGAATCTAAAGTTAAAAAACTGCTGGGTGACCAATTGGAATTTGACCCCAAATCAATTGAGGTTGAATATGTACATCGCAAGGGAAAATTTAAAGAGCAGGCTAACAGGCCAAGATCAATTGTGATGAAGCTACTCAGATTCAAGGATAAAGAGGAGATTCTAAAAAAAACAAAAAAACTTAAAGGCACCAAGATCTTCATCAATGAAGGTTTCACAGACGATGTGAGACAGAAACGAATGGAGCTAAACTAAAGTAAAGGAAGCACGTGACAAGGGTCAGATTGCATATCTACGTTATGATCAACTCATTGTTCACCAACCACGTTCGTCATGAATGATTTGATAACATGCTCATATTTTAACTTAGTAACTGTCTCATTGTTCTTCATGTATTGTAATGAAACAAAGTAACATACCAAACATAGTACTATATCCCAAAAAGATCTGCAGTGCATGTAATAAGAATATAAAAAGTTCAGTATATGAATGTGGTATATGCAAAAGTGGGTATCACCTAAAATGTAGACCTTTAAATTCTAAAAATGCAGTAGAGTTAATTGGAACTGCCAGAAATGTACACTGAAAGTTTCCTTTTCATGGTCTTGATTATGAGGATTTAATCTCTAGAATAGATGGCAAAACACTGAATGATAAAGACAAAACTGCTGTTTGTTGTCCAGTAGAAATCAACAAAATAAGTTCTAAATATAATGAGCATGATCCTGATTCAAATTTTCTAACCTTTTTACAGAGACCGGATATATGTAAATATTATGGAGAAAAAGATTTTAAAATGTTATGTCAAAGTTTAACACATTCTGTTTCATCCAAAACATTTTCTATTCCTCATCTCAATGTGAGGAGCTTATCTAAGAATTATGATAATTTGACCCAGTATCTCTCATGCCTGGATCATAAGTTTTCAATTGTAGCTATCTGAAACATGGCTAAATGAATCTGTGGTTTCATTACATGAACTTCCTGATTACATAGCCATTCTTTGGACAAGGGGAATGACAACTGGAGGAGGTGTATCTCTTTTCATCCACAATAGTTATCATTTCATCAACAAAGATGATCTTGTGACTTTTGAATCTAATGTTGCAGAATCTGTTTTTATTGAAATCACTTCATGCCCTTCACTTGGGGGAAGAAATGTAATTATTGGAGGTATTTACCAACCTACCAAAACAAATATTGATCTTTTTAATGAACAGCTATCGGATGTTCTTGAACTTATATCAAAAGAGGGTAAAGTTTGTTATCTCTCAGGAGATTTTAATATCAATCTGTTCAAGGAAGAGAATCATCCACAAACTGCAACATTTCTTAACAATATGTATTCAAATTATTTTTGTCCCTTAGTTCAAATGGCAAATAGGATCTCTGACACGTCTGTGGCTCTTATTGATAATATTTTTACAAACTTCTTTGATTGGGATTCCAAAAGTGGTATACTATATACTGATATCTGTGATCATTTGCCTATTTTTAGTGTGGCTCATAAAAATCATGAAACAAATAAATTGTCTGTTAATAATAATTACCACAGAGTATACACCAAGAAAAATATGGACAATGTCAGGTCTAAGATAGCAAATATCTCATGGGAAAATGTTTTTCATGAGAAAGGTCCCGAATTAGCCTATTTGAATTTTATGAATTTATTTTGTAGTCTATTTAACCTGTGCTTTCCACTCAAAAAGACAAGAAAAAAGGTGAATGATGATTTTCATAAATCTTGGTTTACTTCAGGTCTCAAAAAATCTTCTTTGAAAAAAAACAAGCTATACAAAAAACACATTTTAAATCCAACTCCTCTGAATTTAAAAGAATATAAAACATATAAAAATAAATGTGTGCATTTGTTACATTCAGCAAAAAAATATATATTTCTCAAAGAAATTTAACGAATCAACAAATAATATAAAATCTACATGGAATGTTATTAATCAACTACTAAATAAAAAAAAGAAAAAAAAAGAAAACATCATCAGGTCCTGCTTCTCAGTTTCAAAATTGAGATAAACTAATTAGTGATCCATACGAAATTTCATGTGGCTTTAATAACTTTTTTGCAAACGTGGGTGCTTCCCTCTCTAAGAAAATTGATCAGACTTTGGGTTGTCCTTTAGATTTTGCAGAACAACATTATCCATGTAAGTTACAATTTGAGCCGCCACAACTCCATGAAGTAAGGGATATCATTAACAATCTATAAAAACACCTCTACTGGCCATGATGAAATTAATAGTTCATTAGTAAAAGAGGTATCTAATTACAAATTGGAACCTCTCACACATATTTTAAGTCGATCTATGGAAACTGGTACTGTTCCCAGGGATCTTAAAAAAGCAAAAATTATACCTTTAGTTAAGACTGGTGATCCATCTAGCTTTACAAACTATCGCCCTATATCTAACCTTGCTTTTAAAAAATTTGGGAAAAATTAATTTACACCAGAATTCTAAAGCTTTTAAATGATAATAACATCTTATATGAGCATCAATATGGATTTAGAAAGGAACATTCAACCTATATGGCGCTTTTACAACTCGTAGATAAAATACAGGCAGTTACAAATGATAAAAAATTTGCACTTGGTATTTTTTTTAGATCTCTCTAAAGCATTTGACACCATTAATCATGACATTTTGTTAGTCAAATTAAACACTACACATGAGTGGAAGAGAGCAATATGTATTAATAAATGGTTGTGCTTCAAACTCAGTTCATATAACATGTGGTGTACCACAAGGATCTATTTTAGGACCCTTATTATTTCTTATTTACATTAATGATTTTTCACTATCTTGTAAATTTTCTTTTCCTATTTTGTTTGCTGATGATACCAACATGATTTTATCACATACTGATTTACACACTCTAATAAATAACACAAATGAGGAAATGGAGAGAGTTGCCATATGGTTTTAACTCAATAAGCTCTCATTAAATATTAAAAAGTCAAATTTCATAATATTTGCATGAAGGGGCAGGAGGTATGTTTGGGATTATGCGAGAGTGTCAGTAGATGGAAAAGAAATTGCTCAAGTCTCTTGCGCTCGTTTTTTAGGCATTTTAGTTGATGAAAAATTAAACTGGATAAAACATAGACAATTTATTTGTAATAAAACTGTGAAGTAACGGAATCATTTGCAAACTAAGAAGTTTCGTAAATGTTTCTTGTTTATTAACCTTATATTATTCCATGATTTATCCCTATTTGATTTATGGTAATATTGTTTGGGGAAATACTGTACATACCCCTCCAATCTTTATCAACTTTATTTGTTGCAAAAACGATTTGTAAGATCGGCGACTTTGTCAAACTCTAAGGAGGCCTCTGCTCCACTGTTCAGTTTATGACATTAATATTCATCAGATATGTGTGTTTATATATACATATATGTTCTTGCCTTCTTCTCTACCATCATCGTTTAGCAACTTCATGAAATCTAAATCTCAAATTCATTCCCATAATACTAGACAGGTTAATCATCTTCTCCTTTTTACCAATTAAACACGGCCAGCACTCCCTCAGATATCGTGGTGGACAAATATGGAACACAAAAATACATGTTATCAAGAGCTCGTTATCCTTAGAACATTTTAAAAGGAAATATCATCACATTTAATTCATGATGTCTAATTGATATGTCTATATGATATGTTTAGATATATTTTCATTTTTTTCCTGTACTGTTTTTTTTGTATGTATTTCATTGTTTTTATTGGATTGTTTTCCACTGTTTGGTTAGTTTTTCTGCACATTTTGTCTGCTTCTTCTTGTTGTTTAACAACAACAAGGGGTCCTTTGTACATGCTTCTTGACCTCTCCTGACACATTTCTTGATTTATTTTCATTGATTTGATTTTGTGCAGTTTTATGTGTGTGCAAATAAATTAAACTTAAACTTAAACTTAAATGCACTAATAGCTGAATCCAAAGTTATTTCCTTTCCTCTTTTCATGTGAATGAGACCCAGATTGAGGCTGGAGAGAGGGATGGGAGGAGGAGATAAAGGAGCGAGGGATGGGAGGAGGAGTTAAAGGAGAGAGGGATGGGAAGAGGAGTTAAAGGAGCGGCGAGGAATGGGAGGAGGAGTTAACGGAGCGAGGGATGGGAGGAGGAGTTAAAAGAGAGAGAGATGGGAGGAGGAGTTAAAGGATCGAGGGCTGGGAGGAGGAGTTAAAGGAGAGAGGGATGGGAGGAGGAGTTAAAGGAGAGAGGGATGGGAGGAGGAGTTAAAGGAGCGAGGGATGGGAGGAGGAGTTAAAGGAGCGAGGGATGGGAGGAGGAGTTAAAGGAGCGAGGGATGGGAGGAGGAGTTAAAGGAGAGAGGGATGGGAGGAGGAGTTAAAGGAGAGAGGGATGGGAGGAGGAGTTAAAGGAGAGAGGGATGGGAGGAGGAGTTAAAGGAAACACTACTCCTCCTGCTCTATTGACCCAGTGGATGATGAAGATTACCAGATGATCTGGTTCTTCATCACTCAGCAGTGGATCCATGTTGTCTTCATGCTCCACTGAGACTCTCTCATAGGATTGAACAGGAGCCTTTAACACTGGATCCACTTCTCTTTATACCTCCATGATTAAAACCAAACATTAAAACTCACTATGTCTTTTGGTTATTGTATGTTTAATAATACACTTGTACACCTCCCTTGTCATGGCTCATGAGCCGGGTTCATGACACTCATGAACACATCAAATTAAAAAGCTGATCCGTGTGAGCACACACACACGCAAGCACGCACGCACGCACGCACACACACACACACACACACACACACACACACACACACACACACACACACACGCACACCTGCAGTCATAGCCGCCTTAAACAACAGGCGTCGCTGAATAGGCCTGAGTGTGGACTGCTGTCCGTCATTTTCTGTTGTTGTCACTGTTGTATTGCTGTTACTGTTACTGTCTGCTGTTGATTGGATTGGTGTCTGTGAAGTACAGTGCTGCGGAAAAAAATATCCCCTTTGGGACAATAAAGTCTAAAGTCTAAAGTCCCACACACTCAGATAAAATCACCTGACTTCCTGTAAATGGAGAGGGGAGGAGCAACAATTAGCAGGTGATCCAGGTACATGAACAGGACATGAACAGCAATGACTCCATTTAGAGTCAACAAAGCAGAAGACTGTGAAGATTGAAGACTGAAGCGGGGTGAGTGTTAATCCAACATTTTATTACTTTACTGTCAAAGTCTCTGAGTCAGTTTTGTCCCTGTGAACTGTAGAGGAGAGAAATGTTAGAATGAACTCAACAGTTTGATTCATCTGTGAACACAAAGTCATGACTGGCTGAGTAATACTCATTAAACCTGCTGTAACCCAAGAAAAGAAGCAGAGATTTAAAGAGAACTGATCAGGTGAATGCTGGATGGTTTTATTATACTGTGTGTGTGTGTTACTTCCTGTTCTCCCAGTCTTGCCTGTGACTCTTGAACAAACTTGTTTCCTTTAAATGTTCTGAGCTCACAGTCAGTGTTGCTGTTTTACCTCTCAGACTGACTTCAGATCAGAAGATGAGTGATTGTCTGGAGGAAGAGGAGGACAGAGCAGAGTCTCTAGTCTCCGGCTGTCTGTCTATGAAGAGTGACAGGTCCAAAGATGATCCTACGAACTTCAGTAATGAACTTGGACCCTCAGAGTCAAAGTAAGAGATTTTTTTACTGTAAGATGACCTGGTGGACGATGATACATTGAGGATGAAGACTAAATGTTCTGCTAAAAGATTTTATTCCTCAAAATGTAGCTTCATGTTGTACTAATTGAGCAAGAAGATGTGTCATTTCTGGCTACCATCTATGTTTGGATTATGAAAAAGAGTTGCAACTCAGGAAAATGGCTTAAATTATTTTTTTATTATGCAACAGACAATAGTTTTTTCTTTCAGAAGTTGAGAAGAATCTTAGTCACACACACGCCCTCATAGATAAACTCAAAGGTCAAAGAGTTCCTGTAAATGAATAACAGAGCAGAAGGATGAAGACTGTAGACTGAAGCAGGGTGTAGTAGGGCAGCTAAGCTGGAATATTTCTAACAATTGTGCATTTTGCGATAGAAGCAACAAATTTGGCACAGATGTAGGTTTATATGTTATAAAAAGATATAGATATCGGGGCACTGCAAATTTAGCCCCTGGGGGCCGTGGCAGCCATTATTCAAAGTGGCCGTCAAATAGGCGCTAAATATGATAAAATGTTGCAGAATATTTTCATTAGCAGTAAAATTGACAGAGATATCGCTGGACAAAGGTCTGGGTCACCAGTAACTTCTAATCACAGTTAAAGCAATACTGAACTTTGGTAGAACTTTGGGTTGTATTGCTAACTAGCCGTGATATATAACCAACTAAAGGAGGAAATTATCATCGATTGCTTCCGTGAGCGGATTACGGTTTGTTATGCTTTTCTTTCTCTCTCTATTCACTCCCTTGCTAGAAACAGGTCGCTAAGGTTGCTTTCACTCATAATCCGTTTGTTTTGGTTAAACCAAACTCAGGTCTGTTTGCTCGGTTAGTACGGTTTGTTTGGGTTGGTGTGAAAGCTCATTCAAACTCTGGTGAACACCAAACAACCTAACTCTGGTCCACCTCAAAAGTTGGGTCTCGGTCCGCTTCCAAGCAAACTCTTGTGTGTTTCGTTTCTGGTGTGAAAGCAAGCGAACCAACCGCCAGCAGATATGTGATTTTAGCATGATCTGCTGATGGTGAAATCTGTTCAGGAAGTGATCTCATTGATTTGTATTTAAGGTCATGTATAGAAGCACATCAGCTGTTAAAACTGCTGTGCTTCTATCCGACTCTGTGTACTTTGTCAGTTCATTAACTTTACATTAAAAAGTGTGTGACAGTGATCCCACAGTAATAAGCCTCATGCATGTGTCCGTGCGCTCCCCGACGTTCGCACTATGCATTCACACCAGTCATCTGAAAGTGTGCAAAGGGGCTTTTGTACAGTCTTGTCTCTACTATTATTCATCATAACATGTGGCCGGTTTGCAGTCTAATAATACAAGTATTGTTTATTATTAGTATTTATTAACCAAAGAACATAAATATACACATCAGGAGCATTAAAGTGCTGCATAAACTTCTGTCAGTCACAGAATTTGATTTCCCCACGTGGGTCCTGATGATGCAGGATGACAATCAGAGAGTTACCTGTCAGTCTGTAGAACTTCATGTTCACTCCTCTGGTTAGTTTGTAAAAAGTCAGTGTGAACAGGAACCGGACCAGAACTAAACTACAACAATGTATTATTTTTTCACTTGGTCCGGACCAAATGAACCCAACTACAGGTGTGAAAGATCCCTTAATCAAACTTTTAGCACAAAAACAAACATGAACAAAGGGGACTCTGCTAACATGTAAATAAGGAGTTCTGTAGTCTCTGTGATTTGAATTTGATAATACAAATGGAATTGACTGTAAAATGTGGAATATCATTGAATTTATCAAAATGTGGCTACAATTAATAAACATCAGGGTTTTCCCTGCCGTTATAAGTGTTCATTCACAGCGTATGAGCCAACTGAACAGAAAAAAAAACTATGCTGCTGTGTTTTGGTGTCCTTTACAGGCTCGCTGCTTTTGTCCTCTGCTCTCTGTGTTGGTGTTTCATCGAGAGCGAGGCTCAGCTCCTCCTCCACACACACTGGTGGCTACTCAGCGTGACACCTACGAAAAACATGTAGACTCTGACATGTTCCCGTGGTACCAGTCCATCTAGCAGGACCTTGCAAATATGTTGTGCTGGTTAAACGTTCAGGGGAACCACCCTACGTTTACCCTGACAATGCTGCATTATTTGTCATACCGTCTGCCTGAATATACCTGTATTCACCCTCTGTCTGAAACGCTCCATTTATCCACTACGAAAAATTTGCTTCAAATCCCAGGGCTCTTCCTGGGGGCTTGGTTTAGCAATATCTAAAGATGTTCCTCTATACTTCAGTTATGAACCCACACCCTCAGACACAAAGTAAGAGAGCTGCTCTATTCAAATTTCTACACAAATGTATTTGCCAACTAAAATTTAACAGACTTCATCAAATAAACTCTTGCTCTTAGTATCTGTGACAGCTGTTAGTCACCTAGAAAAGATGTAATCTAATCTAAGAAAACGGCTACAAACTGTTAAACCTCCTTAATGTCGACAGTAGCCGTAGTTTGTGTGTTCAGATCTTCCGTAAATGGCCTAAAAAGAGAATTTATCAAGGATTCAAGCAATATTAATAAAATCATCTTGATGTTTGCAGAGTTCAGTACAGACCGAGAGCAGAGTCTCCAGTACCCAGCTGTCTGTCTATGAAGAGTGACCGGTCCAAATGGGAACCTCCAAAATTCAGTAATGAACCTGGACCCTCAGACACAAAGTAAGACACTGTTTTTACTGTAAGCTGACCTGTTGGACTATGATGCATTAAGGATGAAGACTAAATGTTCTGCTAAAAGATTTATATTCCACAAAATGCAGCTTCATGTTGCACTAATTGAGCAAGAAGATTGGTCATTTCTGGTTACCATCTATGTTTGGATTATGAAAAAGAGTTGCAACTCAGGAAAATGGCTTAAATTATTTTTTCATTATGCAACAGACAATAGTTTTTTCTTTCAGATGTTGAGAAGAATCTTAGTCATATAAGTCTGAAAAAAAAAACCAGAAATATTCCAGAAAATGCAAATTACTTTTTAATCAAATTGATTTAAACATAAAGATGAGACAACATTTGACCAAAACTCATTTTAATTCAACCTGTCCAAGCCAAAAGAGATTCTCATAAACACACCGTGTTAAAAAGCTGATTTGTGTGAGCAACATACACACGCCCTCATAGATAAATTCAAAGGTCAAAGGTTTCCTGTAAATGAATAACAGAGCAGAAGGATGAAGACTGTAGACTGAAGCAGGGTGGTAGTGGGGCAGCTAAGCTGAAATATTTGTAACAATTGTGCATTTTACGATAGAAGCAAGAAATATGGCACAGATGTAGGTTTATATGTTATGAACAGATATAGATATTGGGGCACTGCAAATTTGGCCCCTGGGGGCGTGGCAGCCATTATTCAAAGTGGCCGTCAAATAGGCGCTAAATATTCCAAAATATTGCAGAATATTTTTATTAGCAGTAAAATTGACAGAGATATTGCTGGACAAAGGTCTGGGTCACCAGTAACTTCTAGTCACAGTTAAAGCGATACTGAACTTTGTTAGAACTTTGGGATGTATTGCTAACTAGCCGTGATATATGACCAACTAAAGGAAAAAATCATCGTCGATTGCTCCCATGAGCGGATTACGGTTTGTTATGCTTTGTTTCCTCTCTCTATTTACTCCCTTGCTAGAAACAGGTTGCTAAGTTTGCTTTCACTCATAACCCGTTTGGTTTGGTTAAAACAAACTCAGGTCTGTTTGCCCGGTTAGTACGGTTTGTTTGGGTTGGTGTGAAAGCTCATTCAAAATCTGGTGAAGACCAAACAACCGAACTCTGGTCGACGCCAAAAGTTGGGTCTCGGTCTGTTTCCAGGCGAACTCTTGGGCGTTACATTTCTGGTGTGAAAGCAAGCGAACCAACCGCCAGCAGATATGTGATTTTAGCATGATTTCAAAAGCTAAACTTCTAATAAATCCATCTGCTGATGGTGAAATCTGATCAGGAAGTGATCTCATTGATCTGTAATTAACATCATGTATAAAAGCACGTCAGCTGTTAAAACTACTGTGCTTGTATCCGACTCTGTGTACTTTGTCAGTTCATTAACTCTACATTAAAAAGTATGTGACAGTGATCCCACAGTAATACGCCTCATGCACGTGTCCGTGCGCTCCCCGACGTTCGCACTATGCATTCACACCAGTCATCTGAAAGTGTGCAAAGGGGCTTTTGTACAGTCTTGTCTCTACTATTATTCATCATAACATGTGGCCGGTTTGCAGTCTAATAATACTAGTAATGTTTATTATTAGTATTTATTAACCAAAGAACATAAATATACACGTCAGGAGCATTAAAGTGCTGCATAAACTTCTGTCAGTCACAGAATTGGATTTCCCCACGTGGGTCCTGATGATGCAGGATGACAATCAAAGAGTTACCTGTCAGTCTGTAGAACTTCATGTTCACTCCTCTGGTTAGTTTGTAAAAAGTCAGTGTGAACAGGAACCGGACCAGAACTAAACTACAACAGTGTATTATTTTTTCACTTGGTCCGGACCAAATGAACCCAACTACAGGTATGAAAGAACCCTAATCACACTTTTAGCACATAAACAAACATGAACAAAGGGAACTCTGCTAACATGTAAATAAGGAGTTCTGTAGTCCCTGTGATTTGAATTTGATAATAAAAATTGAATCAACTGTAAAATGTTGAATATCGTTGAATTTGCCAAAATGTGGCTACAATTAATAAACATCAGGGTTTTCCCTGCCGTTATAAGTGTTCATTCACAGCGTATGAGCCAACTGAACAGAAAAAAAAACTATGCTGCTGTGTTTTGGTGTCCTTTACGGGCTCGCTGCTTCTGTCCTCTACTCTATGTGTTGGTTTTTCATCGAGAGCGAGGCTCAGCTCCTCCTCCGCACAAACGGTTGGCTACTCAGCATGAGACCTACGAAAAACATGAAGACTCTAACATGTTCCCGTGGTACCAGTCCATCTAGCAGGACCTTGCAAATATGTTGTGCTGCCTAAACGTTCAGGGCATACACCCTATGTTTACCCTGACAATGCTACATTATTTTTCATACAGTCTGCCTGAATATACCTGTATTCACCCTCTGTCTGAAACGCTCCTTTTATACACTACTAAAAATTTGCTTCAAATCCCAGCGCTCTTCCTGGGGCTTGGTATAGCAATATCTAAAGATGTTCCTCTATACTTAAGTAATTAACCTGCAACCTCAGACACAAAGTAAGAGAGCTGCTTTATTCAAATTTCTACACAAATGTATTTGCCAACTAAAATTTAACAGACTTCATCAAATAAACTCTTGCTCTTAGTATCTGTGACAGCGGTCAGTCACCTTGAAAATATGTAATCTAATCTAAGAAAACGGCTTCAAACTTTCAAACCTTCTATTTGTCAACTGTAGCAGTAGTTTGTGTGTTTAGAACTACCTTAATGGCCTAAAAAGATAATTTATCAAGGATTCAAGCAATATGAATAAAATCATCTTGATGTTTGCAGAGTTCAGTACAGACCGAGAGCAGAGTCTCCAGTACCCAGCTGTCTGTCTATGAAGAGTGACCGGTCCAAATGGGAACCTCCAGACCTCAGTAATGAACCTGGACCCTCAGACACAAAGTAAGAGACTGTTTTTACTGTAAGCTGATGTGGTGGACTATGATGCATTAAGGATGAAGACTAAATGTTCTGCTAAAAGATTTTTATTCCTCAAAATGCAGCTTCATGTTGTACTAATTGAGCATGGAGATGTGTCATTTCTGGCTACCATCTATGTTTGGATTATGAGAAAGAGTTGCAACTCAGGAAAATGGCTTAAATTATTTTTTTTATTATGCAACAGACAATAGTTTTTTCTTTCAGATGTTGAGAAGAATCTTAGTCATATAAGTCTGAAAAAAACCCAGAAATATTACAGAAAAAGCACATTAGTTTTCAATCGAATTGATTTGAACATAACAATGAGATAACATTTGACCAAAACTCATTTCACTTCAACCTGTTCAAGCCAAAAGAGATTCTCATAAACAAACCGTGATAGACTGCTGATTTCTGTGAGCAACACGCCCTCATAGATAATCTAAAAGGTCAAAGATTTCCTGTAAATGGAGAGGGGAGGAGCCACACTGATCAGGTGATGAGGTACATGAGAACAGGGAGGAAACCCTGAAAGTGTTCAGTCAGTCAGCTCAGACTCCATTTTGAGTTGACAGAGCAAAAACTAATGACTAAGGCAGAGTGAGTGTCAATCGGACATTTTATTACTTTACTACCAAAGTGTCTGAGTCAGTTTTCACCCTGTGGACTGTAGAGGAGAGAAATGCGCCGCTGCCACCTTGTGGTTTCCCGGCGCGCCGTCGCAATATGCGTGTCCATGAGCAAGTTGCAGTATTTTTTCCCATCATGTTATATAGTCTCCAGAATAATATCAATGTTTTAGAAGTGGCCGTCGTTCCCCTGTAATACACACTTTCTGCAGCTACTTCCCAGTAAATGTTCTCCATTAAAGAGAGCTGATTATGGCCATTACTGATTCACAGTCACTTTGGGCAGTTTAGTTTGAGTTAGTTAGGTTTGAACTGAGGTTAGAAGTGGTCTAAATATTGAGGTGACCAGCAGTCTAAGACACACAGCATGTAACTGGTGTCCTGGTGTTCCTTGTTAGAATAGATTAATACCAGTGTTTTAAAAATGTCTGTTGTTCCTCTTTAATAAACAAACTTTAGCCAGATCACTAAATGTTTAATAAGACAGTCAGATAGGAAAAGCAGCTAATTCTTGTTTATTAAAGCAGGGGAGTTAAAATAAAGGAACATTTTCATTACAGACTGAATGCTGAATTCAGTACCAACACTTTAACTCTTCTCTGTGACCATCTGAGCTTCAGTGTCGGCCAAGTCTTGATATTTTTCACCAACAATCAACAAATGATTTTAGTTCTAAAGTAATGTCTCCATAGAGAGAAGAAGAGGAGTCATGCTTCTGTGGAGGAGCTGATATCCAGATCCAGAACAAGACCTGGACCTCAGACAGCCAGTCAGACCAGCACTGTACAAAGTAAGACTGTAGATCGGTCTGATGATGTCTTCATGTCTGGAAACAGGACTTGTTGTTTTAATACACTGACTATTGTTGTGACAACTGTTTAAGATCTTCTCCACCATACATATCTGCTCTGTATCACTTGTCTTTTAATCTCCTTTGAGAGAAAATCTGAACCCAAAAGAAATAAATAATTCAGATTTATGTTTGTTTTCCATCTGCATAGATGGAGATGGAGAACTATTAATCTCTGTAAAGCAACAACATCACTGTTCTATCACAGACAAACAGTCACACTGATGAAAGGGGAGTTATTTTCTTGCCATTGTCGCATAACAATACATGCTCATGATGGAACTCTTGTTGGGTCTCTAAATTATAGAGTACAGTCTAGACCTGCTCTATATGAAAAGCATCTTAAGATAACTTCTATTATGATTTGACGCTATATAAAAATGAATTGAATTGAACTAAACTGAACAGGAGCCACAGAGTTTGAACAACATTAGCTATCCTGCTACAGTCTCCTTCTCTAACTTATAAACATACGTCTTGTCCTGGAGAGCGACACGTTGAAAAACTATTAAAAATAAATATAAAAATCAGGTTGACGTTAGTTTTGACTTCAAGAAGGGATGGTGACTTTATAACCTTTACTTCTTTATATGTTGTTATATTGATTATTTTCATATTGATAATAAAAATAATAAGTTTCTGTGTTTTGTCTCAAACTTGTCTCTCTCTTTCAGCAGATAGGGTTCTGCAGGAGGTTGCAGATGAACATAAGATCAGTCTGAGGAGGACATGTGAATTTGTGACTGAAGGAACTGATGAAACAGGAAGTGGAACCCTCCTCAACAGGATCTACACTGAGCTCTACATCACAGAGGGACAGAGTGAAGAGGTTAATACCCAACATGAGGTGAGGCAGCTTGAGACAGTTTCCAAGAAGAAGACCCTCCATGACGCTCCAATCAAGTGCCACGACATCTTTAAAGCCTTACCTGACCAACAGGGACACATCAGAGTCGTTCTGACGAACGGCGTCGCTGGCGTTGGAAAAACCTTCTCAGTGCAGAAGTTCACTCTGGACTGGGCAGAGGGCTTGGAAAACCAAGATGTCAGTCTGGTGGTTCTGCTTTCGTTCAGGGAGCTGAACTTGATCAGAGATGAGCAGTACAGTCTTCTCATGCTGCTCCATGTTTTCCATCCAACATTACAGAAGGTCACAGCAGAGAAGCTCGCTGTCTGTAAAGTTCTGTTCATCTTTGACGGCCTGGATGAAAGCAGACTTTCACTGGATTTCAAGAACAATGAGGTTGTGTCTGATGTCACCCAGAAGTCACCAGTCAACGTGCTGTTAACAAACCTCATCCAGGGGAATCTGCTTCCCTCAGCTCTCCTCTGGATAACTTCCCGACCTGCAGCAGCCAATCAGATCCCTCCTGCATGTGTTGACAGGGTAACAGAAGTACGAGGCTTCACTGACGCCCAGAAGGAGGAGTACTTCAGGAGGAGAGTCAGTGATGAAGAGCTGTCCAGCAGAATCATCTCACACATCAAGACATCCAGGAGCCTCCACATCATGTGTCTAATCCCAGTCTTCTGCTGGATCACTGCTACAGTTCTGGACCACATGTTGACTACAGACCAGAGAGGAGAGCTGCCCAAGACCCTGACTGACATGTACTCACACTTCCTGTTGGTTCAGACAAAGAGGAAGAAGCAGAAGTATGGTGAGGGACATAAGACGAGTCCACAGGAGCTGACTGAGGCTGACTGGGAAGTTCTTCTGAAGCTGGGGAGGCTGGCGTTTGAACATCTGGAGAAAGGAAACATCATGTTCTACCAAGAAGACCTGGAGCGGTGTGGTCTTGATGTCACAGAGGCCTCGGTGTACTCAGGAGTTTGTACAGAGATCTTCAAAAGAGAGTGTGTGATCTTCCAGAAAACAGTCTACTGCTTTGTTCACCTGAGCATTCAGGAGTTTCTGGCTGCAGTCTACATGTTCCACTGTTACACAGACAGCAACACAAAGGTACTGAAGGACTTCCTGGGAGAAAGATATGTTCATTCAACCCTGGATGCCTTCCTGAAGAGAGCCATGGAGAAATCCCTTAAAAGTAAAAATGGCCACCTGGACCTGTTTGTTCGCTTCCTTCATGGCCTCTCTCTGAAGTCCAACCAGAGGCTCTTAGGAGGTCTGCTGGGTCAGACAGACAACAGTCCAGAAATCATCCAGAGAGCAATCAAAAACCTGAAGGAGAAGAAGACCAAAATCTCTCCTGACAGAAGCATCAACATCTTCCACTGTCTGATGGAGATGAACGACCAGTCGGTACATCAGGAGATCCAAGAGTTCCTGAAGTCAGAGAACAGATCAGAGAAGAAACTTTCTGTGATCCACTGCTCAGCTCTGACCTACATGCTGCAGATGTCAGAGGAGGTTCTGGATGAGTTGGACCTGAACAAGTACAAGACATCACAGGAGGGACGACTGAGACTGATTCCAGCTGTGAGGAACTGCAGAAAAGCTCAGTAAGTCCAGATGTGATTAACTTTATAGATCAGTGTAGATTAGTAGTTTAGTTTTTCAAATATACACACTATAAAATTATTCTTAAAATATAATATTCTTGAAAGTGTTCCACGTGTTTATTACATAAATATGTTGTATTTTGTCACAGATGTTCTTGAGCTGTTTCAAATGTTGAGTTAAAAAATGTTTCAGTAGTTTGTGTTTCTAGCTGTCAAGTTAATGAACACACTTATTCTATTTATTTCTAATATTTGTTACATTTTACAGTTTTTTCTTATTAATCGTTTTGAGTGATGGAGACGACATGTGAACCTGGTAAAACAAATGAAAAAAACAAAAGATCAGCTGTCTGGTGGAGCACTGGGTCTAACACCTTATCCACACTGGGAACGTGAGGTGCGCGTGGCGGCTGCATGATTCACGCATCGGGTGTTCACACCAGCTGCGTTTCTGCTGCTGTCAGCCCTTTCTTTCTACATAGAGTTTGCCTTTCATAACGGCCATTTCATTTAATTATAAATGTCATTTAGATTTATTTTAGACAGAGAAAGGTTAAGACACGTGTGGTAATTTGTAAATAATAGTAATAATCCACAAATAAAAGCCCGTACTATATTCATTCATGGGGCTCTGCAAGTCACTGCATGTTCTACAACACTGTCCGGCACATATTTCAGAATAAAAAGCCTCATGTTAACAAATGAAGGAATTCTGTCCACAGAAAAAACGCTTGAGGGCTTTTATTTTGAAATGAAAGCAGGAAGTGTTGATTTAAAAATAAGATTTTACTTTTTTTCATCTCTGTGACATATTCTACAGATCGACATGTAAACTGTAGTAATGTTGCTGGTATGATGTTAATATACAGTTAAAAGATCACCTTCACTGTCTGTTGTTGCTGTGAACTGCGCAGCTCACGTCACAAATGGGCGAGACCTCGAATCTCAAGAAGAGACGCAACTGAGACGTATCCATGAACACGTGCATCTCACGCGGGCAGTGTGGCTGCTGTAACCTGTTAACAGGGACGGCGAAATAAAAAACAACAGGTACCGCAGCCGCCACGCGCTCTTGACGTTCCCAGTGTGGATGAGGCTTAACCGATGTAACGGCAGCAACAGAACATTTGCTGATCCGGCGGGGAGTCGGGGCGGTCCTGGGATCAGAGACCTGGTGCTGGGGTTTGCAGTGGCTGAATTTGAGCTAACTGCTTACTGGGGGTACGTCTCCTGGAGCTGCCGCACACTCTACTCCTGCCGAAGCAGCCTCCCGGCGGCGAGGAGGACGAGGCGGGGGTGCGAGTCGTTTTCTCGTTCCTGCTTCTTCTAATTTAATCCAGACGGTGCAGTGTCCGTTCAGAGGATGTCTGTTCAGAACGGGCTGAATGCTTGCAGCTTTCTCGAGAACCGCTCATACAATCAACTTCACACTTGACATTGTGCTTCCTTGGGTCCTGAGCAACACACCTGCCATGACATAGTTCCATCACACACCCAAGTCACGGCTACTCACGGTTAGGAACACCAGTGAAATACACTCTGTTTCACAGGAAAAAACAGCCTAACCCTAACCCTAACCCTAGCCCTGAAGCCCCGCCCCCCAACGCGCGTCAAAATTGCACCAATTTTCACAGTGCACGTCCTTGGGTCCCCAGCAATACACCCACCAAGTGTGAAGTTGAGTGGATTATAGTGTTGTCACGATACCAAAATTCTGACTTCGAAACGATACCCTGCCTAAATATCTGGATACCAATACTGAAACGATAACACGGCAAAAATCTAAAACATCAGGAAAAGTAATGGAATAATAGATTACAGAACAGGGAACTTTAATTCATTTTTTTAATGATTAAAAATGTTTAAATCTAACAATTTATTCATTAAAAAAATGATATGCAGTAATCTGATGTCCCTTATATTTAAGTTTGTGATTTCTTTGATAGTTAATTTTATATTTACATTTATTTTAATAATGCACACATATTTACATTTCATATGTATTCTTATTTCTATTTTTCTGAAAGCTTATCTATGTTTTTTATATATTTTTATTCCATAATGGAACAACTGTAATTTTCCCCTGGGGATCAATAAAGTATTTCTGATTTTGATATCATTTATTAAACAGCGTTTAATAAGGTTTTTTTTTTTTTTTTTAAACAACGCCCCTGTCGGTGCATCAGTAACAGTTCAGGTGGAGAGTGTTACAGCAGCACGGAAGACAACGAGAGGCTTCCAAAACAAAAATTTAGAAAACGTTAATAAATTGAGATGAAGTTCTGTGAGAAGGTGATGAGAGAAAAGCTGCTAAAATCAGGAAGACACCACAGTAACTGAAGAAAGAGCTATGTTGTGTTGAAGTGGTGTGAAGAGAGAGAAGAGTCACTCTCTCTGATTTTCCTCTTGTCCATTTCACGTTACAGAGACACACAGTAAAATAATACTTTCACACTTTACAGAGACACACAGTAAAATAATACTTTAACACGTTCAGAGACACACGGTAAAATAACACTTTAACACGTTAGAGAGACACACGGTAAAATAATACTTTAACACGTTACAGAGACACGCGGTAAAATAACACTTTAACACATTACAGAGACACACGGTAAAATAATACTTTAACATGTTACAGAGACACACGGTAAAATAATATTTTAACACGTTACAGAGACACACGGTAAAATAATACTTTAACACAAGCTCTTTGGTGGATTATGTGTTTGACGAATTTCAGGAGATGCTTGGACAGATTCAGAAAAGATGGAAATACACAGCTTCCTCCAATAACATCGGTCTGATGAATATATAACAGCAGAATGGTAGAATTCAGACTTTTTAAGAGATCTTATACACACCAAAGATCAATGTTATGTTTTTAATGCAGATACACTGATAACATCTTTCTGGTGACATTATGTTGAAAGCAGTCATTAAATTTTCCCATTTATGGACGTGAACCTGACAGCAGCAGGTAGCAGCAAAGAGAGGTCAACTTTATCGACTGTATTATTATTACTTATTCACTGAGTTTTAAAAATGCTTTTCTAATCAAGAAGGCCTCATGCTAACTTTGTGGAGACAGACCTGGAATCAGATCACACTGACAGACTGGACATTATGGAAACCTCAATATAACTACATGTTCTCTCTCTTCATCTGCAAGATTAAAGAAAAACAAAGATTAAAAGTCTGAGGGTTTGAGAGAGAGTGATGAGAATTATTGTTTCATGTCAAACAGTGAGATAAGATTAGCTGAACCACTGATGTGAGGAGTAAATGTTAATCAAAGAAGTTTATATCAAACTGTTTAGTCATCAAATCCATGAAGTAAATATAAACTGTCCTCTTTCATTCTCTTTCACATATTTATAATTCTTATGTCATGACAGACTTTCTAACCTAGGACTCTCAGATACTCACTGTGAAGTTGTGGCCTCAGCTCTGAAGTCCAACCCCTCCCATCTGAGAGAGCTGGACCTGAGTAACAACAACCTGCAGGATTCAGGAGTGAAGCTGCTGTCTGCTGGGCTGGAGAGTCAACAACTGTAGACTGGAGTCTCTAAGGTCAGTTCACTGACAGTAGCTTATGTAGTTTGTACACACACTCTCTCCACACTGGCTCTGCTCCAGATGGCTCTAGAGAGGGACATTCATGTAGCTCTCCAACACGCTTGGCACACAGGAGAGGCTTCAGTTGGTTGTAATCTCCTCACCTCACCGCTAGATACCTCCAGATCCTACACACTGGACCTTTAACCACAGACCTTATTTCAGGCATCTCACTAAAAACCCATTGACTTCCAGACGAGGGAACAGGAAGTCTTAAAATACTAACTCATTTTTGGGTTTTAGGACTCATTCCTGCAGCACTCTATTTGAACATGTCTAAAGGTGCAAAACTCTTCAACAAACACGTATTGCACGAACTTAAAGGCACATAAGTGATGATTATGACCGACACCATCTAATTAGAGGCTTCTATGGTTCTAAGTTATTCCCACGTTCTTTTTGACAGCAGATCTAACTGTGCTCTGTTTTCATGTCAGCATTGTCTAATTATTTGAAGCCACACATTTAGATTGAATCAAAATCCAAATAAATATTCTGCATCAGAAACATATTTGCAGGTTCATATTTTTTTCAAGTCTATCTGAATACAATACTCACATGTTCATATGTACATTCAAATAGTTATTGATGTCTGTCATCATTACTTCGGTCTGTGAAGCAATCCCCGTATAACCTGAGTGTTACGAGATGAGGACTAAATCCAAAGTCTTGTTCTGTGTAAAATTACCTGTAAAGTTGATCTTAAACTAATCAGACTCTTCAGCAGTCTGAGTTAGATTTATTAGGGCTGGGTGACTTGGAGAAATTCAAATATCATGATATTTTTGACCAAATACTTCGATATAGATATTGCGACGGTATTGTAGGGTTGACCATTGGTGCTTTCACAAAATATTTTCACAATGAGATTTTTGATAAAAAATCATCAGTAATGGGGATCTCATGACTAAGTGTAAATAACAAATAATAGAACAGCTAGAACAGTCTGGTAAGTTCAGAATATTACATCACTGTACTGTAATGTAGCCTTTAACACCAGGAAAAGACAACACTTATGCCATATCACGATATTACGATATCCAATCTAAGATGATATCTCGTCTCGTAGCATGAATATCGATATAATATGGATATATTGCACAGCCTTTGTATGTATCCAGTAAGTATGTTGTGTTTGACAGTTTCCTTGTTGATCTGCAGGAGGATTAGTAACACAAAGAGGGAATTTGTTACTAAACAGTCTGTAACTTTGGTAAACACTAGGGGTGGGAACAAAAATCAATTCACTCATTCATTTATTTAAGTCCCTGTATATACAAAATACATATATGGAAATAAGATTGATTGGATTATATTCACCAGAAGTATAAAACATTACATGTCCCTTATAAATTAAAAGAAAATACCACTAATCTGTGAGGGAAATGTCTTTATTCTTTGTTTTTTGGGTTGCTGGATAAAAAATGTAATAAATAATTGCTGACAATGATCCTGAAATATTAAACTTCAGGACATCTCTGACTACATACATGCTGAAAATCAAACAATTTTACTGGATTCATTTAGAGATTTTCCAAAGTAAAAGTCCCTAGAAGTGTAGGATTCAACTTTTTTCCCTTCATGGTCTAGTGTTAAAAAGTCAACAAAAATCACAATAAATCGCAAAATCGAATCACAATACTTGTAGAATCGTAATAAAAAGAACTCGCAAAAATCGTCCCAGCCCTAGTAAACACCCACTTGATTTGTCTGACTCAGACTGCTGAATCTTCATATTAGTTTCAGTTGAACTTATGAAGTAATTTCTTACAGTGTAGTTGTGTTATGAAGGGAACACTTCACAGGAGGAATGATTACTGCCACCAATAACTCTTTTAATGTACATATGACATTTGGCTGTTGTTTATAAACACACTTGAACAAATGTGGACCTTTTTTGTAAATTATATAAAACCTACTGAGCTACCAGATACAGTGAGAAGAAGGTCATGTAATAAATTATATAAACCTACTAAGCTACCAGATACAGTCAGAAGAAGAAGAGGTGTATGAATGTTGTGGTGACATCTGGATGATGTCTGTAGAAGGCTGACATTATGATGATCCACAATAACACAATGACAAAGTCACTCTACTCATTTTAGGGAAAAGATCATTGATTAGGACATAGTAATGTTGAGCTACACATTTAAAACCTGAACACATCTGATTGGATTATAAAGTGATTTTTATCTTCATCATTTATTCTTTATTCAGATTGAGTGACTGCAGTTTGTCAAAGATCAGCTGTGATTCTCTGGCCTCAGCTCTGAAGTCCAACCCCCCCCATCTGAGAGAGCTGGATCTGAGTGGAAACAACGAGCTGCAGGATTCAGGAGTGAAGCTGTCTGGTTTTCTGGAGAGTCCACACTGTAGACTGGAGACTCTGAGGTCAGACACCATGTTTTACTTGTGTACTGAGATGAATATGATGTGAAAGTTGTGGTGACACTAAACTGCAGACATAAGGCTGATATTATACTGATCCACACTGAGTATCTTAATGCTAAAGGACATTCTCTTCTTCAGTGGTTTAGTCCATTGACTGTAGCAGAGCAATGTTGAGCTACACATTAAAAACCTTCATATATCACAACACCTGACTTTCATCATGTTAAAATAAATTATAAAAAGATATATAAATATAAAGAATAAATAAATCACCTCTATTTCAGCTATCAGACAATAATAAATATTTTCAGTATTTGTTTTTTCTAAAACAAACAATATGAAGCTATATGATGCTTATACTGACTGAAGAGTTTAAACTGAAGATGCTTTGATTTTATGACTCCACTATTCCGAAAATATATATTGTAGATGTCTTATCTTAAATATCTATTGTTCACATTTCCCCAAAATCCATCCTGACATATTTGTCATCTTTATAAACTTTGAGATGTTGAGTTGAATCTTGAATCAGTTTCTGTGGTTTTTATTAGTGTTTGGCTGCTCAACATGAGTTTGTATAGATGGATCCACTGGTGGAGCTGTCAGAGTTTAAGAGGTGAAGTCACTACGTCTTTATTGAAGTAGCAGCACGTTGTCATTAATATTAATGAGAGCTCTGTTTCACTCTTTGTATTTTACAGTTTTTAACCTGCATCCTGTTGGCTTCAGGTGTTTGGAGTTTACATTTTCTAAACTTCTACGTTCTAAACCTTCTTCAGCTCTGAACACATTATTAAACATTGAATGATTTCAAGCAGGAACGTTGTCTTCTAAACTTACATCATTTATTCTTTATTCAGATTGAGTCGCTGCAGTTTGTCAGAGATCAGCTGTGATTCTCTGATCTCAGCTCTGAAGTCCAACCCCTCCCATCAGAGAGAGCTGGATCTGAGAGACAACAACCTGCAGGATTCAGGAGTGAAGCTGCTGTCTGGTTTTCTGGAGAGTCCACACTGTAGACTGGAGACTCTGAGGTCAGTTCACCATTTTTTACTGAGATGAATATGATGTGAAAGTTGTGGTGACACTAAACTGCAGACATAAGGCTGATATTATACTGATCCACACTGAGTATCTTAATGCTAAAGTACATTTTCTTCTTCGGTGGTTTAGTCCATTGACTGCAGCAGAGCAATATTGAGCTACACATTTAAAACCTCAATATATCACAACTCTTGACTTCATCATTTTTCATTTTTTCGTTTTTCAAAGAAATGATAATAAAAAATAGGTCGTTCCCGTCGGGGTGCAGCATCGCCCTGTCGAGGATTCTTTCACTACAATGACCCGCTAGCTGTACATTATCCCGCTTATTACACGGCTACTTACTGAAGAAATCAATAATTTGACACATAAACGGTCCTCCAGAGTCCGACATCAGAGCTGCGCCCATAGCAACGGTCTGTTCTACATTGCAACGGTCTGTTATACATAGCAACGGTATGTTTTACATAACAACGGTCTGTTATACATAGCAACGGTATGTTTTACATAGCAACGGTCTGTTATACATTGCAACGGTTTGTTATACATAGAAACGGTCTCCTATAAAGAAATAGCAGACCGCAGAACGCCGTGATTAACCAATCAGAATCGAGTATTCAACACAGCCGTGTAATAAATAAATATAAAGAATAAATAAATAATCTCCATTTCAACTATCAGACAATAACAAATATATTCACTATTTGCTTTTTCTATAAATTTTATGAAGTTATATGATTCTTATACTGACTGAAGAGTTTAAACTGAAGATGCTTTGATTTTATTACTCCACTATTCCGAAAATATATATTATAGATGTCTTATCTTAAATATCTTTTGTTCACATTTCCCCAAAATCCATCCTGATATATTTGTCATCTTTATAAACTTTGCGATCTTGAGTTGAATCTTGAATCAGTTTCTGTGGTTTTTATTAGTGTTTGGCTTCTCAACATGAGTTTGTATAGATGGATCCACTGGTGGAGCTGTCAGAGTTTAAGAGGTGAAGTCACTACGTCTTTATTGAAGTAGTAGCACGTTGTCATTAATATTAATGAGAGCTCTGTTTCACTCTTTGTATTTTACAGTTTTTAACTTCCATCCTGTTGGCTTCAGGTGTTTGGAGTTTACATTTTATAAACTTCTACGTTCTAAACCTTCTTCAGCTCTGAACACATTATTAAACATTGAATGATTTCAAGCAGGAACGTTGTCTTCTAAACTTACATCATTTATTCTTTATTCAGATTGAGTCGCTGCAGTTTGTCAGAGATCAGCTGTGATTCTCTGGCCTCAGCTCTGAAGTCCAACCCCCCCCATCTGAGAGAGCTGGATCTGGGTAACAACGAGCTGCAGGATTCAGGAGTGAAGCTGCTGTGTGGTTTTCTGGAGAGTCCACACTGTAGACTGGAGACTCTGAGGTCAGACACCATTTTTTACTTGTGTACTGAGATAAATATGATGTGAAAGTTGTGGTGACACTAAACTGCAGACATAAGGCTGATATTATACTGATCCACACTGAGTATCTTAATGCTAAAGGACATTTTCTTCTTCAGTGGTTTAGTCCATTGATTGTAGCAGAGCAATGTTGAGCTACACATTTAAAACCTTCATATATCACAACACTTGACTTTCATCATGTTAAAATAAATTATAAAAAAAAATAAATATAAAGAATAAATAAATAATCTCTGTTTCAGCTAACCAACAATAACAAATATATTCACTATTTGTTTTTTCTAAAAAAACAATATGAAGCTATATGATGCTTATACTGACTGAAGATTTTAATCTGAAGATGCTTTGATGTTATGACTCCACTATTCTTAAAATATATATGTTGTAGATGTCTTATCTTAAATATCTTTTGTTCACATTTCCCCAAAATCCATCCTGATATATTTGACATCTTTATAAACTTTGAGATGTTGAGTTGAATCTTGAATCAGTTTCTGTGGTTTTTATTAGTGTTTGGCTGCTCAACATGAGTTTGTATAGATGGATCCACTGGTGGAGCTGTCAGAGTTTAAGAGGTGAAGTCACTACGTCTTTATTGAAGTAGCAGCACGTTGTCATTAATATTAATGAGAGCTCTGTTTCACTCTTTGTATTTTACAGTTTTTAACCTGCATCCTGTTGGCTTCAGGTGTTTGGAGTTTACATTTTCTAAACTTCTACGTTCTAAACCTTCTTCAGCTCTGAACACATTATTAAACACTGAATGATTTCAAGCAGGAACGTTGTCTTCTAAACTTACATCATTTATTCTTTATTTAGATTGAGTCTCTGCAGTTTGTCAGAGATCAGCTGTGATTCTCTGGTCTCAGCTCTGAAGTCCAACCATCTGAGAGAGCTGGATCTGAGCTTCAACAACCTGCAGGATTCAGGAGTGAAGCTGCTGTGTGGTTTTCTGGAGAGTCCACACTGTAGACTGGAGACTCTGAGGTCAGTTCACTGACTCTGTTACTATTAGAGATCTTATATCTTTAATTAACAATTGAACCTGATTTGTGTACAAACATAACTTATATCCATAAAGTTGTTAATGTCCTTTTCTTCATATTTTCATGTTTCTTCAACTAAATTCAGTCTACAGTCACTAAAGACTTGTGTTTCTTAAAGAAAGTGTAGAAAATGTCCACTGTTAATTGTTAAAGTAAATGAATGTTCATCATTGTTGGTAAATGGTCACATCTGGATACAGAAGATCCTCTGAACTAATATCTGTTTTAAATTGATCAAGTTTACTTCATGAAGTAGAAATATTTCTCTGGTTTCTGTTTATTTCAACGTGTTCCACAAATAATGTCTGATCATTGATATTGATCCTTCAGCACACACACAGAGATGAACACAGAGATCAGCAGCATGTTATTGATGTGTGTTGACATGAATAGGTGTATGAATGTTGTGGTAACATCTGGATGATGTCTGTAGAAGGCTGACATTATGATGATCCACAATAATACAATGACAAAGTCACTCTACTCATTTTAGGGAAAAGATCATTGATTGGGACATAGTAATGTTGAGCTACACATTTAAAACCTGAACACATCTGATTGGATTATAAAGTGATTTTTATCTTCATCATTTATTCTTTATTCAGATTGAGGGGCTGCAATTTGTCAGAGATCAGTTGTGATTCTCTGGTCTCAGCTCTGAAGTCCAACCCCTCCCAACTCAGAGCACTGGATCTGGGTAGAAACAACCTGCAGGATTCAGATGTGGAGCTGCTGTGTGATCTTGTGGAGAGTCCACACTGTAGACTGGAGACTCTGAGGTCAGTAGACAGTCGGAGTCGGTCCATGCTGGTTTCAGCAGTATTGTTGTGATGTGTTTCCTCAGTGAAGCTGTGAGAGGAGAACGGTGACACACAGAGAGAGAGAACTGTCAGCCAATCAGATCAGCCAGAAGCTTCTTGTGATCATGTGTTAGAGTTGATTTGAAGAAGATGTTGTTGTTATTGCAGTTACTGATGGAGATATTGAGTAGTGAGCAGAGATATGGAGGTTGGTTCTGATAATGATAGTTTTATAAATGAACTGTGTGCTGCATCAGTGACTGACAGCTGATGAAGGGAGTCTCTGTAAACACTGATTCATGACTTCTGTTCTCTTCTTCTCTCATCAGATGGTGATCTCTGTCAGTCTGAGTGATCAGAGCAGTGGATGTGTTGAGAGGATCAGCCGTGTCCTGATGATCCACAGAGGTTCACCACCTGGACCTGGATCTGATTTTGTCTTTTTTTTTATTCATTCATATATTCTGAACCCAAAATGCCTCTGCAGAATAGTTCAGTTTATGACAACATCACTGTAGATTAACACATTTAAATAGATCTTTCTGCTTTGCTTTGTGTTGCAGCTCCACCCTGTGGAACGATGGAGTTTTGTTTTTTATTTCCACATATTTCTAAATAACAGTGGAAGTTAATAAAGTTACCCTATTAAAACCAAGTCCTCAGGAAGAGCGCCGGGCTCTGATGCCAGCTTTCGTAGTGGCCAAACGGTGGTACTACAACTTCCGTGTCCGTCACATGATGCCATTGGGCCCAAAAATACTTTTTCCCATAGACTTACATTGGGAAAGAGACGTCTGTAACTCAGAGGATCATTTATTTTTCTGAGGTGAATCAACTTCCCAGTACAAACACTCTAATAGTCCTTATTTAAATCATTAGGTCCTAAAAGTTGTAAAATCTACCATCTACCAAAGTTGTAAGATCTACCATCATCCTATCTAAAATTGTGGATGGCATTCACATTGATGTAATTTTTTGTGGATTGTCCTCTCTCCTGGCTTACCTGCACCAGCACACTCATGTGCATCAGCTTGTAAGTTTTTACTGCTTCATTTTTTTTTTGCTTTTATTTTGGCAACTAGGAACAGAGGTTTTCTTTTTATTCACCATGGGGCCAAAAAAAGCCAACCAGGAGGAGGATTCCTATTCACTGTCTGATACATGAGCTGCTTGATCAGCAGAAATCATTTTTCAAAGACTTGATTGAGCAACAGAAAAGAAACTTCAAGACCTTTGTTCAATTAATTATGGACTCTACTAACCAAAGGATGGACAATATCGTGAAAGATGTACAGGACATTAAGATCAGTTTGCAATTCTCACAAAACGATGTAGATGATCTTAACAAAAGACTCTCTGACTATGCCAGCAGTCTTAAGAGCATTTCAAGTGAGTTTGCATCTGTCCAAGCTTCTTTTGACAAACTTTCTGGAATATCAGAGTATCTGGAAAGTCAGTCAAAGAGGAACAACATCATTATCAATGGAATCCCGGAAGAAAGGAGTGAATCATGGCAAGACACAGAATCTAAAGTTAAAAAACTGCTGGGTGACAAATTGGAATTTGACCCCAAATCAATTGAGGTTGAATATGTACATGGCAAGGGAAAATTTGAAGAGCAGGCTAACAGGCCAAGATCAATAGTGATGAAGCTGCTCAGATTCAAGGATAAAGAGGAGATTCTAAAAAAATCAAAAAAACTTAAAGGCACCAAGATCTTCATCAATGAAGGTTTCACAGACGATGTGAGACAGAAACGAATGGAGCTAAACTAAAGTAAAGGAAGCACATGACAAGGGTCAGATTGCATATCTACGTTATGATCAACTCATTGTTCACCAACCACGTTCGTCATGAATGATTTGATAACATGCTCATATTTTAACTTAGTAACTGTCTCATTGTTCTTCATGTATTGTTATGAAACAAAGTAACATATCAAACATAGTACTATATCCCAAAAAGATCTGCAGTGCATGTAATAAGAATATAAAATGAACAGCTATCGGATGTTCTTGAACTTATATCAAAAGAGGGTAAAGTTTGTTATCTCTCAGGAGATTTTAATATCAATCTGTTCAAGGAAGAGAATCATCCACAAACTGCAACATTTCTTAACAATATGTATTCAAATTATTTTTGTCCCTTAGTTCAAATGGCAACTAGGATCTCTGACACATCTGTGGCTCCTATTGATAATATTTTTACAAACTTCTTTGATTGGGATTCCAAAAGTGGTATACTATGTACTGATATCTGTGATCATTTGCCTATTTTTAGTGTGGCTCATAAAAATCATGAAACAAATAAATTGTCTGTTAATAATAATTACCACAGAGTATACACCAAGAAAAATATGGACAATGTCAGGTCTAAGATAGCAAATATCTCATGGGAAAATGTTTTTCATGAGAAGGGTCCCGAATTAGCCTATTTGAATTTTATGAATTTATTTTTTAGTCTATTTAACCTGTGCTTTCCACTCAAAAAGACAAGAAAAAAGGTGAATGATGATTTTCATAAACCTTGGTTTACTTCAAGTCTCAAAAAATCTTCTTTGAAAAAAAACAAGCTATACAAAAAACACATTTTAAATCCAACTCTTCTGAATTTAAAAGAATATAAAACATATAAAAATAAATGTGTGCATTTGTTACATTCAGCAAAAAAATATATATTTCTCAAAGAAATTTAAAGAATCAACAAATAATATAAAATCTACATGGAATGTTATTAATCAACTACTAAATAAAAAAAAGAAAAAAAAAGAAAACATCATCAGGTCCTGCTTCTCAGTTTCAAAATTGAGATAAACTAATTAGTGATCCATACGAAATTTCATGTGGCTTTAATAATTTTTTTGCAAAAGTGGGTGCTTCTCTCTCTAAGAAAATTGATCAGACTTTGGGTTGTCCTTTAGATTTTGCAGAACAACAATATCCATGTAAGTTACAATTTGAGCCGCCACAACTACATAAAGTAAGGGATATCATTAACAATCTATAAAAACACCTCCGCTGGCCATGACGAAATTAGTAGTTCTTTAGTAACAGAGGTATCTAATTACATATTGGAACCTCTCACTCATATTTTAAGTCGATCTATGGAAACTGGTACTGTTCCCAGGGATCTTAAAAAAGCAAAAATTATACCTTTATTTAAAACCGGTGATCCATCTAGCTTTACAAACTATCGCCCTCTATCTATCTTACCTTGCTTTTCAAAAATTTGGGAAAAATTAATTTACACCAGAATTCTAAAGCATTTAAATGATAATAACATCTTATATGAGCATCAATATGGATTTAGAAAGGAACATTCAACCTATATGGTGCTTTTACAATTCGTAGATAAAATACAGGCAGCTACAAATGATAACAAATTTGCACTTGGTATTTTTTTTTAGATCTCTCTAAAGCATTCGACACCATTAATCACGCACATTTTAAAACATTACGGTTTCCATGGTAATACAATAAAATGGTTAACTGGTTATATGACAGGAAGAGAGAAATATGTATTAATAATTGGTTGTGCTTCAAACTCAGTTTATATAACATGTGGTGTACCACAGGGATCTATTTTAGGACCCTTATTATTTCTTATTTACATTAATGATTTTTCACTATCTTGTAAATTTTCTTTTCCTATTTTGTTTGCTGATGATACCAACATGATTTTATCACATACTGACTTACACACTCTAATAAATAACACAAATGAGGAAATGGAGAGAGTTGCAAGATGGTTTCAACTCAATAAGCTCTCATTAAATATTAAAAAAGTAACATTTCATAATATATGTGTGAAGTGGCAGGAGGTATGTTAGGGATTATGTGAGAGTGTCAGTAGATGGAAAAGAAATTGCTCAAGTCTCTCGCACTCGTTTTCTAGGCATTTTAGTTGATGAAAAATTAAACTGGATAAAACATATACATTTTATTTGTAATAAAACTGTGAAGTCACTAGGAATCATCAGTAAACTAAGAAGTTTCATAAATGTTTCTTGTTTATTAATCTTATATTATTCCATGATTTAGCCCTATTTGGTTTATGGTAATATTGTTTGGGGAAATACTGTACATACCCCTCCAATCTTTATCAACTTTATTTGTTGCAAAAACGATTTGTAAGATCGGCGACTTTGACAAACGCTAAGGAGGCCTCTGCTCCACTGTTCAGTTTATTATAAATATTCATCAGATATGTGTGTTTATATATAAATATATGTTCTTGCCTTCTTCTCTACCATCATCATTTAGCAACTTCTTTAAATCTAAATCTCAAATTCATTCCCATAATACTAGACAGGTTAATAATCTTCTCCTTTTTACCAAACTAAACACGGCCACTACTCCCTCAGATATCGTTGTGTGCAAATATAGAACATCAAATGTTATCAAGAGCTTGTTATCCTTAGAACATTTTAAAAGGAAATTATCATCACATTTAATTCATGATGTCTAATTGATATGTCTATAGGATATGTTTAGATATATATTCTTTTTTTTCCTGTACTGTTTTTTTTGTATGTATTTCATTGTTTTTATTGGATTGTTTTCCACTGTTTGGTTAGTTTTTCTGCACATTTTGTCTGCTTCTTCTTGTTGTTTAATAACAACAAGTGTCCTTTGTACATGCTTCTTGACCTCTCCTGACACATTTCTTGATTTATTTTCATTGATTGGATTTTGTTTAGTTTTATGTGTCTGCAAATAAATTAAACTTAAACTTAAACTTAAATGCACTAATAGCTGAATCCAGAGTTATTTCCTTTCCTCCGTTCATGTGAATGAGACCCAGACTGATGCTGGAGAGAGGGATGGGAGGAGGAGTTAAAGGAGAGAGGGATGGGAGGAGGAGTTAAAGGAGAGAGGGATGGGAGGAGGAGTTAAAGGAGAGAGGGATGGGAGGAGGAGTTAAAGGAGCGAGGGATGGGAGGAGGAGTTAAAGGAGCGAGGGATGAGGAGGAGGAGTTAAAGGAGAGAAGGATGAGGAGGAGGAGTTAACGGAGAGAGGGATGAGGAGGAGGAGTTAAAGGAGAGAGGGATGGGAGGAGGAGTTAAAGGAGCGAGGGATGGGAGGAGGAGTTAAAGGAGAGAGGGATGGGAGGAGGAGTTAAAGGAGAGAGGGATGGGAGGAGGAGTTAAAGGAGAGAGGGATGGGAGGAGGAGTTAAAGGAGAGAGGGATGGGAGGAGGAGTTAAAGGAGAGAGGGATGGGAGGAGGAGTTAAAGGAGCGAGGGATGGGAGGAGGAGTTAAAGGAGCGAGGGATGAGGAGGAGGAGTTAAAGGAGAGAAGGATGAGGAGGAGGAGTTAAAGGAGAGAGGGATGAGGAGGAGGAGTTAAAGGAGAGAGGGATGGGAGGAGGAGTTAAAGGAGAGAGGGATGGGAGGAGGAGCTAAAGGAGAGAGGGATGAGGAGGAGGAGTTAAAGGAGAGAGGGATGAGGAGGAGGAGGTAAAAGGAGAGAGATATGAGGAGGAGGAGTTAAAGGAGAGAGGGATGGGAGGAGGAGTTAAAGGAGAGAGGGATGGGAGGAGGAGTTAAAGGAGAGAGGGATGGGAGGAGGAGTTAAAGGAGAGAGGGATGGGAGGAGGAGTTAAAGGAGAGAGGGATGGGAGGAGGAGATAAAGGAGAGAGGGATGGGAGGAGGAGTTAAAGGAAACACTACTCCTCCTGCTCTATGGACTCAGTGGATGATGAAGATCATCAGATGATCTGGTTCTTCATCACTCAGCAGTGGATCCATGTTGTCTTCATGCTCCACTGAGACTCTCTCTTAGTAGAGAACAGGAGCCTCCAACACTGGATCCACTTCTCTTTATTCCTCCATGATTAAAACCAATATCAGCCATTTCTCATTTTATAGACAGAAGATAAATATTTGATGGTAGCAAACGAAAGAAAGAATCAGATAAAACCTGAATTCAGTCGAGGCATCACTTCAGTTTCTCAACTGACTACAAACAGATTCAGTCTGGATTTTGATGTAAAGTCAGAACCTTCATATTTTATATAAAGTTTGATGTAAACTAAACAAACAGAACTGATTAACATGCGTACTTTATGCGATTTTATATTCACTCATCATGTACATACAGGAACATTCCAGTTTCATGTGTGACTCTGCTAGTTTTCACGTTACGTGACTGAACACAGACACATAAAGTCCACGGTGGAGCTTTTTCCCCTCAGAAATCCGTGTTGATGCCGTCGTTATCACCACCGTTCATGTTCTGTTGTTCCTGCTGGAGCTGCTTTCTGCCAGCAGATGTCAACGTTCCCTCTGTTTGACCCTAAAGGAGGTTTATCTGAATGGATGCAGTGAACACTGAACTGATGATGTGAATGCTTTCTTTCTGACTGACTTGGTTTTGTAAGTGTCATCATGATGTAGTTAAACTTGATTTAAAATGATGGAAACTGGATTTGAAATTAAACTCAGCACTCGGTGCACAAACGCTCACGTGGACTCAAGTATGACCTGATTAGAGTTTGGTGGTCAAAAGTCAAAGGTACTGCGACCTCACAAAACACATTTTTGGCCATAACTCAAGAATTCATCTGCTAATTATGACAATTTCACACAGATGTTAATTATGATAAGATGATGAAGTGATGACATTTTGGACAGACGTGGATGTAAACTGTAACTTGACTGGTTGGGGAGGCAGACAACCGTGAGGCGGTAATTCTAGTTTCTTCTTTTTGAAGAGAAAACAAGTTTATTTATTTCAACTATGTTTAAGTATTGTGAGTTAAGTAATTTTAAAATGAGTTAGCTAACTTCGTGATATTAACAAAGAAACGTAGCTAACGTTAGTGTTAACGGTCACTTTCATTTTTTAAAACTTAAACATGTTTCTGTGGTTTTCAGTTCACATTTTAAGTTGAACAAATATCTGTTACTGCACTGGACAGTGAACTCATCATTGTAGTAAAGATGAGACTGCAGCTATTTTGTCATATTAGTATTCAACAACTGTCAGAACCTCTTTAACATCTCACACAATAAATCAAAGTTTACAGTGTTCCTCAGCAGGGAGAGAAAACTGCATGTTCACATGTTATAATAAGTGCAGGAGTATATTCTAGTATACTTTACAGTCCCAGTAGCTACAGGTTTTGCCTCTCATGTCTTACCTTTAAACTCAAGTCACAGAGCTAAGCAGACTATTTTCTGATAAAGTCCTTCATCAGCAACACTAAGAGCTGTTTTAAAGACTCCACAAAGACTCTTCTGAACATCTGCTGCAAAATAAAAACTCATTTTAATCACTCTACCAAGTTGTGATTGGATTTCTAAATCCAGAACGTCCTTGCTGTTTTTTGTAAAACACAAGCAAAACGTTCAGACCTTCTGTATGATATTGGAAGAAACATCAATATAAAGAAATTTAACTCCTATGATAATATAATACAATTTAAAATTGTGCTTCACATTGTACTAATTGAACAATAAGATGTCATTTCTGGCTACCATCTGTGTTTGGATTATGAAAAAGAGTTGCACAGTTGCAACTCAGGAAAATGGCTGAAATTATTTTTTATTGTGCAACAGACAGAATATTTTTTTATCCAGATATTCAGAAGAATTTTATGTGTATAAGTTTGTAAATGAATAAATAGATGTGTTAGCACGCCCGCACGCACACACACACACACACACGCGCACACACACGCACACCTGCAGTCATAGCCGCCTTAAACAACAGGCGTCGCTGAATAGGCCTGAGTGTGGACTGCTGTCCGTCATTTTCTGTTGTTTTCACTGTTGTATTGCTGTTACTGTTACTGTCTGCTGTTGATTGGATTGGTGTCTGAGAAGTACAGTGCTGTGGAAAAGAATTTCCCCTTGTGGGACAATAAAGTCTAAAGTCTAAAGTCCCACACACTCAGATAAACTCACCTGACTCCCTGTAAATGGAGAGGGGAGGAGCAACACTTAGAAGGTGATCCAGGTACATGAACAGCAATGACTCCATTTAGAGTCAACAAAGCAGAAGACTGAAGTCTGAAGCAGGGTGAGTGTTAATCCAGCATTTTATTACTTTACTGTCAAAGTCTCTGAGTCAGTTTTCCTCCTGTTGACTGTAGAGGAGAGAAATGTTAGAATGAACTCAACAGTTTGATTCATCTGTGAACACAAAGTCATGACTGGCTGATTAATACTCATTAAACCTGCTTTAACCCAAGAAAACAAGCAGAGATTTAACGAGAGAACTGACCAGGTGAAAATGGATGGTTTTATTATACTGTGTGTGTGTTACTTCCTGTTCTCCTTGAACAAACTTGTTACCTTTACACATTCTGAGCTCACAGTCAGTGTTCCTGTTTTACATCTCAGACTGACTTCAGATCAGAAGATGAGTGATTGTGTGGAGGAAGAGGAGGACAGAGCAGAGTCTCTAGTCTCTGGCTGTTTGTCTATGAAGAGTGACCGGTCCAAAGGTTTTCCTCCAGACTTCAGTAATGAACCTGGACCCTCAGACACAAAGTAAGAGACTGTTTTTACTGTAATCTGACCTGGTGGACGATGATGCATTGAGGATGAAGACTAAATGTTCTGCTAAAAAAATAATATTCCTCAAAATGCAGCTTCATGTTTTACTAATTGAGCAAGAAGATGTGTCATTGTTGGCTACCATCTATGTTTGGATTATGAAAAAGAGTTGCAACTCAAAAAATTACTTAAATTATTTTTTTATTATGCAACAGACAATAGTTTTTTCTTTCAGATGTTGAGAAGAATCTTAGTCATATAAGTCTGAAAAAAATAAAAACAGAAATATTACAGAAAAAGCACATTAGTTTTTAATCAAATTGATTTAAACATAAAAATGAGATAACATTTGACCAAAACTAATTTTAACTCAACCTGTTCAAGCCAAAAGATATTCTCATAAACACACCGTGTTAAAAAACTGAAGGAAACTCAAAGGTCAAAGATTTCCTGTAAATGAATCACAGAACAGAAGGATCAAGACTGTAGACTGAAGCAGGGTGGTATTGGGGCAGCTAAGCTGAAATATTTGTAACAATTGTGCATTTTGTGATAGAAGCAACAAATTTGGCACAGATAAAGGTTTATATGTTATGAAAAGATATAGATATCGGGGCAATGGAAATTTGGACCCTGGGGGCCGTGGCAGCCATTATTCATAATGGCCGCCAAATAGGCGCTAAATATTCCAAAATGTTGCAGAATATTTTCATTTGCAGTAAAATTGACAGTGATATTGCTGGACAAAAGTCTAGGTCTCCAGTAACTTCTAGTCAGAGTTAAAGTGATACTGGACTTTGGTAGAACTTTGGGTTGTATTGCTATCTAGCCGTGATATATGACCAACTAAAGGAGAAAATCATCATTGATTGCTCCCTTGGGCGGATTACGGTTTGTTATGCTTTTTTCTCTCTCTCTATTTACTCCCTTGCTAGCGAAAGAGGTTGCTAAGGTTGCTTTCACTCATAACCCGTTTGGTTTGGTTAAAACAAACTCAGGTCTGTTTGCTCGGTTAGTACGGTTTGTTTGGGCTGGTGTGAAAGCTCATTCAAACTCTGATGAAGACAAAACAACCGAACTCTGGTCCACCTTAAAAGTTGGGTCTCGGTCTGCTTCACAGCGAACTCTGGTGCGTTTTGTTTCTGGTGTGAAAGCAAGCGAACCAACCGCCAGCAGATATGTGATTTTAGCATGATTTCAAAAGCTAAACTATTAATAAATCCATCTGCTGATGGTGAAATCTGTTCAGGAAGTGATCTCATTGATCTGTAATTAAGGCAATGTATAGAAGCACGTCAGCTGTTAAAACTGCTGTGCTTTATCCGACTCTGTGTACTTTGTCAGTTCATTAACTTTACATTAAAAAGTGTGTGACAATGATCCCACAGTAATACGCCTCATGCACGGGTCCGTGCGCTCCCCGACATTCGCACTATACATTCACAACAGTCATCTAAAAGTGTGAAAAGGGGCATTTGTACAGTCCTGTCTCTACTATTATTCATCATAACATGTGGCCGGTTAGCAGTCTAATAATACTAATAATGTTTATTATTAGTATTTATTAATCAAAGAACACAAATATACACATCAAGAGCATTAAAGTGCTGCATAAACTTCTGTCAGTCCCCTCGTGGGTCCTCATGATGCAGGAAGACAATCAGAGAGTTACCTGTCAGTCTCTATAACTTCATGTTTACTCCTCTGGTTAGTTTGTAAAAAGTCAGTGTGAACAGGAACCGGACCAGAACTAAACTACAACAATGTATTATTTTTTCACTTGGTCCGGACCAAATGAACCCAACTACAGGTGTGAAAGAACCCTTAATCACACTTTTAGCACATAAACAAACGTGAACAAAGGGGACTCTGCTAACATGTAAATAAGGAGTTCTGTAGTCTCTGTGATTTGAATTTGATAATAAAAATGGAATCGAATGTAAAATGTGGAATATCGTTGAGTTTGCCAAAATGTGGCTACAATTAATAAACATCAGGGTTTTCCCTGACGTTATAAGTGTTTATTCACAATTATTTTTTTATTATGCAGCAGACAATAGTTTTTTCTTACAGATGTTGAGAAGAATCTTAGTCATATAAGTCTGAAAAAATAAAAACAGAAATATTACAGAAAAAGCACATTAGTTTTTAATCAAATTGATTTAAACATAAAAATTAGATAACATTTGACCAAAACTCATTTTAATTCAACCTGTTCAAGTCACAAGAGATTCTCATAAACATACCGTGTTAAAAAGCTGATTTGTGTGAGCAACACACACACGCCCTCATATATGAACTCAAAGGTCAAAGGTTTCCTGTAAATGAATAACAGAGCAGAAGCATGAAGACTGTAGACTGAAGCATGTTGGTAGTGGGGCAGCTAAGCTGAAATATTTCTAAAAATTGTGTATTTTACGATAGAAACAACAAATTTGGCACAGATGTAGGTTTATATGTTATGAAAAGATATGATATCGGGACACTAAAAATTTGGCCCCTGGGGGCCGTGGCAGCCATTATTCAAAATGGCCGCCAAATAGGCGCTAAATATTCCAAAATGTTGCAGAATATTTTCATTATCAGTAAAATTGACAGAGATATTGCTGGACAAAGGTCTGGGTCATCAGTAACTTCTAGTCACAGTTAAAGTGATACTGAACTTTGGTAGAACTTTGGGTTGTATTGCTAACTAGCCGTGATATATGACCAACTAAAGGAGAAAATCATCATTGATTGCTCCCGTGAGCGGATTACGGTTTGTTATGCTTTTTTCTCTCTCTCTATTTACTCCCTTGCTAGCGAAAGAGGTTGCTAAGGTTGCTTTCACTCATAACCCATTTAGTTTGGTTAAAACAAACTCAGGTCTGTTTGCTCAGTTAGTACGGTTTGTTTGGGCTGGTTTGAAAGCTCATTCGAACTCTGGTGAAGACCAAACAACCAAACTCTGGTCCACCTTAAAAGTTGGGTCTCGGTCCGCTTCCAATCGAACTATTGTGCGTTTTGTTTCTGGTGTGAAAGCAAGCGAACTAACCGCCAGCAGATATGTGATTTTAGCATGATTTCAAAAGCTAAACTTCTAATAAATCCATCTGCTGATGGTGAAATCTGTTCAGGAAGTGATCTCATTGATCTGTATTTAAGGTCATGTATATAAGCACGTTAGCTGTTAAAACTGCTGTGCTTTTATCCGACTCTGTGTACTTTGTCAGTTCATTAACTTTACATTAAAAAGTGTGTGACAGTGATCCCACAGTAATACGCCTCATGCACGGGTCCCTGCGCTCCCCGACATTCGCACTATACTTTCACAACAGTCATCTAAAAGTGTGAAAAGGGGCATTTGTACAGTCCTGTCTCTACTATTATTCATCATAACATGTGGCCGGTTAGCAGTCTAATAATACTAATAATGTTTATTATTAGTATTTATTAATCAAAGAACACAAATATACACATCAAGAGCATTAAAGTGCTGCATAAACTTCTGTCAGTCACCTCTTGGGTCCTCATGATGCAGGAAGACAATCAGAGAGTTACCTGTCAGTCTCTATAACTTCATGTTTACTCCTCTGGTTAGTTTGTAAAAAGTCAGTGTGAACAGGAACCGGACCAGAACTAAACTACAACAATGTATTATTTTTTCACTTGGTCCGGACCAAATGAACCCAACTACAGGTGTGAAAGAACTCTTAATCACAGTTTTAGCACACAAACAAACGTGAACAAAGGGGACTCTGCTAACATGTAAATAAGGAGTTCTGTAGTCCCTGTGATTTGAATTTGATAATAAAAATGGAATCGACTGTAAAATGTGGAATATCGTTGAGTTTGCCAAAATGTGGCTACAATTAATAAACATCAGGGTTTTCCCTGACGTTATAAGTGTTTATTCACAATTATTTTTTTATTATGCAGCAGACAATAGTTTTTTCTTACAGATGTTGAGAAGAATCTTAGTCATATAAGTCTGAAAAAATAAAAACAGAAATATTACAGAAAAAGCACATTAGTTTTTAATCAAATTGATTTAAACATAAAAATTAGATAACATTTGACCAAAACTCATCTTAATTCAACCTGTTCAAGCCACAAGAGATTCTCATAAACATACCGTGTTAAAAAGCTGATTTGTGTGAGCAACACACACACGCCCTCATATATGAACTCAAAGGTCAAAGGTTTCCTGTAAATGAATAACAGAGCAGAAGCATGAAGACTGTAGACTGAAGCAGGTTGGTAGTGGGGCAGCTAAGCTGAAATATTTCTAAAAATTGTGTATTTTACGATAGAAACAACAAATTTGGCACAGATGTAGGTTTATATGTTATGAAAAGATATGATATCGGGACACTAAAAATTTGGCCCCTGGGGGCCGTGGCAGCCATTATTCAAAATGGCCGCCAAATAGGCGCTAAATATTCCAAAATGTTGCAGAATATTTTCATTATCAGTAAAATTGACAGAGATATTGCTGGACAAAGGTCTGGGTCATCAGTAACTTCTAATCACAGTTAAAGTGATACTGAACTTTGGTAGAACTTTGGGTTGTATTGCTAACTAGCCGTGATATATGACCAACTAAAGGAGAAAATCATCATTGATTGCTCCCGTGAGCGGATTACGGTTTGTTATGCTTTTTTCTCTCTCTCTATTTACTCCCTTGCTAGCGAAAGAGGTTGCTAAGGTTGCTTTCACTCATAACCCATTTAGTTTGGTTAAAACAAACTCAGGTCTGTTTGCTCAGTTAGTACGGTTTGTTTGGGCTGGTTTGAAAGCTCATTCGAACTCTGGTGAAGACCAAACAACCAAACTCTGGTCCACCTTAAAAGTTGGGTCTCGGTCCGCTTCCAATCGAACTATTGTGCGTTTTGTTTCTGGTGTGAAAGCAAGCGAACTAACCGCCAGCAGATATGTGATTTTAGCATGATTTCAAAAGCTAAACTTCTAATAAATCCATCTGCTGATGGTGAAATCTGTTCAGGAAGTGATCTCATTGATCTGTATTTAAGGTCATGTATATAAGCACGTTAGCTGTTAAAACTGCTGTGCTTTTATCCGACTCTGTGTACTTTGTCAGTTCATTAACTTTACATTAAAAAGTGTGTGACAGTGATCCCACAGTAATACGCCTCATGCACGGGTCCCTGCGCTCCCCGACATTCGCACTATACATTCACAACAGTCATCTAAAAGTGTGAAAAGGGGCATTTGTACAGTCCAATCTCTACTATTATTCATCATAACATGTGGCCGGTTAGCAGTCTAATAATACTAATAATGTTTATTATTAGTATTTATTAATCAAAGAACACAAATATACACATCAAGAGCATTAAAGTGCTGCATAAACTTCTGTCAGTCACCTCTTGGGTCCTCATGATGCAGGAAGACAATCAGAGAGTTACCTGTCAGTCTCTATAACTTCATGTTTACTCCTCTGGTTAGTTTGTAAAAAGTCAGTGTGAACAGGAACCGGACCAGAACTAAACTACAACAATGTATTATTTTTTCACTTGGTCCGGACCAAATGAACCCAACTACAGGTGTGAAAGAACTCTTAATCACAGTTTTAGCACACAAACAAACGTGAAGAAAGGGGACTCTACTAACATGTAAATAAGGAGTTCTGTAGTCCCTGTGATTTGAATTTGATAATAAAAATGGAATCGACTGTAAAATGTGGAATATCGTTGAGTTTGCCAAAATGTGGCTACAATTAATAAACATCAGGGTTTTCCCTGACGTTATAAGTGTTTATTCACAATTATTTTTTTATTATGCAGCAGACAATAGTTTTTTCTTACAGATGTTGAGAAGAATCTTAGTCATATAAGTCTGAAAAAATAAAAACAGAAATATTACAGAAAAAGCACATTAGTTTTTAATCAAATTGATTTAAACATAAAAATTAGATAACATTTGACCAAAACTCATTTTAATTCAACCTGTTCAAGCCACAAGAGATTCTCATAAACATACCGTGTTAAAAAGCTGATTTGTGTGAGCAACACACGCACGGCCTCATATATGAACTCAAAGGTCAAAGGTTTCCTGTAAATGAATAACAGAGCAGAAGCATGAAGACTGTAGACTGAAGCAGGTTGGTAGTGGGGCAGCTAAGCTGAAATATTTCTAAAAATTGTGTATTTTACGATAGAAACAACAAATTTGGCACAGATGTAGGTTTATATGTTATGAAAAGATATGATATCGGGACACTAAAAATTTGGCCCCTGGGGGCCGTGGCAGCCATTATTCAAAATGGCCGCCAAATAGGCGCTAAATATTCCAAAATGTTGCAGAATATTTTCATTATCAGTAAAATTGACAGAGATATTGCTGGACAAAGGTCTGGGTCATCAGTAACTTCTAGTCACAGTTAAAGTGATACTGAACTTTGGTAGAACTTTGGGTTGTATTGCTAACTAGCCGTGATATATGACCAACTAAAGGAGAAAATCATCATTGATTGCTCCCGTGAGCGGATTACGGTTTGTTATGCTTTTTTCTCTCTCTCTATTTACTCCCTTGCTAGCGAAAGAGGTTGCTAAGGTTGCTTTCACTCATAACCCATTTAGTTTGGTTAAAACAAACTCAGGTCTGTTTGCTCAGTTAGTACGGTTTGTTTGGGCTGGTTTGAAAGCTCATTCGAACTCTGGTGAAGACAAAACAACCGAACTCTGGTCCACCTTAAAAGTTGGGTCTCGGTCTGCTTCACAGCGAACTCTGGTGCGTTTTGTTTCTGGTGTGAAAGCAAGCGAACCAACCGCCAGCAGATATGTGATTTTAGCATGATTTCAAAAGCTAAACTATTAATAAATCCATCTGCTGATGGTGAAATCTGTTCAGGAAGTGATCTCATTGATCTGTAATTAAGGCAATGTATAGAAGCACGTCAGCTGTTAAAACTGCTGTGCTTTTATCCGACTCTGTGTACTTTGTCAGTTCATTAACTTTACATTAAAAAGTGTGTGACAGTGATCCCACAGTAATACGCCTCATGCACGTGTCCGTGCGCTCCCCGACATTCGCACTATACATTCACAACAGTCATCTAAAAGTGTGAAAAGGGGCATTTGTACAGTCCTATCTCTACTATTATTCATCATAACATGTGGCCGGTTAGCAGTCTAATAATACTAATAATGTTTATTATTAGTATTTATTAATCAAAGAACACAAATATACACATCAAGAGCATTAAAGTGCTGCATAAACTTCTGTCAGTCACAGAATTTGATTTCTCCATGTGGGTCCTGATGATGCAGGAAGACAATCAGAGAGTTACCTGTCAGTCTCTATAACTTCATGTTTACTCCTCTGGTTAGTTTGTAAAAAGTCAGTGTGAACAGGAACCGGACCAGAACTAAACTACAACAATGTATATTTTTTTCACTTGGTCCGGACCAGATGAACCCAACTACAGGTGTGAAAGAACCCTTAATCACACTTTTAGCACATAAACAAACGTGAACAAAGGGGACTCTGCTAACATGTAAATAAGGAGTTCTGTAGTCTCTGTGATTTGAATTTGATAATAAAAATGGAATCGACTGTAAAATGTGGAATATCGTTGAGTTTGCCAAAATGTGGCTACAATTAATAAACATCAGGGTTTTCCCTGACGTTATAAGTGTTTATTCACAATTATTTTTTTATTATGCAGCAGACAATAGTTTTTTCTTACAGATGTTGAGAAGAATCTTAGTCATATAAGTCTGAAAAAATAAAAACAGAAATATTACAGAAAAAGCACATTAGTTTTTAATCAAATTGATTTAAACATAAAAATTAGATAACAATTGACCAAAACTCATTTTAATTCAACCTGTTCAAGCCAAAAGAGATTCTCATAAACATACCGTGTTAAAAAGCTGATTTGTGTGAGCAACACACGCACGGCCTCATATATGAACTCAAAGGTCAAAGGTTTCCTGTAAATGAATAACAGAGCAGAAGGATGAAGACTTGAGACTGAAGCAGGTTGGTAGTGGGGCAGCTAAGCTGAAATATTTCTAAAAATTGTGTATTTTGCGATAGAAACAACAAATTTGGCACAGATGTAGGTTTATATGTTATGAAAAGATATAGATATCTGGGCACTGCAAATTTGGCCCCTGGGGGCCGTGGCAGCCATTATTCAAAATGGCCACCAAATAGGCGCTAAATATTCCAAAATGTTGCAGAATATTTTCATTAGCAGTAAAATTGACAGAGATATTGCTGGACAAAGGTCTGGGTCATCAGTAACTTCTAGTCACAGTTAAAGTGATACTGAACTTTGGTAGAACTTTGGGTTGCATTGCTAACTAGTCGTGATATATGACCAACTAAAGGAGAAAATCATCATTGATTGCTCCCGTGAGCGGATTACGGTTTGTTATGCTTTTTTCTCTCTCTCTATTTGCTCCCTTGCTAGAAACAGGTCGCTAAGGTTGCCTTCACTCATAACCCATTTAGTTTGGTTAAAACAAACTCAGGTCTGTTTGCCCGGTTAGTACGTTTTTTTTGGACTGGTGTGAAAGCTCATTCAAACTCTGGTGAAGACCAAACAACCAAACTCTGGTCAACCTTAAAAGTTCGGTCTCTGCCCGCTTCCAAGCGAACTCTGGTGCGTTTTGTTTCTGGTGTGAAAGCAAGCACACCAACCGCCAGCAGATATGTGATTTTAGCATGATTTCAAAAGCTAAACTTCTAATAAATCCATCTGCTGATGGTGAAAGCTGTTCAGGAAGTGATGTCATTGATCTGTATTTAAGGCAATGTATAGAAGCACGTCAGCTGTTAAAACTGCTGTGCTTCTATCCGACTCTGTGTACTTTGTCAGTTCATTAACTTTACATTAAAAAGTGTGTGACAGTGATCCCACAGTAATACGCCTCATGCACGGGTCCGTGCGCTCCCTGACGTTCGCACTATGCATTCACAACAGTCATCTAAAAGTGTGAAAAGGGGCATTTGTACAGTCCTGTCTCTATTATTATTCATCATAACATGTGGCCGGTTTGTAGTCTAATAATACTAATAATGTTTATTATTAGTATGTATTAATCAACGAACACAAATATACACATCAGGAGCATTAAAGTGCTGCATAAACTTCTGTCAGTCACTGAATTTGATTTCCCCACGTGGGTCCTGATGATGCAGGATGACAATCAGAGAGTTACCTGTCAGTCTCTATAACTTCATGTTTACTCCTCTGGTTAGTTTGTAAAAAGTCAGTGTGAACAGGAACCGGACCAGAACTAAACTACAACAATGTATTATTTTTTCACTTGGTCCGGACCAAATGAACTCAACTACAGGTGTGAAAGAACCCTTAATCACAGATTTAGCACATAAACAAACGTGAAGAAAGGGGACTCTGCTAACATGTAAATAAGGAGTTCTGTAGTCCCGGTGATTTGAATTTGATAATAAAAATGGAATCGACTGTAAAATGTGGAATATCGTTGAATTTGAAAAAATGTGGCAACAATTAATAAACATCAGGGTTTTCCCTGTCGTCATAAGTGTTTTTTCACAATTATTTTTTTATTATGCAACAGACAATAGTTTTTTCTTTTATATGTTGAGAAGAATCTTAGTCATATAAGTCTGAAAAAAATAAACACAGAAATATTACAGAAAAAGCACATTATTTTTTAATCAAATTGATTTAAACATAAAAATTAGATAACATTTGACCAAAACTCATTTTAATTCAACCTGTTCAAGCCAAAAGAGATTCTCATAAACATACCGTGTTAAAAAGCTGATTTGTGTGAGCAACACACACAAACACAACCTCATAAATGAACTCGAAGGTCAAAGATTTCCTGTAAATAAATAACAGAGCAGAAGGATGAAGACTGTAGACTGAAGCAGGTTGGTAGTGGGGCAGCTAAGATGAAATATTTGTAACAATTGTGCATTTTGTGATAGAAGCAACACATTTGGCACAGATGTAGGTTCATATGTTATGAAAAGATATAGATATCGGGGCTCTGCAAATTTGGCCCCTGGGGGCCCTGGCAGCCAATATTCAAAATGGCCGCCAAATAGGTGCTAAATATTCCAAAATGTTGCAGAATATTTTCATTAGCAGTAAAATTGACAGAGATATTGCTGAACAAAGGTCTGGGTCTTCAGTAACTTCTAGTCACAGTTAAAGTGATACTGAACTTTGGTAGAACTTTGGGTTGTATTGCTAACTAGCCGTGATATATGACCAACTAAAAGAGAAAATCATCATTGATTGCTCCCATGAGCGGATTACGGTTTGTTATGCTTTTTTCTCTCTCTCTATTTACTCCCTTGCTAGCAAAACAGGTCGTTAAGGTTACTTTTACTCATAACCCATTTAGTTTGGTTAAAACAAACTCAGGTCTGTTTGCTCAGTTAGTACGGTTTGTTTGGGCTGGTGTGAAAGCTCATTCAAACTCTGGTGAAGACCAAACAACCGAACTCTGGTCAACCTTAAAAGTTGGGTCTCGGTCTGCTTCCAAGGAAACTCTTGTGCGTTTCGTTTCTGGTGTGAAAGCAAGCGAACCAACTGCCAGCAGATATGTGATTTTAGCATGATTTCAAAAGCTAAACTTCTAATAAATCCATCTGCTGATGGTGAAATCTATTCAGGAAGTGATGTCATTGATCTGTATTTAAGGTCATGTATATAAGCACGTTAGCTGTTAAAACTGCTGTGCTTGTATCCGAATCTGTGTACATTGTCAGTTCATTAACTTTACATTAAAAAGTATGTGACAGTGATCCCACAGTAATACGCCTCATGCACGTATCGTCAGTCCCCTCGTGGGTCCTCATGATGCAGGATGACAATCAAAGAGTTACCTGTCAGTCTCTATAACTTCATGTTTACTCCTCTGGTTAGTTTGTAAAAAGTCTGTGTGAACAGGAACCGGACCAGAACTAAACTACAACAATGTTTTATTTTTTCACTTGGTCCGGACCAAATGAACCCAACTACAGGTATGAAACAACTCTTAATCACAGTTTTAGCACATAAACAAACGTGAAGAAAGGGGACTCTGCTAACATGTAAATAAGGAGTTCTGTAGTCCCGGTGATTTGAATTTGATAATAAAAATGGAATCGACTGTAAAATGTGGAATATCGTTGAGTTTGCCAAAATATGGCTACAATTAATAAACATCAGGGTTATCCCTGCCGTTCTAAGTGTTTTTTTCACAGCGTCTGAACCAACTGAACAGAAACAAAGTTATGCTGCTGTGTTTTGGTGTCCTTTACGGGCTCGCTGCTTCTGTCCTCTGCTCTCTGTTTTGGTGTTTCATCGAGAGCGAAGCTCAGCTCCTCCTCCACACACACTGGTGGCTACTCAGCGCGAGACGTACGAAAAACATGAAGACTCTGACATGTTCCCGTGGTACCAGTCCATCGAGCAGGACCTCGCAAATATGTTGTGCTGGTTAAACGTTCAGGGGAACCACCCTATGTTTACACTGACAATGCTACATTATTTTTCATACCGTCTGCCTGAATATACCTGTATTCACCCCCTGTCTGAAACGCTCCTTTTATCCACTATGAAAAATTTGCTTCAAATCCCAGCGCTCTTCCTGGGGGCTTGGTTTAGCAATATCTAAAGATGTTCCTCTATACTTCAGTCATGAATCTGCACCTTCAGATACAAAGTAAGAGAGTTGCTTTATTAAAATTTCTACACAAATGTATTTGCCAACTAAAATTTAACAGACTTCATCAAATAAACTCTTGCTCTTACTATCTGTGACAGCTGTCAGTCACCTAGAAAAGACGTAATCTAATCTAAGAAAAAGGCTACAAACTTTTAAACCTCCTTAATGTCGACAGAAGCAATAGTTTGTTTGTTTAGAGTTACCTTAATGGCCTAAAAAGAGAATTTATCAACGATTCAAGCAATATGAATATAATCATCTTGATGTTTGCAGAGTGCAGTACAGACAGAGAGCAGAGTTTCCAGTACCCAGCTGTCTGTCTATGAAGAGTGACCGGTCCAAAGGTTTTCCGCCAGACTTCAGTAATGAACCTGGACCCTCAGAGTCAAAGTAAGAGCTGCTACTAACTCATTTACGTGACTCATTTTTCAGCTGTCTCCACCAATGTTTTCTGTTGATTTTGTTTGCATGTTAAAGTTTTTACTGAAGTTTATTTGATAACTAAAATTTAACAAACTTTTTGTGTCACAGACAAAGGTAAATCATTTGTGGCATCTTCCTCTTAGTATCTGTGACAGCTCTCGGTCACCTAGAAAAGATGTAATGTAATCAAATAGGATGGCTACAAACTTTTAAACCTCCTAATTATTGACAGTACCACTAATTTGTGTATTTAGAGCTAATTAGATGGCTTTAACATCAGATAATTTATCAAGGATTCATGTGATATGAGTTCATTCATCTTGATGTTTGCAGAGTTCAGTTCAGACAGAGAGCAGAGTCTCCAGTACCCAGCATTCTGTCTATGAAGAGTGACCGGTCTAAAGGTTTTCCTCCAGACTTCAGTAATAAACCTGGACCCTCAGAGTCACAGTAAGAGACTGTTTTTACTGTAAGCTGACCTGGTGGACGATGATGCATTGAGGATGAAGACTAAATGTTCTGCTAAAAGATTTATATTCCTCAAAATGCAGCTTCATGTTGTACTATTTGAGCAAGAAGATGTGTCAGTTCTGGCTGCCATCTATGTTTGGATTATGAAAAAGAGTTGCAACTCAGGAAAATGGCTTAAATTATTTTTTTATTATGCAACAGACAATAGTAATAATAATCAAATGGATTTAAACATAAAAATTAGATAACATTTTACCAAAACTCAATTTAATTCAACCTGTTCAAGCCAAAAGAGATTCTCATAAACACACCGTGTTAAAAAGCTGATTTGTGTGAGAAAAACACGCACGCCCTCATAGATAAACACTGAGGTCAAAGATTTCCTGTAAATGGAGAGGGGAGGAGCCACACTGACCAGGTTATCCAGGTACATGAGAACAGGGAGGAAACCCTGAAAGTGAAAGTGTTCAGTCAGTCAGCTCAGACTCCATTTAGACAGAGCAGAAGGAGGAAAACTAAAGACTGAGGCAGAGTGAGTGTTAATCCAACATTGTATTACTTTACTGCCAAAGTGTCTGAGTCAGTTTTCTCCCTGTGGACTTTAGAGGAGAGAAATGCGCCGCTGCCACCTTGTGGTTTCCCGGCGCGCCCTCGCAATATGCGTGTCCATGAGCAAGTTGCAGTATTTTTTCCATCATTTTATATAGCCTCCAGAATAATATCAATGTTTTCAAAGTGGCCGTCGTTCCCCTGTAATACACACTTTCTGCAGCTACTTCACAGTAAATGTTCTCCATTACAGAGAGCTGATTATGTCCTTAACTGATTCACAGTCACTTTGGGCAGTTTAGTTTGAGTTAGTTAGGTTTGAACTGAGGTTAGAAGTGATCAAAATATTGAGGTGACCAGCAGTCTAAGACACACATCATGTAACACTGGTGTCCTGGTGTTCCTTGTTAGAATAGAATAATATCAGTGTTTTAAAAATGTCCGTTGTTCCTCTTTAAAAAACAAACTTCAGCCAGATCACTAAATGTTTAAGAAGACAGTCAAGACAGGAAAAGCAGCTAATTCTTGTTTATTAAAGCAGGAGAGTTAAAATAAAGGAACATTTTCATTACAGACTGAATGCTGAATTCAGTAAGAAACACTTTAACTCTTCTCTGTGACCATCTGAGCTTTAGTGTTGGCAAAGCTTTGATATTCTTCACCAACAATCAACAAATGATTTTAGTTCTAAAGTAATGTCTCCACAGAGAGAAGAAGAGGAGTCATGCTTCTGTGGAGGAGCTGATGTCCAGATCCAGAAAAAGACCTCGACTGCAGACAGCCAGTCAGACCAGCACTGTACAAAGTAAGACTGTAGATCTGTCTGCTGATGTCTTCATGTCTGGAAACAGGACTTGTTGTTTTAATACACTGACTATTGTTGTGACAACCATTTAAGATATTCTCCACCATACATATCTGCTCTGTATTACTTCCTTTGTTCTCCTTTGAGAGAAAATCTGAACCCAAAAGGAATACATTTATATTTGTATGTTTTGTTTTTATGATAGCACTCCGTCTTTGCATTAACCAATCAGAATGCTGTTTGTTTTCCATCTGCATAGATGAAGATGGAGAACTATTAAACTCTGTAAAGCAACAACATCACTGTTCTATCATATACAAACAGTCACACTGATGAAAGGGGAGATATTTTCTTGCCATTGTCGCATAACAATACATGCTCATGGGGGATCTCTTGTTGGGTCTCTAAATTATAGAGTACGGTCTAGACCTGCTCTATATGAAAAGCGTCTTAAGATAACTTCTGTTATGATTTGACGCTATATAAAAATAAATTGAATTGAATTGACTTGAACAGGAGCCACAGACTTTGAACAACATTAGCTTTCCTGCTACAGTCTCCTTCTCTAATTTACAAACATACGTCTTGTCCTGCAGATTGACTTTTTGAAAAACTATTACAAATAAATATAAAAACCACGTTGACGTTAGTTTTGACTTCAAGAAGGGATAATGACTTTATAACCTTAACTTCTTTATATGTTCTTATACTGATTATTTTCATATTGACAATTAAATTGATAGGTTTCTGTGTTTTGTCTCAAACTTGTTTCTCTTTCAGCAGATAGGGTTCTGCAGGAGGTTGTAGATGAACATAAGATCAGTCTGAGGAGGAGATGTGAATTTGTGACTGAAGGAAGTGATGAAACAGGAAGTGGAACACTCCTCAACAGGATCTACACTGAGCTCTACATCACAGAGGGACAGAGTGAAGAGGTTAATACCCAACATGAGGTGATGCAGCTTGAGACAGCTTCCAAGAAGAAGACCCTCCATGACGCTCCAATCAAGTGCCACGACATCTTTAAAGCTTTACCTGACCAACAGGGACACATCAGAGTCGTTCTGACGAACGGCGTCGCTGGCGTTGGAAAAACCTTCTCAGTGCAGAAGTTCACTCTGGACTGGGCAGAGGGTTTGGAAAACCAAGATGTCAGTCTGGTGGTTCTGCTTTCGTTCAGGGAGCTGAACTTGATCAGAGATGAGCAGTACAGTCTTCTCATGCTGCTCAATGTTTTCCATCCAACATTACAGAAGGTCACAGCAGAGAAGCTCGCTGTCTGTAAAGTTCTGTTCATCTTTGACGGCCTGGATGAAAGCAGACTTTCACTGGATTTCCACAACAATGAGGTTGTGTATGATGTCACCCAGAAGTCATCAGTCAACGTGCTGTTAACAAACCTCATCCAGGGGAATCTGCTTCCCTCAGCTCTCGTCTGGATAACTTCCAGACCTGCAGCAGCCAATCAGATCCCTCCTGCATGTGTTGACAGGGTAACAGAAGTACGAGGCTTCACTGACGCCCAGAAGGAGGAGTACTTCAGGAGGAGAGTCAGTGATGAAGAGCTGTCCAGCAGAATCATCTCACACATCAAGACATCCAGGAGCCTCCACATCATGTGTCTAATCCCAGTCTTCTGCTGGATCACTGCTACAGTTCTGGACCACATGTTGACTACAGACCAGAGAGGAGAGCTGCCCAAGACCCTGACTGACATGTACTCACACTTCCTGTTGGTTCAGACAAAGAGGAAGAAGCAGAAATATGGTGAGGGACATGAGACGAGTCCACAGGAGCTGACGGAGGCTGACAGGAAAGTTCTTCTGAAGCTGGGGAGGCTGGCGTTTGAACATCTGGAGAAAGGAAACATCATGTTCTACCAAGAAGACCTGGAGCGGTGTGATCTTGATGTCACAGAGGCCTCGGTGTACTCAGGAGTTTGTACAGAGATCTTCAAAAGAGAGTGTGTGATCTTCCAGAAAACAGTCTACTGCTTTGTTCACCTGAGCATTCAGGAGTTTCTGGCTGCAGTCTACATGTTCCACTGTTACACAAACCGGAACACAGAGGTACTGGAGGACTTCCTGGGAAAAATATATGTTCATTCAACCCTGGATGACTTCCTGAAGAGAGCCATGGAGAAATCCCTTGAAAGTAAAATTGGCCACCTGGATCTGTTTGTTCGCTTCCTTCATGGCCTCTCTCTGGAGTCCAACCAGAGGCTCTTACGAGGTCTGCTGGGTCAGACAGACAACAGTCCAGAAATCATCCAGAGAATCATCAACAACCTGAAGGAGAAGAAGACCAAAATCTCTCCTGACAGAAGCATAAACACCTTCCACTGTCTGACGGAGATGAACGACCACTCGGTACATCAGGAGATCCAAGAGTTCCTGAAGTCAGAGAACAGATCAAAGAAGGAACTGTCTGTGATCCACTGCTCAGCTCTGGCCTACATGCTGCAGATGTCAGAGGAGGTTCTGGAGGAGTTGGACCTGAAGAAGTACAACACATCAGAGGAGGGACGACTGAGACTGATTCCAGCTGTGAGGAACTGCAGAAAAGCTAAGTAAGTCCAGATGTTATTAAATTTATAGATCAGTTTAGATTAATAGTTTAGTTCTTCTAATATACACGCTATAAAATTATTCTTAAAATATAATATTCTTGTGTTCCACGTCTTTATTACATAAATATGTTGTATTTTGTCACAGATGTTCTTGAGCTGTTTCAAATGTTGAATTAAAAAATGTTTCAGTAGTTTGTGTTTCTAGCTGTCAAGTTAATGAACATTTATGCTATTTATTTCTAATATTTGTTACATTTTACAGTTTTTTCTTATTTATCTTTTTGAGTGATGGAGACGACATGTGAACCTGGTAAAAAAAATGAAAAAAACAAACAAAGGATCAGCTGTGTGGTGGAGCGCTGGGTCTAACACCTCATCCACACTGGGAACGTCAGGAGCGCGTGGTGGCTGCATCATTCACGCATCGGGTGTTCACACCAGCTAAGTTTCAGCTGCGTGTTTGCTGCGTTTCTGCTGCTGCTGCTGTCAGCCCTTTCTTTCAACATAGAGTTCGCCTTTCATAATGGCCATTTCATTTCATTATAAATGTCATTTATATTTATTTTATACAGAGAAAGGTTAAGAAACATGTGGTAATTTTTAAATAATAGTAATAATCCACAAATCAAACCCGGTACTTTATTCATTCTTGGAGCTCTGCAAGTCACTGCATGTTCTACAACACTGTCTGGCACATATTTCAGAATAAAAGCCTCATGTTAACAAATGAAGGAATTCTGTCAACAGAAAAAGCTCTTGAGGGCTTTTATTTTTAAATGAATGCAGGAAGTGTTGATTTAAAAATAAGTCTTTACTTTTTTCATCTCCGTAACATATTCTACAGATATAGACATCAAAACTGTAGTAATGTTGCTGGTATGATGTTAATATACAGTCAATAGATCACCTTCACTGTCTGTTGTTGCTGTGAACCGCACAGCTCGCATCAAAAAGAGGCGAGACCTCGAATCTCAAGAAGAGACGCAGCTGAGACGTATCCATGTACACATGCATCTCACGCGGGCAGTGTGGCTGCTCTAACCTGTTAACAGGGACACCGAAATAAAACACAACAGGTACCGCAGCCGCCACGCGCTCCTGACGTTCCCAGTGTGGATGAGGCTTAACCGGTGTAACGGCAGCAACAGAACATTTGCTGATCCGGCGGGGAGTCGGGGCGGTCCTGGGATCAGAGCCCTGGTGCTGGGGTTTGCACTGGCTGAATTTGAGCTAAATGCTAACTGGGGGTACGTCTCCTGGAGCTGCCGCACACTCTACTCCCGGCGAAGCAGCCTTCCGGCAGCGAGGAGGATGAGGCGGGGGTGCGAGTCATTTTCTCGTTTCTGCTTCTTCTAATTTAATCCAGACGGTGTAGTGTCCGTTCAGAGCATGTCTGTTCAGAACGGGCCGAATGCTTGCAGCTTCTCGAGAACCGCTCGTACAAACAACTTCACACTTGACATTGTGCTTCCTTGGGTCCTTAGCAATACACCTGCCATGACATAGTTCCATCACACACCAAAGTCACGGCTACTCACAGTTAGGAACACCAGTGAAATACAGTCTGTTTCACAGGAAGAAACAGACCCCGGTAGCTGTTACTCACAGTCAGAAAGATCAGTGAAATACAGTTAGCGGAGGTAATTTCCAAATAGGTGTATTAGCTGTTTGCTTTGACATAACCAACACGGTTATAAAGTAGAGCATGGATTTAATTAGCGGAGGTATTTTCCTTGAGGTAACGTTATTAGTGTCATTTGTTAGTATCAAGTCTGACACCGGGGAAATACCGTCTTACTCACGGGGGAAAAACACACAGGTCACAGCTTACTCTCGGTTACACTGGTGAAATACAATAGAAGAGTTTGGTTGTAAAGTGAACTGCAGTCAATGAGCCGCGGTCTGCCCGCTGTGGACGACATGCTGGACTCAGTCTGCAGAGCCCTGAAGCCCCCCCCCCGCTGCTGCACAGAGCGCTGGTCACTCGTTTATTCAAAGTTTAATAATATTGAACGCGCGTCAAAATTGCAGCAATTTTGAAAATGCACGTCCTGGGGTCCCCAGCAATAAACCCACCAAGTGTGAAGTTGATTGGATTATTGTGTTGTCACGATACCAAAATTCTGACTTCGATACGATACCCTGCCTAAATATCTGGATACCGATACTGAAACGATACCACGGCAAAAAATCTAAAACATCAGGAAAAGTATTGGAATAATAGATGACAGAACAGGGAACTTCAAATTATGTTTTTATTCATTAAAAATGTTTAAATGTAACAATTTCTTCATTAAAAAAATGAAATGGTATGCAGTAATCGGATGTCCCCTATAGTTAAGTTTATATGATTTCCTTGATAGTTAAATTTATATTTACATTTATTTTTACAATGCACACATATTTACATTTCATCTGTATTCTTATTTCTATTTTTCTGAAAGCTTATCTATGTTTCTTTTATATTTTTATTCTATCATGGAACAACTGTAATTTTCCCCTGGGGATCAATAAAGTATTTCTGACTTTGATATAATTTATTAAACAGCGTTTAATAAGGCTTTAAGGAGAGTGTTTTAACTGTAGAAAGAGCTGTGTTGTGTTGAAGTGTTGTGAAGAGAGAGAAGAGTCACTCTCTGATTTTCCTCTTGTCCATTTCACGTTACAGAGACACACGGTAAAATAATATTTTAATACGTTAGAGAGACACACAGTAAAATAATACTTTAACACGTTACAGAGACACACGGTATAATAATACCTTAACACGTTACAGAGACACACGGTAAAATAATACTTTAACACGTTATAGAGACACACAGTAAAATAATATTTTAACACATTACAGAGACGGTAAAATAATACTTAAACACATTACAGAGACACACGGTAAAATAACACTTTAACACATTAGAGAGACACACGGTAAAATAATACTTTAACGCGTCACAGAGAGACACGGTAAAATAACACTTTAACACATTAGAGAGACACACGGTAAAATAATACTTTAACACGTTACAGAGACACACGGTAAAATAACACTTTAACATGTTACAGAGACACACGGTAAAGTAACACTTTAACACAAACTCTTTGGTGGATTATGTGTTTGGCTAATTTCAGGAGATGCTTGGACAGATTCAGAAAAGATGGAAATACACAGCTTCCACCAATAACAGCGGTCTGATGAATATATAACAGCAGAATGGTAGAATTCAGACTTTTTAAGAGATCTTATACACACCAAAGATCAATGTTATGTTTTTAATGCAGATACACTGATAACATCTTTCTGGTGACATTATGTTGAAAGCAGTCACTAAATTTTCCCATTTATGGACGTGAACCTGACAGCAGCAGGAAGCAGCAAAGAGAGGTCAACTTTATCAACTGTATTATTATTACTTATTCACTGAGTTTTAAAAATGCTTTTCTAATCAAGAAGGCCTCATGCTAACTTTGTGGAGACAGACCTGAAATCAGATCACACTGACCGACTGGACATTAGGGAAGCCTCAATTTAACTACATGTTCTCTCTCTTCATCTGCAAGATTAAAGAAAAACAAAGATTAAAAGTCTGCAGGTTTGAGAGAGAGTGATGAGAATTATTGTTTCATGTCAAGCAGTGAGATAAGATTAGCTGAACCACTGATGTGAAGAGCAAATGTTAATCAAAGAAGCATATATCAAACTGTTAAGTCATCAAATGCATGAAGTAAATATAAACTGTCCTCTTTCATAATAACATATTTTGTCATTTTTGTGTCATGACAGACTTTCGGGCTGTGGACTCTCAGATACTCACTGTGAAGTTGTGGCCTCAGCTCTGAAGTCCAACACCTCCCATCTGAGAGAGCTGGACCTGAGTAACAACAACAACCTGAAGAATTCAGGAGTGAAGCTGCTGTCTGCCGGACTGGAGAGTCCAAACTGTAGACTGGAGACTCTGAGGTCAGTTCACTGACTGTAGCTTATGTAGTTTGTACACACACTCTCTACACACTGGCTGCTCCACATGGCTCTAGAGAGGAACTTTCATGTTTTCACATCGGCCACCATAGCTCTCAAACACGCTTGGTACACAGGAGAGGCTTCAGTTGGTTGTAATCTCCTCACCTCACCTCACCGCTAGATAACTCCAGATCCTACACACTGGACCTTTAACCAGACCTTATTTCAGTCATCTAACTAAAAACCCAGTCAAAAAACCCATTGACTTCCAGACGAGGGAACAAGAAGTGCTAAAATACTAATTTCTGGGTTTTAGTACTCATTCCTGCAGCACTCTATGTGAACATGTCTAAAGGTGCAGCACTCTTCAACAAACACGTATTGCACCAACTTAAAGGCACATGAGTGATGATTATGAACGACACCATCAAATTAGAGGTTTCTATGGTTCTAAGTTATTCCCACATTCTTTTTGACAGCAGATCTAACTGTGCTCTGTTTTCATGTCAGCCATTTCTAATTATTTGAAGCCGCAGACATTTAGATTGCATCAAAAAACAAATAAATATTCTACATCAGAAACATCTTTGCAGGTTCATATTTTTTTCACGTCATATTCTTCATCTTTCAATCATCATTCGCTACAGCAGGTTCATATTTTTTCAAGTTTATCTGAATACAATACACACGTGCATATTTACATTCAAAGAGTTATTGATGTCTGTCATCATTCCTTCTGTCTGTGAAGCAATCCCCGTATAACCTGAGTGTTACGAGATGAGGACTAAATCCACATTCTTGTTCTGTGTAAAATGACCTGTAGAGTTGATATTAAACTAATCGGAGGCTTCAGCAGTCTGAGTAAGATGTATTAGGGCAGGGTGACTTGGAGAAAATCAAATATCATGATATTTTTGACCAAATACTTCGATATACATATTGCTACGATATCGTAGGATTCACCATTGGTGCTTTCACAAAATATTTACAATATTTACAGATTTTTTGATAAATAATCATCAGTAATGTGGCTCTCATGACTAAGTATAAATGACAAATAATAGAACAGCTATAACAGTCTGGTAAGTTCAGAAAATTAAATCACTTTACTGTAATGTAGCCTTTAACATCAGGAAAAGACAACACTTATGCCATATCACGATATTACGATATCCAAAATCTAAGATGATATCTTGTCTCGTATCACGATATCGATATAATATGGATATATTGCACAGCCTTAGTATGTATCCAGTAAGTATGTTGTGTTTCACAGTTTCCTTGTTGATCTGCAGGAGGATTAGTAACTCAAAGAGGGAATTTGATACTAAAGATTCTGTAACTTTGGTAAACACTAGGGGTGGGAACAAAAATCAATTCACCCATGTATCGTAATTTTTTTTTTTACAATTTTGAAATAGATTTTTTAATGCCAGAATAGATATATTTGCTCCATTTGAGTCTATGTGGAGGTAGAAGGAAGTTACCGCTTTTATTGTTGTAGTCTGAGTAACATGACGTCATATCCGTTCCGTATCCGTCAACCAAAACAAACCAGCCGGCCGCTGAAATGAGAAAGTATACAACGTTGGAGGGTCTGCGTGGATACGACCTGCACCCTCACATGTTAAATCCAAAGTGGTAAACAGTACACATCCAGTAAAGGATGGAAACACTTCGGGTTTCACACATTGCAGGAAAAGCAGAGCTAGACATCACGGCTAAAGCTGCATGCTAACTCTGTCACGGACAGGAAACGTTATCGTATGGCGGTAACGTGCGGTTGAGCCGGCCGTCGCTCTCATCTCCGTGGTCAAATAGGCCGACGCTACAACTGTAGAGCACCCATATACTGACAGTTATGTTAAATGCATTGAAACGGCCCCGATGGAGCTGACCATGGATGGATAAAGAGAACGGAGCTGACGGGAGAGCTAGAGACCACCTTGGAGAAGTTAGAGGAAGAAGACACGTGGGACTACGTCCGCTTTTCAAAATAAGGTGTTAACAAAGGGAACTGTATATACAAAATACATCTATTGAAATAAGATTGATTGGATTATATTCACCAGAAGTATAAAACATTACATGTTGTTGCGTCAAAGTGCTCCAGACGTGGGCCAGATGAGTCCAGAAACACTTGGTCAACCTTCTTTAAAATTCTGTTCAAGTTGTTCAAAAGACTGTTCAAGTTATTCAAAAGTATTCAAGTTTTTCAAAAATGTCCACACAGGATTCCCAATGAATCACTGGAGAGGATCAAATCAGATGCAAAAAATAGAGTTTATTGTGTTCACATGCAGCAACACTTAAAACCCGAGCCTGCCCCGGAACCAGACTGTCAAACTCTGCTCTTACGTCGTCTTTTATGCGGTTTCGATGGTGTCTGATGCAATGTGGGCGTAGCTGATCCTGTGATATTTTTGGGATTTTCCATTGAGCATAACAGCCAAAACCGCCAGGTGTTCATTACAAGGCCGTTACTAGGACAGGGTTTTGACCATCGTGTCCTTATCTCAAGACCACCCAATGAGAAAAACACCCAACAGTGCCCGGCCTCGAGGAGCATATTCCTATGGCGAGGCCTTCCAAAAGGGCCAGGTGTTCAACTCAGGTCTCTTGGTACACCATACACCAACATGTGCAGTTCTGTTAGTTCTGAGTACAGCAAAGTTGCATTGTGGACATCAACAGTGATTACATATCATTACCTTCTTTAAAAATGATTATATGATCAATATTCTATCTTTATCGATTAACATATGAATATGGAATCATCACACATAATTATTGATTAATATATATGAAGATTTTTGCTTCATCAATTTCCCTTATAAATTAAAAATAAAATACCACTAATTTGTGAGGGAAATGTCTTTATTCTTTGATTTTTGGGTTGCTGGATAAAAAATGTAATAAATAATTCCTGACAATGACTGATATATTTGACTTCAGGACATCTCTGACTACATACATGCTGAAAATCAAACATTTTTACTGTATTCACTTAGAGATTTTCCAAAGTAGAAGTCCCTAGAAGTGTATGATTCAACTTTTGCCCTCATGGTCTAGAGTTAAAAAAGTTAACAAAAATCACAATAAATCGCAAAATCGAATCACAATACTTAAAAATCACAATACTTAAAAATCATAATACTTAAAAATCACAATACGTATTGTATCAGGAGATAGTTGAATCGTCCCAGCCCTAGTAAACACCCACTTCATTTGTCGGACTGCTGAATCTTCATATTAGTTTCAGTTGAACTTATGAAGTCATTTCTTACAGTGTAATTGTGTTATGAAGGGACCACTTCACAGGAGGAATAATTACTGCCACCAATAACTCTTTTAATGTACATATGACATGTGGCTGTTGTTTATAGACACACTTGAACAAATGTGGACCTTTCCTGTAAATTACATAAACCTACTAAGCTACCAGATATAGTGAGAAGAAGACCATGTAATAAATGAAAGATTGAAGTCCAACAAGTCTGATTGAATATTGATCCTCTAATTCCAGACTTGACTGAGATCAGCAGCATGTTATTGATGTGTGTTGACATGAATAGGTGTATGAATGTTGTGGTGACATCTGGATGATGTCTGTAGAAGGCTGACATTATGATGATCCACAATAGCACAATGACAAAGTCACTCTACTCATTTTAGGGAAAAGATCATTGATTAAGACATAGTAATGTTGAGCTACACATTTAAAACCTGAACACATCTGATTGGATTATAAAGTGATATTTATCTTCATCATTTAATCTTTGTTCAGATTGTGGGGCTGCAGGTTGTCAGAGATCAGTTGTGATTCTCTGGCCTCAGCTCTGAAGTCCAACCCCTCCCATCTGAGAGAGCTGGATCTGAGTAAGAACAAGCTGCAGGATTCAGGAGTGAAGCTGCTGTGTGGTTTTCTGGAGAGTCCACACTGTAGACTGGAGACTCTGAGGTCAGACACCATGTTTTACTTGTGTACTGAGATTAATATGATATGAAAGTTGTGGTGACACTAAACTGCAGACATAAGGCTGATATTATACTGATCCACACTGAGTATCTTAATGCTAAAGGACATTTTCTTCTTCAGTGGTTTAGTCCATTGACTGTACCAGAGCAATGTTTAGCTACACATTTAAAACCTTCATATATCACAACTCTTGACTTTCATCATGTTAAAATAAATTATAAAATAAAACAAATAAATATAAATATTTATTTAAATATTTATAAATAATGTTTATTTATAAATAAATAAATAAATAATCTATATTTCAGCTATCGGACAATAACAAATATATTCACTGTTTGTTTTTTCTATAAAAAAAACCTATATGATACTTATACTGACTGAAGAGTTTAAACTGATGATGCTTTGATTTTATGACCCCACTACTCTTAAAATATAAATTATAGATGTCTTATCTTAAATATCTTCTTGTTCACATTTCCCCAAAATCCATCGTGACATATTTGACATCTTTAGAAACTTTGAGATCTTGAGTTGAATCTTGAATCAGTTTCTGTGGTTTTTATTAGTGTTTGGCTGCTCAACATGAGTTTGTATAGATGGATCCACTGGTGGAGCTGTCAGAGTTTAAGAGGTGAAGTCACTACGTCTTTATTGAAGTAGCAGCACGTTGTCATTAATATTAATGAGAGCTCTGTTTCACTGTTTGTATTTTACAGTTTTTAACCTGCATCCTGTTGGCTTCAGGTGTTTGGAGTTTACATTTTCTAAACTTCTACGTTCTAAACCTTCTTCAGCTCTGAACACATTATTAAACATTGAATGATTTCAAGCAGGAACGTTGTCTTCTAAACTTACATCATTTATTCTTTATTCAGATTGAGGAGCTGCAGTTTGTCAGAGATCAGCTGTGATTCTCTGGCCTCAGCTCTGAAGTCCAACCCCTCCCATCTGAGAAAGCTGGATCTGAGTCACAACGAGCTGCAGGATTCAGGAGTGAAGCTGCTGTGTGGTTTTCTGGAGAGTCCACACTGTAGACTGGAGACTCTGAGGTCAGACACCATTTTTGACTTGTGTACTGAGATTAATATGATGTGAAAGTTGTGGTGACACTAAACTGCAGACATAACGCTGATATTATACTGATCCACACTGAGTATCTTAATGCTAAAGTCCATTTTCTTCTTCAGTGGTTTAGTCCATTGACTGTAGCAGAGCAATGTTGAGCTACACATTTAAAACTTTAATATATCACAACTCTTGACTTCCATCGTTTTTCATTTTTCTTTTTTCAAAGAAATGATAATAAAAAATATGTCGTTCGCGTCGGGGTTCAGCATCGCCCTGTCGGGGATCCTTCACAACAATGACCCGCTAGCTGTACATTATCCTGCTTGTAACACGGCTACTTAATTCACAAATCAATTACTTGACACATAAACGGTCCTCCAGAGTCCGACATCAGAGCTGCGCCCATAGCAAAAGTCTGTTATACATAGCAACGGTCTGTTATACATAGCAACGGTCTGTTATACATAGCAACAGTGTGTTATACATAGCAACGGTCTGCTATACATAGCAACGGTCTGCTATACATAGCAACGGTCTGCTATACATAGCACAAGTCTCCTATAAAGAAATAGCAGACCGCAGAACGCCATGATTAACCAATCAGAATCGAGTATTTAACACAGCCGTGTAATAAATAAATATGAAGAATAAATAAGTAATCTCTATTTCAGCTATCAGACAATAACAAATGTATTCAGCATTTGTTTTTTCTATAAATTTGATGAAGCTATATGATGCTTATACTGACTGAAGTTTAAACTTAAGATGCTTTGATTTCATGACTCCACTATTCCGAAAATATATATTATAGATGTCTTATCTTAAATATCTTTTGTTCACATTTCCCCAAAATCCATCGTGACATATTTAACATCTTTAGAAACTTTGAGATGTTGAGTTGAATCTTGAATCAGTTTCTGTGGTTTTTATTAGTGTTTGGCTGCTCAACATGAGTTTGTATAGATGGATCCACTGATGGAGCTGTCAGAGTTTAAGAGGTGAAGTCACTACGTCTTTATTGAAGTAGCAGCACGTTGTCATTAATATTAATGAGAGCTCTGTTTCACTCTTTGTATTTTACAGTTTTTAACCTGCATGCTGTTGGCTTCAGGTGTTTGGAGTTTACATTTTCTAAACTTCTACGTTCTAAACCTTCTTCAGCTCTGAACACATTATTAAACATTGAATGATTTCAAGCAGGAACGTTGTCTTTTAAACTTACATCATTTATTCTTTATTCAGATTGAGGAGCTGCAGGTTGTCAGAGATCAGCTGTGATTCTCTGGCCTCAGCTCTGAAGTCCAACCCCCCCCATCTGAGAAAGCTGGATCTGGGTGACAACGAGCTGCAGGATTCAGGAGTGAAGCTGCTGTGTGGTTTTCTGGAGAGTCCACACTGTAGACTGGAGACTCTGAGGTCAGACACCATTTTTACTTGAGTACTGAGATTGATATGATGTGAAAGTTGTGGTGACACTAAACTGCAGACATACGGCTGATATTATACTGATCCACACTGAGTATCTTAAATGCTAAAGTACATTTTCTTCTTCAGTGGTTTAGTCCATTGACTGTGGCAGAGCAATGTTTAGCTACACATTTAAAACCGTCATATATCACAAAACTTGACTTCCATCATGTTTCTTTTTTCAAAGAAATGATAATAAAAAATACTTCGTTCGCGTCGGGGTGCTGCATCTCCCTGAAGGGGATTCTTTCACCACAATGACCCGCTAGCTGTACATTATCCCGCTGATTACACGGCTACTTACTTAACAAATCAATAATTCGACACTTAAAATGTCCTCCAGAGTCCGACATCAGAGCTGCGCCCATAGCAAAAGTCTGTTATACATAGCAACGGTCTGTTATACATAGCAACGGTCTGTTATACATAGTAATGGTCTGTTATACATAGCAACGGTCTGTTATACATAGCAACGGTCTGTTATACATAGCAACGGTCTGCTATACATAGCAACGGTCTGTTATACATAGCAACGGTCTGTTATACATAGCAACGGTCTGCTATACATAGCAACGGTTGGCTATACATAGCAACGATCTGTTATACATAGCAACCGTCTGCTATACATAGCAACGGTTGGCTATACATAGCAACTGTCTGTTATACATAGCAACGGTCTGTTATACATAGCAACGGTCTGTTATACATAGCAACGGTCTCCTATAAAGAAATAGCAGACCGCAGAACGCCGTGATTAACCAATCAGAATCGAGTATTCAACACAGCCGTGTAATAAATAAATATAAAGAATAAATAAATAATCACTATTTCAACTATCAGACAATAACAAATATATTCACTCTTTGCTTTTTCTATAAATTCTATGAAGCTATTTGTTGCTTATACTGACTGAAGAGTTCAAACTGAAGATGCTTTGATTTTATGACTCCACTATTCCTAAAATATATATCATAGATGTCTTATCTTAAATATCTTTTGTTCACATTTCCCCAAAATCCATCCTGACATATTTGACATCTTTAGAAACTTTGAGATGTTGAGTTGACTCTTGAATCAGTTTCTGTGGTTTTTCTTTGTGTTTGATTGCTCAACATGAGTTTGTATAGATGGATCCACTGGTGGAGCTGTCAGAGTTTAAGAGGTGAAGTCACTACGTCTTTATTGAAGTAGCAGCACGTTGTCATTAATATTAATGAGAGCTCTGTTTCACTCTTTGTATTTTACAGTTTTTAACCTGCATCCTGTTGGCTTCAGGTGTTTGGAGTTTACATTTTCTAAACTTCTACGTTCTAAACCTTCTTCAGCTCTGAACACATTATTAAACATTGAATGATTTCAAGCAGGAACGTTGTCTTTTAAACTTACATCATTTATTCTTTATTCAGATTGTGGAGCTGCAGTTTGTCAGAGATCAGCTGTGATTCTCTGGCCTCAGCTCTGAAGTCCAACCCCTCCCATCTGAGAGAGCTGGAGCTGAGTGGAAACAACAACCTGCAGGATTCAGGAGTGAAGCTGCTGTGTGGTTTTCTGAAGAGTCCACACTGTAGACTGGAGACTCTGGGGTCAGTTCACTGACTCTCTGTTACTATTAGATATCTTATATCTTTAATTAACAATTGAACCTGATTTATGTACAAACATAACTTACATCCATAAAGTTTTCAATGTCCTTTTCTTCATATTTTCATGTTTCTTGAACTCAATTCAGTCTGCAGTCACTAAAGACTTGTGTTTCTTAAAGAAAGTGTAGAAAATGTCCACTGTTAGTTGTTAAAGTAAATGAATGTTTATCATTGTTGGTAAATGGTCACATCTGGATACAGAAGATCCTCTGAACTAATATTTGTTTTAAATTGATCAAGTTTACTTCATGAAGTAGAAATATTTCTCATGTTTCTGTTTGTTTCAACGTGTTCCACAAATAATGTCTGATCATTGATATTGTTCCTTCAGCACACACACATAGATGAACACAGAGATCAGCAGCATGTTATTGATGTGTGTTGACATGAATAGGGGTATGAATGTTGTGGTGACATCTGGATGATGTCTGTAGAAGGCTAACATTATGATGATCCACAATAACACAATGACAAAGTCACTCTACTCATTTTAGGGAAAAGAACATTGATTAGGACATAGTAATGTTGAGCTACACATTTAAAACCTGAACGCATCTGATTGGATTATAAAGTGATTTTTATCTTCATTATTAATTCTTTATTCAGATTGTGGGGCTGCAGTTTGTCAGAAATCAGCTGTGATTCTCTGGTCTCAGCTCTGAAGTCCAACCCCTCCCATCTGAGAGAGCTGGATCTGAGTAACAACAAGCTGCAGGATTCAGGAGTGAAGCTACTGTGCGGTTTTCTGGAGAGTCCACACTGTAGACTGGAGACTCTGAGGTCAGACACCATTTTTTACTTGTGTACTGAGATTAATATGATGTGAAAGTTGTGATGACACTAAACTGCAGACATAAGGCTGATATTATACTGATCCACACTGAGTATCTTAATGCTAAAGGACATTTTCTTCTTCATAGGTTTAGTCCATTGACTGTGGCAGAGCAATGTTGAGCTACAAATTTAAATCCTTCATATATCACCACACCTGACTTTCATCATGTTTTTTTTTCCAAAGAAATTATATAAAAACAATACATAAATATAAAGAATTAATAAATAATCTCTATTTCAGCTATCAGACAACAACAAATATATTCAGTATTTGTTTTTTCTATAAATGTTATGAAGCTATATGATGCTTATACTGACTGAAGAGTTTAAAATGAAGATGCTTTGATTTTATGATTCCACTATTCCTAAAATATATATTATAGATGTCTTATCTTAAATATCTTTTGTTCACATTTCCCCAAAATCCATCCTGACATATTTGACATCTTTAGAAACTTTGAGATGTTGAGTTGAACCTTGAATCAGTTTCTGTGGTTTTTATTAGTGTTTGGCTGCTCAACATGAGTTTGTATAGATGGATCCACTGGTGGAGCTGTCAGAGTTTAAGAGGTGAAGTCACTACGTCTTTATTGAAGTAGCAGCACGTTGTCATTAATATTAATGAGAGCTCTGTTTCACTCTTTGTATTTTACAGTTTTTAACCTGCATCCTGTTGGCTTCAGGTGTTTGGAGTTTACATTTTCTAAACTTCTACATTCTAAACCTTCTTCAGCTCTGAACACATTATTAAACATTGAATGATTTCAAGCAGGAACGTTGCCTTGTAAACTTACATCATTTATTCTTTATTCAGATTGAGGAGCTGCAGTTTGTCAGAGATCAGCTGTGATTCTCTGGCCTCAGCTCTGAAGTCCAACCCCTCCCATCTGAGAAAGCTGGATCTGAGTGACAACAACCTGCAGGATTCAGGAGTGAAGCTGCTGTGTGGTTTTCTGGAGAGTCCACACTGTAGACTGGAGACTCTGAGGTCAGTTCACTGACTCTCTGTTACTATTAGAGATCGTATATCTTTAATTAACAATGGAACCTGATTTATTTACAAACATAACTTACATCCATAAAGTTGTTAATGTCCTTTTCTTCATATTTTCATGTTTCTTGAACTAAATTTAGTCTGCAGTCACAAAAGACTTGTGTTTCTTAAAGAAAGTGTAGAAAATGTCCACTGTTAGTTGTTAAAGTAAATGAATGTTTATCATTGTTGGTAAATGGTCACATCTGGATACAGAAGATCCTCTGAACTAATATCTGTTTTAAATTGATCAAGTTTACTTCATGAAGTAGAAATATTTCTCTGGTTTCTGTTTGTTTCAACGTGTTCCACAAATAATGTCTGATCATTGATATTGATCCTTCAGCACACACACAGAGATGAACACAGAGATCAGCAGCATGTTATTGATGTGTGTTGACATGAATAGGTGTATGAATGTTGTGGTGACATCTGGATGATGTCTGTAGAAGGCTGACATTATGATGATCCACAATAACACAATGACAAAGTCACTCTACTCATTTTAGGGAAAAGATCATTGATTAGGACATAGTAATGTTGAGCTACACATTTAAAACCTCAACACATCTGATTGGATTATAAAGTGATTTTTATCTTCATCATTAATTCTTTATTCAGATTGAGGAGCTGCAGTTTGTCAGAGATCAGCTGTGATTCTCTGGCCTCAGCTCTGAAGTCCAACCCCTCCTATCTGAGAGAGCTGGAGCTGAGTAACAACAATGACCTGCATGATTCAGGAGTGAAGCTGCTGTCTGATCTGGTGAAGAGTCCACACTGTAGACTGGAGACTCTGAGGTCAGTAGACAGTCGGAGTCGGTCCATGCTGGTTTCAGCAGTATTGTTGTGATGTGTTTCCTCAGTGAAGCTGTGAGAGGAGAACGGTGACACAGAGAGAGAGAGAACTGTCAGCCAATCAGATCAGCCAGAAGCTTGTTGTGATCATGTGTTCGAGTTGATGTGAAGAAGATGTTGTTGTTGTGTTCATGTCTCCAGGAAATAAAGCTGGATTACAGCTGACAGCATCACATCAGTATAGAGACAGTGGTCCTCATCCTTCAAACTGTCGTACCATCAAATCTGATCAGAAAGTCTTTGTTCTCTCATTGATCAGTTCATCTTTATCACAGCTCTGAGATCAGTCTGACTGAAGCCTCAAATCACTGGCTCTTATTTCATAGAACCATGGTTACATTTAGTAACCATGATGTGGTCTGCCCAAAGAACTATTAAAGGAGGGTAACAGGATGAGGGTGAGGAGTTTTAGTGTCTTTCGTAACTCGTTCCAGTCACTAGGAGAAGCAAACTGGAATGAGTGACGACCAGAGGAGGTGCAGACTTTAGGAACGACCACACTGATGAATTTACTAGAAAATAAATTGAGGTTACTGTTGGAGATATTGAGTAGTGAGCAGAGATATGGAGGTTGGTTCTGCTAATGATAGTTTTATAAATGAACTGTGTGCTGCATCAGTGACTGACAGCTGATGAAGGGAGTCTCTGTAAACATTGATTCATGACTTCTGTTCTCTTCTTCTCTCATCAGATGGTGGTGGTCTATGTCAGTCTGAGTGATCAGAAAAGTGGATGTGTTGAGAGGATCAGCCGTGTCCTGATGATCCACAGAGGTTCACCACCTGGACCTGGATCTGATTTTGTCTTTTTTATTCATTCATTCATATATTCTGAGCCCAACATGCCTCTGCAGAATAGTTCAGTTTATGACAACATAACTGTAGATTAACACATTTAAATAGATCTTTCTGCTTTGCTTTGTGTTGCAGCTCCACCCTGTGGAACGATGGAGTTTTGTTTTTTATTTCCACATATTTCTAAATAACAGTGGAAGTTAATAAAGTTACCCTATTAAAACCAAGTCCTCAGGAAGAGCGCTGGGCTTTGATGCCCATTTTCGTAGTGGCCAAACGGTACTACAACTTCAGTGTCCGTCACATGATGCCATTGGGCCCAAAAATACTTTTTCCCATAGACTTACATTGGGAAAGAGACGTCTGTAACTCAGAGGATCATTTATTTTTCTGAGGTGAATCAACTTCCCAGTACAAACACTCTAATAGTCCTTATTTAAATCATTAGGTCCTAAAAGTTGTAAAATCTACCATCTACCAAAGTTGTAAGATCTACCATCATCCTATCTAAAATTGTGGATGGCATTCACATTGATGTAATTTTTTGTGGATTGTCCTCTCTCCTGGCCTACCTGCACCAGCACACTCATGTGCATCAGCTTGTAAGTTTTTACTGCTTCATTTTTTTTTGCTTTTATTTTGGCAACTAGGAACAGAGGTTTTCTTTTTATTCACCATGGGGCCAAAAACAGCCAACCAGGAGGAGGATTCCTATTCACTGTCTGATACATGAGCTGCTTGATCAGCAGAAATCATTTTTCAAAGACTTGATTGAGCAACAGAAAAGAAACTTCAAGACCTTTGTTCAATTAATTATGGACTCTACTAACCAAAGGATGGACAATATCATGAAAGATGTACAGGACATTAAGATCAGTTTGCAATTCTCACAAAAGGATGTAGATGATCTTAACAAAAGTCTCTCTGACTATGCCATCAGTCTTAAGAGCATTTCAAGTGAGTTTGCATCTGTCCAAGCTTCTTTTGACAAACTTTCTGGAATATCAGAGTATCTGGAAAGTCAGTCAAAGAGGAACAACATCATTATCAATGGAATCCCGGAAGAAAGGAGTGAATCATGGCAAGACACAGAATCTAAAGTTAAAAAACTGCTGGGTGACAAATTGGAATTTGACCCCAAATCAATTGAGGTTGAATATGTACATCGCAAGGGAAAATTTGAAGAGCAGGCTAACAGGCCAAGATCAATAGTGATGAAGCTGCTCAGATTCAAGGATAAAGAGGAGATTCTAAAAAAATCAAAAAAACTTAAAGGCACCAAGATCTTCATCAATGAAGGTTTCACAGACGATGTGAGACAGAAACGAATGGAGCTAAACTAAAGTAAAGGAAGCATGTGACAAGGGTCAGATTGCATATCTACGTTATGATCAACTCATTGTTCACCAACCAACCACGTTCGTCATGAATGATTTGATAACATGCTCATATTTTAACTTAGTAACTGTCTCATTGTTCTTCATGTATTGTTATGAAACAAAGTAACATATCAAACATAGTACTATATCCCAAAAAGATCTGCAGTGCATGTAATAAGAATATAAAAAGTTCAGTATATGAATGTGGTATATGCAAAAGTGGGTATCACCTAAAATGTAGACCTTTAAATTCTAAAAATGCAGTAGAGTGGGTTAATTGGAACTGCCAGAAATGTACACTGAAAGTTTCCTTTTCATGGTCTTGATTATGAGGATTTAATCTCTAGAATAGATGGCAAAACACTGAATGATAAAGACAAAACTGCTGTTTGTTGTCCAGTAGAAATCAACAAAATAAGTTCTAAATATAATGAGCATGATCCTGATTCAAATTTTCTAACCTTTTTTACAGAGACCGGATATATGTAAATATTATGGAGAAAAAGATTTTAAAATGTTATGTCAAAGTTTAACACATTCTGTTTCATCCAAAACATTTTCTATTCTTCATCTCAATGTGAGGAGTTTATCTAAGAATTATGATAATTTTACCCAGTATCTCTCATGCCTGGATCATAAGTTTTCAATTGTAGCTTTATCTGAAACATGGCTAAATTAATCTGTGGTTTCATTATATGAACTTCTTGATTACATAGCCATTCTTTGGACAAGGGGAATGAGAACTGGAGGAGGTGTATCTCTTTTCATCCACAATAGTTATCAATTCATCAACAAAGATGATCTTGTGACTTTTGAATCTAATGTTGCAGAATCTGTTTTTATTGAAATCACTTCATGCCCTTCACTTGGGGGAAGAAATGTAATTATTGGAGGTATTTACCAACCTACCAAAACATATATTGATCTTTTTAATGAACAGCTATCGGATGTTCTTGAACTTATATCAAAAGAGGGTAAAGTTTGTTATCTCTCAGGAGATTTTAATATCAATCTGTTCAAGGAAGAGAATCATCCACAAACTGCAACATTTCTTAACAATATGTATTCAAATTATTTTTGTCCCTTAGTTCAAATGGCAACTAGGATCTCTGACACATCTGTGGCTTCTATTGATAATATTTTTACAAACTTCTTTGATTGGGATTCCAAAAGTGGTATACTATGTACTGATATCTGTGATCATTTGCCTATTTTTAGTGTGGCTCATAAAAATCATGAAACAAATAAATTGTCTGTTAATAATAATTACCACAGAGTATACACCAAGAAAAATATGGACAATGTCAGGTCTAAGGTAGCAAATATCTCATGGGAAAATGTTTTTCATGAGAAAGGTCCCGAATTAGCCTATTTGAATTTTATGAATTTATTTTGTAGTCTATTTAACCTGTGCTTTCCACTCAAAAAGACAAAAAAAAAGGTGAATGATGATTTTCATAAACCTTGGTTTACTTCAGGTCTCAAAAAATCTTCTTTGAAAAAAAACAAGCTATACAAAAAACACATTTTAAATCCAACTCTTCTGAATTTAAAAGAATATAAAACATATAAAAATAAATGTGTGCATTTGTTACATTCAGCAAAAAAATATATATTTCTCAAAGAAATTTAAAGAATCAACAAATAATATAAAATCTACATGGAATGTTATTAATCAACTACTAAATAAAAAAAAGAAAAAAAAAGAAAACATCATCAGGTCCTGCTTCTCAGTTTCAAAATTGAGATAAACTAATTAGTGATCCATACGAAATTTCATGTGGCTTTAATAACTTTTTTGCAAACGTGGGTGCTTCCCTCTCTAAGAAAATTGATCAGACTTTGGGTTGTCCTTTAGATTTTGCAGAACAACATTATCCATGTAAGTTACAATTTGAGCCGCCACAACTACTTGAAGTAAGGGATATCATTAACAATCTATAAAAACACCTCTACTGGCCATTTTGAAATTAGTAGTTCATTAGTAAAAGAGGTATCTAATTACAAATTGGAACCTCTCACACATATTTTAAGTCGATCTATGGAAACTGGTACTGTTCCCAGGGATCTTAAAAAAGCAAAAATTATACCTTTATTTAAGACTGGTGATCCATCTAGCTTTATAAACTATCGCCCTATATCTAACCTTGCTTTTAAAAAATTTGGGAAAAATTAATTTACACCAGAATTCTAAAGCTTTTAAATGATAATAACATCTTATATGAGCATCAATATGGATTTAGAAAGGAACATTCAACCTATATGGCGCTTTTACAACTCGTAGATAAAATACAGGCAGCTACAAATGATAAAAAATTTGCACTTGGTATTTTTTTTAGATCTCTCTAAAGCATTTGACACCATTAATCATGACATTTTGTTAGCCAAATTAAAACACTACACATGAGTGGAAGAGAGCAATATGTATTAATAAATGGTTGTGCTTCAAACTCAGTTCATATAACATGTGGTGTACCACAAGGATCTATTTTAGGACCCTTATTATTTCTTATTTACATTAATGATTTTTCACTATCTTGTAAATTATCTTTTCCTATTTTGTTTGCTGATGATACCAACATGATTTTATCACATACTGATTTGCACACTCTAATAAATAACACAAATGAGGAAATGGAGAGAGTTGCAATATGGTTTTAACTCAATAAGCTCTCATTAAATATTAAAAAGTCAAATTTCATAATATTTGCATGAAGGGGCAGGAGGTATGTTTGGAATTATGCGAGAGTGTCAGTAGATGGAAAAGAAATTGCTCAAGTCTCTCGCACTCGTTTTTTAGGCATTTTAGTTGATGAAAAATTAAACTGGATAAAACATAGACAATTTATTTGTAATAAAACTGTGAAGTCACTGGGAATCATTTGCAAACTAAGAAGTTTCGTAAATGTTTCTTGTTTATTAACCTTATATTATTCCATGATTTATCCCTATTTGATTTATGGTAATATTGTTTGGGGAAATACTGTACATACCCCTCCAACCTTTATCAACTTTATTTGTTGCAAAAATGATTTGTAAGATCGGCGACTTTGTCAAACTCTAAGGAGGCCTCTGCTCCACTGTTCAGTTTATGACATTAATATTCATCAGATATGTGTGTTTATATATACATATATGTTCTTGCCTTCTTCTCTACCATCATCGTTCAGCAACTTCATGAAATCTAAATCTCAAATTCATTCCCATAATACTAGACAGGTTAATCATCTTCTCCTTTTTACCAATTAAACACGGCCAGCACTCCCTCAGATATCGTGGTGGACAAATATGGAACACAAAAATACATGTTATCAAGAGCTCGTTATCCTTAGAACATTTTAAAAGGAAATATCATCACATTTAATTCATGATGTCTAATTGATATGTCTATATGATATGTTTAGATATATTTTCATTTTTTTCCTGTACTGTTTTTTTTGTATGTATTTCATTGTTTTTATTGGATTGTTTTCCACTGTTTGGTTAGTTTTTCTGCACATTTTGTCTGCTTCTTCTTGTTGTTTAACAACAACAAGGGGTCCTTTGTACATGCTTCTTGACCTCTCCTGACACATTTCTTGATTTATTTTCATTGATTGGATTTTGTGCAGTTTTATGTGTGTGCAAATAAATTAAACTTAAACTTAAACTTAAATGCACTAATAGCTGAATTCAGAGTTATTTCCTTTCCTCTGTACATGTGAATGAGATCCACTGGATCCACTTCTCTTTATTCCTCCATGATTAAAACCAATACCAACCATTTCTCATATTATAGACCGAAGATAAATATTTGATGGTAACAAACGGAAAGAAACAGATAAAACCTGAATTCAGTCGAGGTTTCACTTCAGTTTCTCAACTGACTACAAACAGATTCAGTCTGGATTTTGGTGTAAAGTCAGAACCTTCATATTTTATATAATGTTTGATGTAAAATAAAAAAACAGAACTGATTAACATGCGTACTCTAGATTTTATATTCACTCACCATGTACATACAGGAACATTCCAGTTTCATGTGTGACTCTGCTAGTTTTCACGTTACATGACTGAACACTGACACATAAAGTCCCCCGTGCAGCTTTTTCCCCTCAGAAATCCGTGTTGAAGCCGTCGTTATCACCACCGTTCATGTTCTTTTCTTCCTGCTGGAGCTGCTTTCTGCCAGCAGATGTCACCGTTCCCTCTGTTTGACCCTAAAGGAGGTTTATCTGAATGGATGCAGTGAAAACTGAACTGATGATGTGAATGCTTTCTTTCTGACTGACTTGGTTTTGTAAAGGTTAAGTGTAATCATGATGTTGTTAAACTTGATTTAAAATGATGGAAACTGGATTTGAAATTAAACTCAGCACACTCGGTGCACAAACGCCCACTTGGACTCAAGTATGAACTGATTAGAGTTTGGTGGTCAAATGTCAAAGGTCACTGTGACCTCACATAACACATTTTTGTCCATAACTCAACAATTCATCTGCTAATTATGACAATTTCACACAGATGTTAATTATGATGAAATGATGAAGTGATGACATGTTGGAAAGACGTGGATGTAAACTGTAACTTGACAGGTTGGGGGAGGCAGACAACCGTGAGGCGGTATTTCTAGTTTCTTCTTTTTGAAGAGAAAACAAGTTTATTTATTTAATCAATGTTTAAGTATTGTGAGTTAACTAATTTCAAAATGAGTTAGCTAACTTTGCGATATTAACAAAGAAACGTAGCTAACGTTAGTGTTAACGGTCACTTTCATTTTTTAAAACTTAAAAATGTTTCTGTGGTTTTCTGTCCACATTTTAAGATGAACAAACATATTTTACTGCACTGGACAGTGAACTCATCATTGTAGTAAAGATGAGATTGCAGCTATTTTGTCATATTAGTATTCAACAACTGTCTTTTACAGAACCTCTTTAACATCTCACACAATAAATCAAAGTTTACAGTGTTCCTCAGCAGGGAGATAAAAAAAACTGCATGTTCACCTGTTATAATAAGTGTAGGAGTATATTCTAGTATACTTTACAGTCCCAGTAGCTACAGGCTGTGCCTCTGATGTCTTACCTTTAAACTCAAGTCACAGAGCTAAGCAGACTATTTTCTGATAAAGTCCTTCATCAGCAACACTTGGAGCTGTTTTAAAGACTCCACAAAGACTCTTCTGAGCATCTGCTGCAAAATAAAAAAAAAAATTGTAATCACTTTACCAAGTTGTGCTTGGATTTCTAAATCCAGCACGTCCTTGTTGTTTTTGTAAAACACGAGCAAAATGTTCAGACCTTCTCTATGATATTGGAAGAAACATCAATATAAAGAAATGTAACTCCTGTGATAATATCATACATTTTAAAATCGTGCTTCACATTGTACTAACTGAGCAATAAGATGTCATTTCTGGCTACCATCTGTGTTTGGATTATGAAAAAGAGTTGCACAGTTGTAACTCATGAAAATGGATGAAATTATTTTTTATTGTGCAACAGACAGAATAACTTTTCATCAAGACATTCAGAAGAATCTTATTTGTATAAGTCTGTAAAAGAATAAATTGATTTATTAACATAATTTAAAGATAAAGCTGAGATCTCTCCATTTCTACACCAACATGTTCTTGTTTGGTTGGCTTCGGCTGTGTTACTAGATTAGGTTTTACACCCTTCATTCACCACAACCACTCATCCATCTGCTGACAAACTGATCATACTGATTCACACACCTCATCTCCTCATCAACTCATCACCTCATCACCTCATCACCTGATCACCTCATCTCCTCATCACATGATCACCTCACTATGTCTTTTGGTTATTGTAAGTTTAATAATAAACGTGTACACCTCCCTTGTCATGGCTCATGAGCCGGGTCAAGACACTCATGAACACATCAAGTTAAAAAGCTGATCTGTGTGAGCACACACGCACCTCATTTGTCATGAAAACAAGTACACGTACACACACACACACACACACACATACATGTTTATAGACACTATATAGACCTTTCAAATAAAATGTGACAAATGGGGACGTGCCTTTCCCAATATCAAGACCTTTGAAATAAAACATGACAAATGGGGGCGTGCCTTTCACAAGGTCCTAAAGACCTGGGAATCAAAATGTTTCCGAGCCATGCTTCTACGAATACAGCCATGTGTTGAGATTTTGTCTAAGGCTATATTTTGGTCAGACCTGATTTCAATGCTACGGAGGCTCTGGAACTCTGTGGTGAGCTCGGAAAAATGAGGACGCCAAAAATGTCCTCATTTTTCCGAGTGTCCTGATATTGAGGTGTGTTATCATAGAATTGCCCTCATTTGTCATGAAAACAAGTGAAACACACATACACACACACACACACACACTCAGATAAACTCACCTGACTTCCTGTAAATGGAGAGGGGAGGAGCAACTCTTAGCAGGTTATCCAGGTACATGAACGGCAGTGACTCCATTTACAGTCAACAAAGCAGAAGACTGAAGCAGGGTGAGTGTTAATCCAACATTTTATTACTTTACTGTTAAAGTCTCTGAGTCAGTTTTCTCCCTGTGTAAGGGAGAGAAATGTTAGAATGAACTCAACAGTTTGATTCATCTGTGAACACAAAGTCATGACTGGCTGACTAATACTCATTAAACCTGCTGTAACCCAAGAAAACAAGCAGAAATTAAAAGAGAGCTGATCAGGTGAATGCTGGATGGTTTTATTATACTGTGTGTGTGTTACTTCCTGTTCTCTCAGACTTGCCTGTGACTCTTGAACAAACTTGTTTTTCTGGATTCTTGTATTCTGAGCTCACAGTCAGTGTTGCTGTTTTAACTCTCAGACGGACTTCAGATCAGAAGATGAGTGACTGTGTGGAGGAAGAGGAGGACAGAGCAGAGTCTCTAGTCTCTGGCTGTTTGTCTATGAAGAGTGACCAGTCCAAAGGTTTTACTCCAGACTTCAGTTATGAACCTGGACCCTCAGAGTCAAAGTAAGAGACTGTTTTTACTGTAAGATGACCTGATGATGCATTGAGGATGAAGACTAAATGTCAGTCACCTAGAAAAGATGTAATCTGATCTAAGAAAATGGCTACAAACTTTAAACTTCCTTATTGTCGACAGTAGCAGTAGTTTGTGTGTTTATAGCTACCTTAATGGCCTAAAAAGAGAATTTATCTCGGATTCAAGCAATATAAATAAAATCATCTTGATGATTGCAGAGTTCAGTACAGACAGAGAGCAGAGTCTCCAGTACCAAGCTGTCTGTCTATGAAGAGTGACTGGTCCAAATGGGAAGCTCCAGACTTCAGTAATGAACCTGGACCCTCAGAGTCAAAGTAAGAGACTGTTTTTACTGTAAGCTGACCTGGTGGACGATGATGCATTGAGGATGAAGACTAAATGTCAGTCACCTAGAAAAGATGTAATCTAATTTAAGAAAATTGCTACAAACTTTTAAAACGCCTTATTGTCAACAGTAGCAGTAGTTTGTGTGTTTAGAGCTACCTTAATGGCCTAAAAAGAGAATTTATCTCGGATTCAAGCAATATAAATAAAATCATCTTGATGTTGCAGAGTTCAGTACAGACAGAGAGCAGAGTCTCCAGTACCCAGCTGTCTGTCTATGAAGAGTGACTGGTCCAAATGGGAAGCTCCAGACTTCAGTAATGAACCTGGACCCTCAGAGTCAAAGTAAGAGACTGTTTTTATTGCAAGCTGACCTGGTAGACGATGATGAGTCTGAAAAAAAAACAGAAATATTACAGAAAAAGCACATTAGATTTTAATCAAATTGATTTAAACATAAAAATGAGAACATTAAACATTTGACCAAAACTCATTTAAATTCAACCTGTGCAAGACAAAAGAGATTCTCATAAACACACCATGTTAAAAAGCTGATTTGTGTGAGCAACACACACACGCCGTCACAGATAAAGTCAAAGGTCAAAGATTTCCAATATTTGTAACAATTGTGCATTTTGTGATGGAAGCAACAAATTTGGCACAGATGTAGGTTTATATGTTCTGAAAAGATATTGATATCGGGGCACTGTAAATTTTGCCCCTGTGGCCGTGGCAGCCATTTTTTGAAATAGCAGTCAAATAGGCGCTAAATATTCCAAAATGTTGCAGAATATTTTCATTAGCAGTAAAATTGACAGAGATATTGCTGGACAAAAGTCTGGGTCACCAGTAACTTCTTATCACAGTTAAGGCGATATTGAACTATGGTAGAACTCTGGGTTGTATTGCCAACTAGCCGTGATAAATGACCAACTAAAGGAGGAAATCATCATCAATTGCTCCCGTGAGTGGATTATGGTTTGTTATGCTTTTTCCTCTCTCTCTCTATTTCCTCCCTTGCTAGCGAAACAGGTCGCTAAGGTTGCTTTCACTCATAACCCTTTTGGTTTGGTTAAAACAAACTCAGGTCTGTTTACTCGGTTAGTACGGTTTGTTTGGGCTGGTGTGAAAGCTCATTCAAACTCTGGTGAAGACCAAACAACCAAACTCTGGTCCACCTTAAAAGTTGGGTCTCAGTCTACTTCCAAGCGAACTCCTGTGCGTTTTGCTTCTGACCGCCAGCAGATAGGTGATTTTAGCATGATTTCAAAAGCTAAACTACTAATAAATCCATCTGCTGATGGTGAAATCTGTTCAGGAAGTGATCTTATTGATCTGTATTTAAGGCCATGTATAGAAGCACGTCAGCTGTTAAAACTGCTGTGCTTTTATCCGACTCTGTGTACTTTGTCAGTTCATTAACTTTACATTAAAAAGTGTGTGACAGTGATCCCACAGTAATAAGCCTCATGCACATGTCCGTGCACTCCCCGACGTTCGCACTATGCATTCACACCAGTCATCTGTAAGTGTGCAAAGGGGCTTTTGTACAATCCTGTCTCTACTATTATTCATCATAATATGCGGCCGGTTTGCAGTCTAATAATACTAATAATGTTTATTAGTAGTACTTATTAATCAAAGAACACAAATATACACATCAGGAGCATTAAAGTGCTGCATAAACTTCTGTCAGTCATAGAATTTGATTTCCCCACGTAGGTCCTGATGATGCAGGATGACAATCAAAGAGTTACCTGTCAGTCTCTATAACTTCATGTTTACTCCTCCGGTTAGTTTGTAAAAAGTCAGTGTGAACAGGAACCGGACCAGAAATAAACTACAACAATGTATTATTTTTTCACTTGGTCCGGACCAAATTAACCCAACTACAGGTGTGAAAGAACCCTTAATCACACTTTTAGCACATAAACAAACGTGAACAAAGGGGACTCTGCTAACATGTAAATAAGGAGTTCTGTAGTCCCTGCGATTTGAATTTGATAATAAAAATGGAATCGACTGTAAAATGTGGAATATCGTTGAATTTCCCAAAATGTGGCTACAATGAATAAACATCAGGGTTTTCCCTGACGTTATAAGTGTTATTCACAGCGTCTGAGCCAACTGAACAGAAAAAAACTATGCTGCTATGTTTTGGTGTCCTTTACGGGCTCGCTGCTTCTGTCCTCTGCTCTCTGTATTGGTGTTTCATCGAGAGCGAGGCTCAGCTCCTCCTCCACACACACTGGTGGCTACTCAGCATGAGACCTATGAAAAACATGAAGACTCTGACATTTTCCCGTGGTACCAGTCCATCTAGCAGGACCTCGCAAATATGTTGTGCTGGTTAAACGTTCAGGGGAATCACCCTATGTTTACCCTGACAATGCTACATTATTTTTCATACCGTCTGCTTGAATATACCTGTATTCACCCTCTGTCTGAAACGATCCTTTTATCCACTACGAAAAATTTGCTTCAAACCTCCTTATTGTCGACAGTAGCAGTAGTTTGTGTGTTTAGAACTACCTTAATGGCTTAAGTAGAGAGTTTATCAAGGATTCAAGCAATATGAATAAGATCATCTTGATGTTTGCAGAGTTCAGTACAAACAGAGAGCAGAGTCTCCAGTACCAAGCTGTCTGTTTATGAAGAGTGACCGGTCCAAATGGGAACCTCCAGACTTCAGTAATGAACCTGGACCCTCAGAGTCAAAGTAAGAGACTGTTTTTACTGTAAGCTGACCTGGTGGACGATGATGCATTGAGGATGAAGACTAAATGTTCTGCTAAAAGATTTATATTCCTCAAAATGTAGCTTCATGTTGTACTAATTGAGCAAGAAGATGTGTCATTTCTGGCTACCATCTATGTTTGGATTATGAAAAAGAGTTGCAACTCAGGAAAATGGCTTAAATTATTTTTTTATTATGCAACAGACAATAGTTTTTTCTTTCAGATGTTGAGAAGAATCTTAGTCATATAAGTCTGAAAAAAAAAAAATTTTACAGAAAAAGCACATTAGTTTAATCAAATTGATTTAAACATAAAAATGAGATAACATTTGACCAAAACTCAATTTAATTCAACCTGTTCAAGCCAAAAGAGATTCTTATAAACACACCGTGTTGTTACGGTATGTTTGTTTTCTGTGCTGCTGTCCCTTTTCCCTCTCCAGTAGCTCTTCCCAGGTGTGCTGCATTTGCTCAACGACGTTGGGAAGGAAGTGCTTAAAAGCTCCTGTGCCAGCAGCATAAGGGAGAGGCTTCTGGTGTGGGGACTGCTGGTTTTGCTGCCTCTCAACTTATGACTTTATATTATCTTTTTTCATATGTATTTGTTAATAAATCCTATGGATTTTGAGAGTTTTAAAGGTGTCTTTTGTGGTTGGTTTGGGTCAGTGTGTTGGAGTGTTGTTTGCCCCAATATGGCTGTCCAAGGGTGGGGCGTAAGAAATGGGGGCTCGTCCGAAATAAAACGTCCATGAGGTGAAGTAAATGTAAGTTTTTGTATGTATTTTGTGGTCTTTGAGTGTTGAGTTTGTCTTTTTTGTTAGATCATGTGTTATTATTGCTGCTTGTTTAGTTGTGCTTTTGACTGGGTAACTGCTTGTCCAGCTTGGAATTTTGATGTTGAGCACCCTGACTAGGTAGTCACCGGGCAGGTTTGAAGAGCCTGCCACTTTGTTATCTTGCCTTTGGTGGTAATCCTGAGTGGGGGTACGTTTCAGTGTATTACAGTTGGCTACATTTGTGGTCTTCGGTGATGCACTGAGTTCAGCGTTTAAAGTTGCCTCGAGCTCATCAAGCCACAGAAGACTAGCTAGGCTAATTAGCCATCTCTGTAGGTGGGTTGGGGTGTCTCTCTACAGCTTCTTTTCCCAGTTCGCACTTTGCACAGCAACTTGTTTGACTTTACATTTTGGCCATTTTTGTTTTGTGTAGCTGTAATAAATACCTGCATGCAGTAACTTGTGGTTCGTGACCTCTGGGTTGTGGTAACTGCACTCCACATTTGTTGGGTCACTTGTGAGTTGCTGCTTAGGTGTAAGTTGGCAACATTTGTGTGTAGTGGTTGACTACAGTGTGACCATTTTGTGTTGTGGTTGTTGCAGTCCACTTTTTGGTGTGGTCACTTGTGTGTTACTGCTGTTGTGTATTTAATTGTAGCATATTAGTTGTGTTGTGACCTGTTTGGGATGTGCTCACTCCACAGATCATTGGATCTTAGAGTGGTGGGTGTGAGTACGCCCAGCTCATCAGGTAATTTTGTGTTGCTGGTTCCCTAGATCCATCACAGTAACTTGTGTATGTGGTTGGATGACCACATGGTGTCCATTTTGTGTTGTGGTAGTGGCAGTTAACTTTTGTTGGATCCTGATCCGTTTGGTTTGTGGCTGTTGCACTCCACTTTTGTGTTGGTCAACTGTGTTACTGTTTTTGTGTTGGTAAACGCAGTAACTTTGTTTGGTGTTGTGGTGGTTTGTTTTTCACCTCATGGTGGTAGCCATTTTGTACCTTGTGGGAAGGGCACCAACTGATTTTGCTACTTTTGTGGTTGCTGCTCATTCTTAAACTCTATGGCAGCACCGTAGTTGGCCCTTTTGTGTGTGTGATAAGATCTTGTTTGTTCCACATTTGACCCAAGTTGGCACCTTTTCGTCAGCAGTAGTCACAATCTGTTGTATGACTTAATTGCACATCATTTGCTTCATAATGACACTTGAAGAGGTTTCTTGTGTGTAGTGCTGGCCGATAACATAACATTATGTTCCAGACTGTGCACTTTGGATTAGTCTACATACTCAGGTAGTGAGGTGTTGAGTCTTGTGGACTGAGTACTCTTGATCTGTGTATTTAGCTGTGTTTTACATTAACATACAGCCTTAAGTAACTCTCGTTTTACTAATCTTATGTGCCAAGTACACTTCATTTCATTAAATAAATACTATGGTGGTAATTTGTCACGGTGAACTCTTGTGTGTTATATTGGTGCCGTGCTAAACTTAAATGTTTTTGTACTACTGTGTGTGATTGAGTGACAAGGGGAAAAACTATTTATTCATTGTTTTAAGGGTGGGGGTGTTACGGCTGTATGTGTTGGTGTGCTGCACTCCTCAATGAGGTGCCCAGGTGTGCTGCATTTGCTCAACGAGGTTGGGAAGGGAGTGCTTAAAAGTTCCTGTGCCAGCAGCAGAAGGGGGAGGCTTCTGGTGTGGGGACTGCTGGTTTTGCTGCCTCTCAGCTTATGACTTTATATTGTCTTTTTTCATATGTCTTTGTTATTAAATCCTGTGGATTTTGAGAGTTTTAAAGGTGTCTTTTGTGGTTGGTTTGGGTCAGTGCTTCTGTGGAGGAGCTGATGTCCAGATCCAGAACAAGACCTGGACCTCAGACAGCCAGTCAGACCAGCACTGTACAAAGTAAGACTGTAGATCTGTCTGATGATGTCTTCATGTCTGGAAACAGGACTTGTTGTTTTAATACACTGACTATTGTTGTGAAAACTGTTTAAGATCTTCTCCACCACACATATCTGCTCTGTTTCACTTCCTTTGTTGTCCTTTGAGAGAAAATCTGAACCCAAAAGGAATAAATTTATATTTTTCTATGTTTTGTTTTAATGATAGCACTCCGTCTTTGCATCACCCAATCAGAATGATGTTTGTTTTCCATCTGCATAGATGGAGATGGAGAACTATTAATCTCTGTAAAGCAACAACATCACTGTTCTATCATAGACAAACAGTCACACTGATGAAAGGGGAGTTATTTTCCTGCCATTGTCGCATAACAATGCATGCTCATGGTGGATCTCTTGTTGGGTATCTAAATTATAGAGTACGGTCTAGACCTGCTCTATATGAAAAGCATCTTAAGATAAGATTGATGCTATATAAATTAAAATGAAAGGAACTGAACAGGAGCCACAGACTTTGAACAACATTAGCTTTCCTGCTACAGTCTCCTTCTCTAACTTACAAACATACGTCTTGTCCTGCAGAGCGACTTGTATAATGTAAGAATCACTTTGACTTCAAGAAGGGATGATGACTTTATAACCTTTACTTCTTTATATGTTGTTAAATTAATTATTTTCATATTGACAATGAATATAATAAGTTTCTGTGTTTTGTCTCAAACTTGTCTCTCACTTTCAGCAGATAGGGTTCTGCAGGAGGTTGTAGATGAACATAAGATCAGTCTGAGGAGGAGATGTGAATTTGTGACTGAAGGAACTGATGAAACAGGAAGTGGAACCCTCCTCAACAGGATCTACACTGAGCTCTACATCACAGAGGGACAGAGTGAAGAGGTTAATACCCAACATGAGGTGAGGCAGCTTGAGACAGTTTCCAAGAAGAAGACCCTCCATGACGCTCCAATCAAGTGCCACGACATCTTTAAAGCCTTACCTGAGCAACAGGGACACATCAGAGTCGTTCTGACGAACGGCGTCGCTGGCGTTGGAAAAACCTTCTCAGTGCAGAAGTTCACTCTGGACTGGGCAGAGGGCTTGGAAAACCAAGATGTCAGTCTGGTGGTTCTGCTTTCGTTCAGGGAGCTGAACTTGATCAGAGATGAGCAGTACAGTCTTCTCATGCTGCTCCATGTTTTCCATCCAACATTACAGAAGGTCACAGCAGAGAAGCTAGCTGTCTGTAAAGTTCTGTTCATCTTTGACGGCCTGGATGAAAGCAGACTTTCACTGGATTTCCACAACAATGAGGTTGTGTCTGATGTCACCCAGAAGTCACCAGTCAACATGCTGTTGACAAACCTAATCGAGGGGAATCTGCTTCCCTCAGCTCTCGTCTGGATAACTTCCCGACCTGCAGCAGCCAATCAGATCCCTCCTGCATGTGTTGACAGGGTAACAGAAGTACGAGGCTTCACTGACGCCCAGAAGGAGGAGTACTTCAGGAGGAGAGTCAGTGATGAAGAGCTGTCCAGCAGAATCATCTCACACATCAAGACATCCAGGAGCCTCCACATCATGTGTCTAATCCCTGTCTTCTGCTGCATTACTGCTACAGTTCTGGACCACATGTTGACTACAGACCAGAGAGGAGAGCTGCCCAAGACCCTGACTGACATGTACTCACACTTCCTGTTTGTTCAGACAAAGAGGAAGAAGCAGAAGTATGGTGAGGGACATGAGACGAGTCCACAGGAGCTGACGGAGGCTGACAGGGAAGTTCTTCTGAAATTGGGGAGGCTGGCGTTCGAACATCTGGAGAAAGGAAACATCATGTTCTACCAAGAAGACCTGGAGCGGTGTGGTCTTGATGTCACAGCAGCCTCAGTGTACTCAGGAGTTTGTACAGAGATCTTCAAAAGAGAGAGTGTGATCTTCCAGAAAACAGTCTACTGCTTTGTTCATCTGAGCATTCAGGAGTTTCTGGCTGCAGTCTACATGTTCCACTGTTACACAAACAGGAACACAGAGGTACTGGAGGACTTCCTGGGAAAAAAATATGTTCATTCAACCCTGGATGTCTTCCTGAAGAGAGCCATGGAGAAATCCCTTGAAAGTAAAAATGGCCACCTGGACCTGTTTGTTCGCTTCCTTCATGGCCTCTCTCTGGAGTCCAACCAGAGGCTCTTAGGAGGTCTGCTGGGTCGGACAGACATCAGTCCAGAAATCATCCAGAGAGCCATCAACAACCTGAAGGATATGAACATATATAATATCTCTCCTGACAGAAGCATCAACATCTTTCACTGTCTGATGGAGATGAACGACCACTCGGTACATCAGGAGATCCAAGAGTTCCTGAAGTCAGAGAACAGATCAAAGAAGGAACTCTCTGTGATCCACTGCTCAGCTCTGGCCTACATGCTGCAGATGTCAGAGGAGGTTCTGGATGAGTTGGACCTGAACAAGTACAAGACATCAGAGGAGGGACGACAGAGACTGATTCCAGCTGTGAGGAACTGCAGAAAAGCTAAGTAAGTCCAGATGTGATTAACTTTATAGATCAGTGTAGATTAGTCGTTTAGTTCTTCAAATATACACACTATAAAATGATTCTTAAAATATAATATTCTTATAAGTGTGGAGCGCTGGGTCGCTGGGTCTAACTGGTGTAATGGCAGCAACAGAACGTTTGCTGATCCGGCGGGGAGTCGGGGCGGTCCTGGGATCAGAGCCCTGGTGCTGGGGTTTGCAGTGGCTGAATTTGAGCTAACTGCTTACTGGGGGTACGTCTCCTGGAGCTGCCGCACACTCTACTCCTGGCGAAGCAGCCTTCCGGCGGCGAGGAGGATGAGGCGGGGGTGCGAGTCGTTTTCTCGTTTCTACCTCTTCTAATTTAATCCAGACAGTGCAATGTCCGTTCAGAGCATGTCTGTTCAGAACGGGCCGAATGCTTGCAGCTTTCTCGAGAACCGCTCGTACAAACAACTTCACACTCGACATTGTGCTTCCTTCGGTCCTGAGCAACACACCTGCCATGACATAGTTCCATCACACACCCAAGTCACGGCTACTCACGGTCAGGAACACCGGTGAAAGACACTCTGTTTCACAGGAAAAACCGACCCCGGTAGCTGTTACTCACAGTCAGAAAGATCGGTGAAATACACTTAGCGGAGGTAATTTCCAAATAGGTATATTCGTTGCTTGCTTTGACGTAACCACCACGGTTATAATGTAGAGCATGGATTTAATTATTGGAGGTATTTTCCTGGAGGTAACGTTATTAGGGTTATTTGTTAGTATCAAGTCTGACACCGGGGAAATACCGTCTTACTCAAGGGGGAAAACACAAACGGGTCACAGCTTACTCTCGGTCACACCGGTGAAATTTCAATAGAAGAGTTTGGTTGTAAAGTGAACTGCAGTCAATGAGCCGCGGTCTGCCTGCTGTGGACGACATGCTGGACTCAGTCTGCAGAGCCCTGAAGCCCCGCCCCCGCTGCCGCACAGAGCACTGGTCACTCGTTTCACTCCGAGACAAGAGGGCACAGAGGCATGAAACTCGGGCGGACGACCCGGGGGCATAGCAGGGAAAGAGTCATGACTGAATTCCAGGCGGAACCGGGCGTGAGTGAAGCCCAGGCGGAACCGGGCGTGACTGAAACCCAGGTGGAACAGGTGATGGCTGAGGCGACGGCGGCGACCCAGCCGGAACAGGTGATGACTGCAGTGGCGGCGGCGACCCAGCCGGAACAGAAGGTGGCTGCGGTGGCGACGGCGACCCAGCCGGAGCAGCTGATGGCTGCGGACGCGGCGGCGACAAAGCCGGAACAGGTGATGACTGCGGAGGCGGCGGCGGCGGCGACCCAGCCGGAACAGAAGGTGACTGCGGTGGCGACGGCGACCCAGCCGGAACAGAAGGTGACTGCGGTGGCGACAGCGACCCAGCCGGAACAGAAGGTGGCTGCGGTGGCGACGGCGACCCAGCCGGAACAGATGGTGGCTGCGGTGGCGACGGCGACCCAGCCGGAACAGAAGGCGGCTGCGGTGGCGACGGCGACCCAGCCGGAACAGAAGGCGGCTGCGGCTGCGGCTGCGGAGGCGACGGCGACCCAGCCGGAAGAGAAGGCGGCTGCGGTGGCGACGGCGACCCAGCCGGAACAGAAGGCGGCTGCGGTGGCGACGGCGACCCAGCCGGAACAGAAGGTGACTGCGGTGGCGACGGCGACCCAGCCGGAACAGAAGGCGGCTAGGGTGGCGACGGCGACCCAGTCGGAACAGAGAGTGGTTGCAGCCCAACCGGAACAGAAGGCGGTTGCGGCCCAACCGGAACAGAAGGCGGTTGCGGCCCAACCGGAACAGAAGGCGGTTGCGGCCCAACCGGAACCGCAGGTGATGATTGCGACCCAACCGGAACAGCAGGTGATGGTTGCGACCCAACCGGAACAGCAGGTGATGGTTGCGACCCAACCGGAACAGCAGGTGGTTGCGGCCCAACCGGAGCAGAAGGTGGTTGCGACCCAACCGAAACAGCAGGTGGTTGCGGCCCAACCGGAGCAGAAGGTGGTTGCGGCCCAACCGGAACAGCAGGTGGTTGCGGCCAAACCGGAACAGCAGGTGGTTGTGGCCCAACCGGAACAGCAGGTGGTTGCGGCCCAGCCGGAACAGCAGGTGGTTGCGGCCCAACCGGAACAGAAGTCGACCGGGCCCCCCACGAGACCCTTGGAGCAGGGATCGGTCGGCCCGCCGACAGGACACGTGGAACAGAAGTCGGCAGGACCGCCGACAGGACCCATGGAGCAGGAATCGGTCGGACCGCCGACAGGATACTTGGAACAGAAGTCGGCATGACCGCCGACCGGACACGTGGAGCAGGAGTCGGCAGGACCGCCGACCGGACACGTGGAGCAGGTGTGGATTCGGCTGAGACACAGGGCAGCTTAGGAGGACGCCGCCTCCGAGACCGACGCCTCAACCCAGGGGCTCCAGCCCCCAGACAGAAATCCGGCTGGAAGCCTGCAGGCTGGACGCTAGCATGTCGAGAAGCAGACAGGAAACTCCGAGGACCTCCCAGGGCAAGGCGGGTTCCAAGGAACGGATTTGGGGATGAAGCCGGCCTGGGACTGGTTGGCTGCGGGGGCATGGACTGAGGGTGAGGCCGAAGCCGGATGCCCAGAAAGGCATAAAAGCTCTCTGCTGCGTCCATAATTTGGTCGGTTAGTTCTGTCAGGATCTGTCAGGTTCCGAGGTTTTAAGGTGTGGACGCAAATGCAGAGAGAGGAGGAGGAGATGACGCAGGTATAATTCCAGGATTTATTTAAATGGTGACACGCAACACAGGGAAGTAACGACGACGAATCGACAAAGACAGAGGGGAACACACAGGCTTAAATACACCAGGAGATTGCACACAGGTGGAACTAATCAGGGCGGGGCAAACAATCACAAAAAGGCGGGAAAACAAACAAAGGCAGGAAGTAAAACTAGACATGACACAGGAGGATTGAATTTCAAAATAAAACAGGAAACACTAGAATGAATGAATATAAATGAAAACCCAAATCCAAGAAACCAAAATCACAAATAACAGAACTAATAAACCACAACAAGGATAAACACAAGATCACAACAAGTAGGAAAAAGTCATAAGTTCTCTGGCACAGCCAGACCATGACAAAGGGTTATTTCACATTACAGAGACACAAGGTAAAATAACACTTTAACACGTTACAGAGACACACAGCAAAATAATACTTTAACACGTTACAGAGACACACGATAAAATAACACTTTAACACGTTACGGAGACAGACGGTAAAATAACACTTTAACACGTTACAGAGACACAAGGTAAAATAACATTTTAAGACGTTACAGAGACACAGTAAAATAATACTTTAACACGTTACAGAGACACACAGTAAAATAACACTTTAACATGTTACAGAGACACACGGTAAAATAACACTAACACTTTAACACGTTACAGAGACACACAGTAAAATAACACTTTACACGTTACAGACACACGGCAAAATAATACTTTAACCCATTGCAGAGAAACACGGTAAAATAACACTTTAACACGTTACAGAGACACGCGGTAAAATAATACTTTCACACGTTACAGAGACACACGGTAAAATAATACTGTAACACTTTACAGAAACACACGGTAAAGTAACACTAACAGGTTACAGAGACACACGGTAAAATAACACTTTAACACATTACAGAGACACACAGTAAAATAATACTTTAATACGTTACAGAGACTCACGGTAAAATAACACTTTAACACGTTACAGAGACACAAGGTAAAATAACACTTTAACACGTTACAGAGGCACACGGTAAAATAACACTTTAACACGTTACAAAGACACACGGTAAAGTAACATTTTAAGACGTTACAGAGACACACGGTAAAATAACACTTTAACACGTTACAGAGACACACGGTAAAATAATACTATAACACGTTACAGAGACACACGGTAAAGTAACACTAACATGTGACAGAGACACACGGTAAAATAACACTTTAACACATTACAGAGACACACAGTAAAATAATACTTTAATACGTTACAGAGACACACGGTAAAATAAAACTTTAACACGTTACAGAGACACACGGTAAAATAACACTTTAACACGTTACAGAGACACAAGGTAAAATAACACTTTAACACGTAACAGAGACACACGGTAAAGTAACATTTTAAGACGTTACAGAGACACACGGTAAAATAACACTTTAACACGTTACAGAGAAACACAGAAAAATAATACTTTAACACGTTACAGAGACACAAGGTAAAGTAACACTTACACGTTACAGAGAAACACAGTAAAATAATACTTTGACACGTTACAGAGACACGATAAAATAACACTTTAACACATTACAGAGACACGCGGTAAAATAACACTTTAACACATTACAGAGACACACGGTAAAATAATACTTTAATACGTTACAGAGACACGCGGTAAAATAACACTTTAACACAAGCTCTTTGGTGGATGATGTGTTTGGCTAATTTCAGGAGATGCTTGGACAGATTCAGAAAAAATGGAAATACACAGCTTCCTCCAATAACATCGGTCTGATGAATATATAACAGCAGAATGGTAGAATTCAGACTTTTTAAGAGATCTTATACACACCAAAGATCAATGTTATGTTTTTAATGCAGATACACTGATATCATCTTTCTGGTGACATTATGTTGAAAGCAGTCACTAAATTTTCCCATTTATGGACGTGAACCTGACAGCAGCAGGAAGCAGCAAAGAGAGGTCAACTTTATCAACTGTATTATTATTACTTATTCACTGAGTTTTAAAAATGCTTTTCTAATCATGAAGGCCTCATGCTAACTTTGTGGAGACAGACCTGGAATCAGATCACACTGACCGACTGGACATTAGGGAAGCCTCAATATAACTACATGTTCTCTCTCTTCATCTGCAAGATTAAAAAAAAAAAAATATTAAAAGTCTGCAGGTTTGAGAGAGAGTGATGAGAATTATTGTTTCATGTCAATCAGTGAGATAAGATTAGCTGAACCACTGATGTGAGGAGTAAATGTTAATCAAAGAAATATATTTCAAACTGTTTAGTCATCAAATGCATGAAGTAAATATAAACTGTCCTCTGTCATAATAACATATTTTGTCATTTTTGTGTCATGACAGACTTTCTAACTGTGGACTCTCAAATACTCACTGTGAAGTTGTGGCCTCAGCTCTGAAGTCCAACCCCTCCCATCTGAGAGAGCTGGACCTGAGTAACAATAACAACCTGAAGGATTCAGGAGTGAAGCTGCTGTCTGCTGGGCTGGAGAGTCCAAACTGTAGACTGGAGACTCTGAGGTCAGTTCACTGACTGTAGCTTGTGTAGTTTGTACACACACTCTCTATTCACTGGCTCTGCTCCAGATGGCTCTAGAGAGGGATGTTCACGTTTTCACGTCGTCCACCGTAGCTCTCCAACACGCTTGGCACACAGGAGAGGCTTCAGTTGGTTGTAATCTCCTCACCTCACCGCTAGATACCTCCACATCCTACACACTGGACCTTTAAACACAGACCTTATTTCAGGCACCTAACTAAAAACCCACTGACTTCCAGACAAGGGAACAGGAAGTGCTAAAATGCTGACTCATTTCTGGGTTTTAGGACTCATTCCTGTAGCACTCTATTTGAACATGTCTAAAGGTGCAGCATTCTTCAACAAACAAGTATTGCACCAACTTAAAGGCACATAAGTGATGATTATGACCGACACCATCTAATTAGAGGTTTCTATGGTTCTAAGTTATTCCCACATTTTTTTTGACAGCAGATCTAACTGTGCTCTGTCAGCATTGTCTAATTATTTGAAGCCACACATTTAGATATAAAACCAAATAAATATTCTGCATCAGAAAGCTCTTTGCAGGTTCATACTTTTTTTCAAGTCTATCTGAATACAATACTCACATGTTCATATGTACATTCAAAGAGTTTTTGATGTCTGTCATCATTCCTTCTGTCTATGACGCAATCCCCGTATAACCTGAGTGTTACGAGATGAGGACTAAATCCACAGTCTTGTTCTGTGTAAAATGACCTGTAAAGTTGATCTTAAACTAATCAGGCTCTTCAGCAGTCTGAGTTAAATGTATTAGGGCTGGGTGACTTAGAGAAAATCCAATATCACAATATTTTTGACCAAATACTTCGATATAGATATTGCGACGATATTGTAGGTTTCATCATTGGTGCTTTCACAAAATATTTACACAGTGAGATTTTTGATAGATAATCATCAGTAATGTGGATCTCATGACTAAGAGTAAATGACAAATAATAAAACAGCTATAACAGTCTGGTAAGTTCAGAAAATTACAACACTTTACTGTAATGTAGCCTTTAAAACCAGGAAAAGACAACACTTATATCATATCACGATATTACGATATCCAAAATCTAAGATGATATCTCGTCTCGTATCACGATATCGATATAATATGGATATATTGCACGGCCTTAGTATGTATCCAGTAAGTATGTTGTGTTTGACAGTTTCCTTGTTGATCTGCAGGGGGATTAGTAACACAAAGAGGGAATTTGGTACTAAACAGGCCATAACTCTGGTAAACACTAGGGGTGGGAAAAAAAACGATTCACCTATGTATCGTCATTTTTTTTTTAATGATTTTTAAATAGATTATTTAATGCCAAAATCAATATATTTGCTCCATTTGAGTCTATGTGGAAGTAGAAGGAAGTTACCGCTTTTATTGTTGTAGTCTGAGTAACGTGACGTTATATCCGTTCCGTATCCGTCAACCAAAACAAACCAGCCGGCCGCCGAAACGAGAAAGTATAAAACGTTGGAGGGTCGTCGTGGATACGACCAGCACCCTCACATGTTAAATCCAAAGTGGTAAACACTACACATCCAGTAAAGGATGGAAACACTTTGGGTTTCACACATTGCAGGAAAAGCAGAGCTAGACATCAACGCTAAAGCTGCATGCTAACTCTGTCACGGACAGGAAACGTTATTGTATCGCATTAACGTGCGGTCGAGCCGGCCGTCGCTCTCATCTCCGTGGTCAAATGGGCCGACGCTACAACTGTAGAGCACCCATATACTGACATTTATGTTAAATGCATTCAAACGGCCACGATGGAGCTGGTCATGGATGGATAAAGAGAACGGAGCTGACGGGAGAGCTTGAGACCACCTTGGAGAAGTTAGAGGAAGTAGACACGTGGGACTACGTCCGCTTTTCAAAATAAGGTGTTAACAAAGGGAACTGTACATACAAAATACATCTATGGAAATAAGATTGATTGGATTATATTCACCAGAAGTATAAAACATTACATGTCCCTTATAAATTAAAAAGAAAATACCACTAATCTGTGAGGGAAATGTCTTTATTCTTTGATTTTTGAGTTGCTGGATAAAAAAATGTATAAATAATTCCTGACAATAACTGATATATTTGACTTCAGGACATCTCTGACTACATACATGCTGAAAATCAAAATTTTTTACTGGATTAATTTAGAGATTTTCCAAAGTAAAAGTCCCTAGAAGTGTATGATTCAACTTTTTCCCTTCATGGTCTAGTGTTAAAAAAGTTAACAAAAATCACAATAAATCGCAAAATCAAAACACAATACTTAAAAATCACAATACTTAAAAATCACAATACGTATCGTATCAGGACATATTTGAATCGTCCCAGCCCTAGTAAACACCCACTTGATTTGTCGGATTCAGACTGCTGAATCTTCATATAAGTTTCAGTTGAACTTATGAAGTAATTTCTTACAGTGTAGTTGTGTTATGAAGGGACCACTTCACAGGAGGAATGATTACTGCCACCAATAACTCTGTTGTTTATAGACACACTTGAACAAATGTGGACCTTTTCTGTAAATGACATAAACCTGCTAAGCTACCAGATACAATGAGAAGAATGCCGTGTAATAAATGAAGTAATGAAGTCCAACAAGTCTGATTTAATATTGATCCTCTAATTCGAGACTTGACTGAGATCAGCAGCATGGTATTGATGTGTGTTGACATGAATAGGTGTATGAATGTTGTGGTGACATTTGGATGATGTCTGTATAAGGCTGACATTATGATGATCCACAATAACACAATGACAAAGTCACTACTCATTTTAGGGAAAAGATCATTTATTAGGACATAGTAATGTTGAGCTACACATTTAAAACCTCAACACATCTGATTGGATTATAAAGTGATTTTTATCTTCATCATTTATTCTTTATTCAGATTGAGGTGGTGCAGGTTGTCAGAGATCAGCTGTGATGCTCTGGTCTCAGCTCTGAAGTCCAACCCCTCCCATCTGAGAGAGCTGGAGCTAGATGGAAACGACAACCTTCAGGATTCAGGAGTGAGGCTGCTGTGTGGTTTTCTGGAGAGTCCACTCTGTAGACTGGAGACTCTGAGGTCAGACACCATTTTTTACTTCTGTACTGAGATTAATATGGTGTGAAAGTTGTGGTGACACTAAACTGCAGACATAAGGCTGATATTATACTGATCCACACTGAGGGCTACTGAAGTAGCAGCACGTTGTCATTAATATTAAAGAGAGCTCGGTTTCACTGTTTGTATTTTAAAGTTTTTAACTGCCATCTTGTTGGCTTCAGGTGTTTGGAGTTTACATGTTCTAAACTTCTACGTTCTAAACCTTCTTCAGCTCTGAACACATTGTTAAACATTGAATGATTTCAAGCAGGATCGTTGTCTTCTAAACTTACATCATTTATTCTTTATTCAGATTGTGGAGCTGCAGTTTGTCAGAGATCAGCTGTGATTCTCTGGTCTCAGCTCTGAAGTCCAACCCCTCCCATCTGAGAGAGCTGGATCTGGGTGGAAACTATCTGTATGATTCAGGAGTGAAGCTGCTGTGTGGTTTTCTGGAGAGTCCATACTGTAGACTGGAGACTCTGAGGTCAGTTCACTGACTCTCTGTTACTATTAGAGATCTTATATCTTTAATTAACAATTGAACCTGATTTATGTACAAACATAACTTACATCCATAAAGTTGTTAATGTCCTTTTCTTCATATTTTCATGTTTCTTGAACTAAATTTAGTCTGCAGTTACAAAAGACTTGTGTTTCTTAAAGAAAGTGTAGAAAATGTCCACTGTTAGTTGTTAAAGTAAATGAATGTTTATCATTGTTGGTAAATGGTCACATCTGGATACAGAAGATCCTCTGAACAAATATCTGTTTTAAATTGATCAAGTTTACTTCATGAAGTAGAAATATTTCTCTGGTTTCGTTTTTTTTCAACGTGTTCCACAAATAATGTCTGATCATTGATATTGATCCTTCAGCACACACACATAGATGAACACAGAGATCAGCAGCATGTTATTGATGTGTGTTGACATGAATAGGTGTATGAATGTTGTGGTGACATTTGGATGATGTCTGTAGAAGGCTGACATTATGATGATCCACAATAACACAATGAAAAAGTCACTCTACTCATTTTAGGGACAAGATCATTGATTAGGACATAGTAATGTTGAGCTACACATTTAAAACCTCAACACATCTGATTGGATTATAAAGTGATTTTTATCTTCATCATTTATTCTTTATTCAGATTGAGCAGCTGCAGTTTGTCAGAGATCAGCTGTGATTCTCTGGCCTCAGCTCTGAAGTCCAACCCCCCCCATCTGAGAGAGCTGGATCTTGGTGGAAACTACAACCTGCAGGATTCAGGAGTGAAGCTGCTGTCTGATCTTGTGAAGAGTCCACACTGTAGACTGGAGACTCTGAGGTCAGTAGACAGTTGGAGTCGGTCCATGCTGGTTTCAGCAGTATTGTTGTCATGTGTTTCCTAAGTGAAGCTGTGAGAGGAGAACGGTGACACACAGAGAGAGAGAACTGTCAGCCAATCAGATCAGCCAGAAGCTTGTTGTGATCATGTGTTAGAGTTGATGTGAAGAAGATGTTGTTGTTGTGTTCATGTCTCCAGGAAATAAAGCTGGATTACAGCTGACAGCATCACATCATGTATAGAGACAGTGGTCCTCATCCATCAAACTGTCGTACCATCAAATCTGATCAGAAAGTCTTTGTTCTCTCATTGATCAGTTCATCTTTATCACAGCTCTGAGATCAGTCTGACTGAAGCCTCAAATCACTGGCTCTTATTTCATAGAACCATGGTTACTGTTATGGAATTTCTGAATACTCAGGTTAACTCAGTCAATAGGAAGGAAGAGGCCCCGAAGCTGCTGATGTCTTACACAGAAGGTTTATTAAAGCTTGATCAAGGAGCAATTGTCAGGTCTCCACCATTGATGTGCTCTCTGCGTGAAGGGCTCACAACTCTGCCCTTTTCCCCTGATGTTCAGTTTTATCCCTTATCATGTTTTGACTTACTCGGCTCCTCTGGCATCTCTGACCCTGGTTGCCACAGCGACTGGCTCTATGGTCCCTACTACAGACACAGCTGTACAGATAACGGTGGAGCTCCTAGACAGGACTCCAACCCAATAATGTCAACAGTGGGACACTCGGAGACACACTCTGACCTCTCGACCAAGGAGAGAGAGGAATTGTAGAAAATTCCATCACAGTTACATTTAGTAACCATGACGTGGTCTGCCCAAAGAGCTATTAAAGGAGGGTAACAGGATGAGGGTGTGGAGTTTTAGTGTCTTTAGTAACTCGTTCCAGTCACTAGGAGCAGCAAACTGGAATGAGTGACGACCAGAGGAGGTGCAGACTTTAGGAACGACCAGACTGATGAATTTACTAGAAGATAAACTGCGGTTACTGTTGGAGATATTGAGTAGTGAGAAGAGATATGGAGGTTGGTTCTGCCAAGGATAGTTTTATAAATGAACTGTGTGCTACATCAGTGACTGACAGCCGATGAAGGGAGTCTCTGTAAACACTGATTCATGACTTCTGTTCTCTTCTTCTCTCATCAGATGGAAGTGGTGATCTCTGTCAGTCTGAGGGATCAGAAAAGTGGATGTGTTGAGAGGATCAGCCGTGTCCTGATGATCCACAGAGGTTCACCACCTGGACCTTATTTTGTCTTGTTTATACATTCATATATTCTGAACCCAACATGCCTCTGCAGAATAGTTCAGTTTATGACAACATAACTGTAGATTAACACATTTAAATAGATCTTTCTGCTTTGCTTTGTGTTGCAGCTCCACCCTGTGGAACGATGGAGATTTGCTGTTTATTTCCATATATTTCTAAATAACAGTGAAAGTTAATAAAGTTACACTATTAAAACCAAGTCCTCAGGAAGAGCGCCGGGTTCTGATGCCAACTTTCGTAGTGGCCAAACGACGGTACTACAACTTCCGTGTCCGTCACGTGATGCCATCGGGCCCAAAAAGACTTTTTCCCATAGACTTACATTGGGAAAGAGACGTCTGTAACTTAGAGGATCATTTATTTTGAGGTGAATCAACTCCCCAGTATGAACACTCTAATAGTCCTTATTTTAATCATTAGGTCCTAAAAGTTGTAAAAACGCACTAATAGCTGAATCCAGTTATTTCTTTTCCTCCGTTCATGTGAATGAGACACAGACTGAGAATGGAGCGAGGGATGGGAGGAGGAGTTAAAGGAGCGAGGGCTGGGAGGAGGAGTTAAAGGAGCGAGGGATGGGAGGAGGAGTTAAAGGAGCAAGGGCCGGGAGGAGGAGTTAAAGGAGCGAGGAATGGGAGGAGGAGTTAAAGGAGCGAGGGCTGGGAGGAGGAGTTAAAGGAGCGAGGGATGGGAGGAGGAGTTAAAGGAGCAAGGGCCGGGAGGAGGAGTTAAAGGAGCGAGGAATGGGAGGAGGAGTTAAAGGAGCGAGGGCCGGGAGGAGGAGTTAAAGGAGCGAGGAATGGGAGGATGAGTTAAAGGAGCGAGGGATGGGAGGAGGAGTTGAAGGAGCGAGGGATGGGAGGAGGAGTTAAAGGAGCGAGGGCTGGGAGGAGGAGTTAAAGGAGCGAGGAATTGGAGGAGGAGTTAAAGGAGCGAGGGCCGGGAGGAGGAGTTAAAGGAGCGAGGAATGGGAGGATGAGTTAAAGGAGCGAGGGATGGGAGGAGGAGTTAAAGGAGAGAGGGATGGGAGGAGGAGTTAAAGGAGAGAGGGATGGGAGGAGGAGTTAAAGGAGCGAGGAATGGGAGGATGAGTTAAAGGAGCGAGGGATGGGAGGAGGAGTTAAAGGAGAGAGGGATGGGAGGAGGAGTTAAAGGAGCGAGGGCTGGGAGGAGGAGTTAAAGGAGCGAGGGATGGGAGGAGGAGTTAAAGGAGCGAGGGATGGGAGGAGGAGTTAAAGGAGCAAGGGATGGGAGGAGGAGATAAAGGAGCGAGGGATGGGAGGAGGAGTTAAAGGAGTTCTTCTTATTGAAGAGAAAACAGGTTTATTTATTTCATCAATGTTTAAGTATTGTGAGTTAACTAATTTTAAAATGACTTAGCTAACTTTGTGATATTAACAAAGAAACGTAGCTAACTTTAGTGTTAACGGTCACTTTCATTTTTTAAAACTTTAACATGTTTCTGTGGTTTTCTGTCACTTAGAGCTGTTTTAAAGACTTCACAAAGACTCTTCTGAATATCTACAGCAAAATAAAACTAATTTTAATCACTTTACCAAGTTGTGATTGGATTTCTAAATCCAGCATGTCCTTGCTCTTTTTTGTAAAACACAAGCAAAACGTTCAGACCTTCTGTATGATATTGGAAGAAATATCAATATAAAAAAATGTAACTCCTATTATAATATAATACATTTTAAAATCGTGCTTCACATTGTACCAACTGAGCAATAAGATGTCATTTCTGGCTACCATCTGTGTTTGGATTATGAAAAAGAGTTGCACAGTTGCACCTCAGGAAAATGGCTGAAATTATTTTGTATTGTGCAACAGACAGAACAATTTTTTATCAAGATATTCAGAAGAATCTTATATGTATAAATCTGTAAAAGAATAAATAGATGTATTAACATAATTTAAAGATAAAGCTGAGATCTCTCCATTCCTACACCACCATGTTCTTGTTTGATTGGCTTCGGCTGTGTTACTAGATTAGGTTTTACACCCTTCATTCACCACAACCACTAATCCATCTGCTGACAAACTGATCACAATGATTCACACACCTCATCACCTCATCACCTCATCACCTCATTACCTCATCTCCTCATCACCTCCTCACCTCATCTCCCCTCATCTCACCTCACTATGTCTTTTGGTTATTGTATGTTTAACAATAAACTTGTTCACCTCTCTTGTCATGGCTCATGAGCCGGGTCATGACACTCATCAACGTATTGTGTAGACCTCACCATTCAAGATGGTGGCAAAGACAATGAACTACACGTCCCAGAATCCTTTAGTAGCTCCACCTATGGACTCAGTAACCATTTCCATTTACTTCTGTAACATGATGACTCATTCACGCATACTTGTGAATGTTATGGAAGATAAAAGAAGGCTCTCTCTTTTGTTCTCCCTCGTTCTGCTGCCCCTTCAACCCCTGCTGACCGCCAAGGCAGGTCAGCTGCGGCCTTTCTCACCCAGCTCTCCTACAGACAGAAGCTGCAGAACCAGCTCTGCTCTGATCTATGTCTTGTTAGCAAACAGACATATACACAAGGAACTTCTAAGGCAGAAGACGCGAGTGCCTGCCTTTTGACCAGCTAACTTCAACCAACAAGGAAGTTAGTACCAAGCCACCAAGCTGCAGAAACAGAACTGGACCAGTTTCCCTCCAACTGCACAACTGGATTTGAGCACAGCAAGGACAACATCTTTGACCCTGGAACCAAAATTTTCTCCAGTCTGCTTTCTTCAATCCCTCCTTGGAATTACAACCCTTTCTTCCATGGATTGGTAACGTACTGGGCCTTATCTTAGCATTAGCAATTGCACACGGCTGAGCAAGACTGTTCAACTTAACTTCTTTGAATAAACCTGTATTGATATGTTTAATGTAATTCATTGAGTTTGACTGTGTGATATTATTTGTAGTCAAGATCTTTGGTTAGCTGGCTTCGTCACATCTGATGTGTTTAGTTTATGCTCCACACAGACATAGGGTCTTGCATGCAAACTAAACATCTTTTCTAACCCACTGCATTATCCGACACATATTAAGATCACTTACATAAACTGTGAATTGGGTTTAAACACAAACATACACATTCAGATAATCCCAACCCCATACCTCTTTGTTCTCCCTGAGACCATGTGGTGACACCCTGGCGGCCATCTTTGATCCAGCCATCTTTGTAGTTTTACAGTGCTCGCCATATTGTTTGTAGGCCATGCAGACATCAAAGACAAGTAGCCATCTTGTCTTTGTCTCTCTCTCTCCCTCTCTCTATCTCTCTCTCACACACACACACACACACACACACACACACACACACACACACATGCTCACACACTGTGTTTGGTTTGTTAAGTTTAGTTATTTAGTTAGATTAATATTGTGTTTTAACCTTTATTATCTTGTAAATAAACGTTTGTGGATTACACATGCTGGTCTGTTTAATATTGTACAAGAGTGAATAATGCCAACCGCTGCTGTGACAAGAACTCCAAAATCCTTCAGCCTTTACTATCTATTGATATAGTGATTTTTGGTTATAGTTATTAATTTAATTATTAATCAAAGTTCTAAATTGATAGTTTAGTATATTTAACGAGACTTATCTATGAGACTACGTTAATTTGCTATCATTTTCTCTTTGTTTCAAAGAGTGGTTCCCCGAGGATGATTTAATATACATTAAATCATATTATTCAATATAATTAATAATTATTTTGGTAATTATTATTTACTTTTGATAGCCATTTTAATGTCTTTTGAGCTTATGTACCAATGTTACTTGGTGCCCTGTTATAATTAATATATATTGATAATTTAGTAATATTAATTTTATTAATATTGATAATTATCTTTAATATTTTCTAATAACTAGACCATCTCCTACCTGCGTCCCCAACATTATGGTGCCCCGTGTGAGGCATAGTATTGTTGGCAAATTATTCATAATTGTGCAATATTAATTTTCAGCATAATTTTTGGACAAAACCAAAAATGTCATATTCCATTTCTAAACAAACCAAAAGTGTTGACATTCTACACTACTAGTCTTCCACAGGAGTAGACGTCCAGCTGTACTTATAAACAAGTACATTGTGGTTAGAATTGTAATTTGAGAGATTTTGATTATTAACACTTTAAGCCTTCATAGTGTTATTTTTTTTAGAACTTGCTTTTGCTGCTAATTCAAGTGAACCTACTCTGTACAATTTGAAAGAATTTTGGTTCAGCATTTGAATACCACGTATTCAATGCAATCTAGTCAAGTTGTCATAATTTGCTGTTAATCTAAGTGTTCCTTTAATGAGACAGCCTGCCACCGGCCCTGTGTAACATAGAGAGCATGTACCTGGCTGTCACTGCCACGCATTCCAGCCTGACTGAGTTAAATTGAGCCTGATAAGAGCCACAGTGTGCTACCAGCCCTGTGATCTCAGTTTGCACCTAGCTGTTACTTTCACGTGTTCCAGCTTGAGGTCACCTTTAAGAGACATCATCACAACTGTTACTGCCTTGCATCTCAGTTAGTGGATGTTGTGAGTGTGTAAGCAAACTTGTTTTGTAAACCTGTGTTTACCTTACTGGCCCCTTTTGTTTTATGCCCACTAGAGACACTAGTTGGTGCTGTAGCTGCCTCTCCTCCACAGGAAGCTACCCCCATAGTGTAGGCTAGTGATGGCGAGATGAAGCTTCATGAAGCATTGAAGCTTTCCAGCAAATTGGTTCGGGAAAGGGTTCATTACTCGAGGCGTCATGTGCACACGCAACCACCTGGTGGCCAAAGAGTGTAAAACAGGCAGATATGATCTTAACCATGTGATCTGTATTTTGCGCCAGTAAAGGCTATTGGGAATGACTATAAACAATGAATAAAACAATCTATTACCATGTAATCCATTTATATCTATATAATATATAGTATAATGTCTATTTTCTAGTAAGTAAATAACATTCATGTATAATAAACTGTAATTGTTTTGTGAGTAATGCATCTTATGTGTGTAAACCAATCCTTTGGTCAATAATTGTATTGTAGTGTAGTGTAATATAATATATAATGGCAGGAGGGGCAATATTAGTGTTCTGTGTCACAAATTATCCAAACTCTCAAAATACCAAAACTCTCAAAATACCAAAACTCTCAAAATACCAAAACTCTCAAACCATCACAAACGCACATTTTGAAGCGAATCCATGGGGTTTATATTGCTGTCAAAATCTCGCGCCAAGATCCGAACCACTTCTTGAACCAGTCACGCGGTATGGCCGGGCAGCGAGGCTTCGGACGTCATCAATGACGTCATTGGTCTAAAACGATACAAGCCTCGATACACGCATCGCGGAAAACTTCCGGGATTACTCGACACACGCTCCGAAGCCTCGGCACAGCACGTAACATCACTAGTGTAGGCCAGTACATTGTTTGTTAGGCTAGTGTACCTACTGCTACACTACAAGGTGTCTGCCAAAGCAATACCATAGCCACAACATTGTTTTTTTCTTTTGTACTAGACATCCTGTTTAGTTACACCCTCCATTCCAGGCATTACAATGGAGAACCCCTGTGTAGAGCTTTTTATTTCCTCCCTAGCACAGAGCCTAAACCCTGGCTTCCCTGAACTAATCAACAGGTTGAGTTTCAGTGAGTGCAGGAAAGAAATGGAATCGCTACTCACAGACAGGTGTGATGCGCAGACCGCATCGAAAGATTCATTATTGAAATGCTTGCTTCTGATTTTTCACAGGCAGACCAGTCTTGCCATTCAGAGCAAAGCAGCCCTGGAAAAGGAGGTAAAATCCCTAAGAATGCAAAATGCTTGTCTCCTCCATGAAGTTCAGACAGCAAACAAAAAGATGATGCGTTACTTAGAAGACCTGCGTTCAGCAGAGTCAGATCTTTGCTCACACAAAGAAAAATTGTTAGGGCTTAGACTAGAATGTCTTTCCCCACCGCAGTCTGTCAGTCACTATGATTCTGGTTACTCCGATTCACACTCCTCACTTGATGAGAGGTTAACCCCCTCTCCACTCAGAAGTGAAAGATTTCCAACCGACTCAAAGTCCTTGGGAATGAAGTCAGCTCCACTGAGAGACAGTGCTAACAGTTACCTGACTTCCCATTTTTCTGATACTGACAGTGAAGACACATGTAGTTTATCCTCTAGAAGATACTCTGCCCCATGTTCTTCTCAACCACTGAGAAATGACATTTTTATCTGTGCTCCTTCCTCCAAAAATTCAGCATGTTCAGCCTCTTTTCCACTCAGTCACAAGTGTGATGACAGCTGTTCAGCCTCTGCTTCTCAGTCAGAGAGAACTTTAGCATGTGATACACAAGTGCATTGTAATGCTAATTTAGTCTCGCCTTCACCAGAAAGGACCCCACAGTGTCCCCGTCATGAAGTGTTTGAGCTTATAGCTAAAGACATCGAATGTTTTGTTCCAGACAACTGTGAACATCACAGTTCTCGCTCAATGCTGGATCAGGATACAGACCAATTTAATGAATATACATCTGACTGTGCAATATATCCCATGATGCAATATATACCTCAAGTGCAACTACCTTTGTTTACAGTTATTTATTACATTTACCTATTTTCAAGTACAATTACCTCTGTTCACAGTGCATCTACTTTACCTATTATATTCCTCAAGTGTAATACCTCTGATATATATTTATTTATTTATTACTCTACCTTACCTGTTTTATTCCTGTTTTTATTTGCTTTATAGCTATGTGTGTTTTACCTGTTATATGTTTTACCTGCCTTGTCAAGTATCTGTTTTAAAGCACTGACCAGGAGTGGCAACTGTGAATCTTGTTGTATTTAATACAATAACAATACATCTTTCTATTCTTCTCTATTCTATATCTGTATTTGGAAAACCACATTTACTTAGTTTTTCTAATTTTAATTTAATGCAGGGCTATGACCAGCAGGAGGCACATCATCCCCAATAATGGTACTGGTTAAAACCTAAACAGACCTCTTCTTGTTCAGAGATTAGGCACTCATCAGACATCATTAGGTACACAGGTGATATTACACCTGCTGATGGAATTAACAGCCTTCCAAAGACTTTCAGGATTAGAATGAGAGTTTGTAATCAGGTCAGATAGTAACTTAATTTAAATCTGACAGCAGATGCACGCTGTGCCAAAGTCCTAGGCCACTGTGAACATTCTTAATTAAGCCATTTACCTGAGAAGTAAGAGTAAAGTAAAAACGAAGATACAAAGAAAGGTTCCTTGTTATTGTTTCTGTCTAGAACCACACACAGTTTATATCTGCAATACCTGGAAATAGACATGCAGAACATAAGGGAGATCACAGATGCTCCACAATGATCTCACCAACAAATAACCTGGATTGTTACTGAGCAGCCTATCATATATAATATTATAATTATAAAATTATAATATACAGCCAGAATTCATTTTATGACTGCTGTTATGACAGTTTAAATGCTGCTTAATGTGATGGACTGAAGATGGGACTGATGTTATTCTACTGCAGACTGATCAAGACTCCCTGACTGGAAACAAATCAGAGACAGTTGAATATTATGAATCAATGAATATTATGAATGAATGATATACTGAGGTGGGTCACAGCAGACATACAACCAATGATCTGTTGATCTTCATGAATGAAGAAGACTCTATAGTCCAACATGTTTAAATCGAATCGTGTATTTGGAGAATCGTGAACCCCCCTAGTATGTGTTGCGATTGTTCATGAGGAAGTCTCACTGTGTATGGATGAAGCACATCATTTCATTTTAAGGCATCATGGTCATTAAATTAAATGTAGAGAGAACACACACACACACACACACAAACACACACACACACACACACACACAAACACGCACACACACACACACACAGGTCTTACTGGGTAACTTTAAAGGCTGCAGAGATTAAGTGTTTTCATGCTGTGAGCAAGGTTTTTGGGTTTTGGGGGGTTTTTTTGGGGGTTTTTTTTACGATGACAGCATCATCCTAACATGAAAAGTGCAGCCTTTCCTGAAAAGTCAAAATATTTTGAAGTGCCTGAAGTGGCTTCACATAAAGCCAGAGCGGGCTAAAACAGAGACACAGGGTGCACACACTCACACATCCACTGTAGCTGATTTACACTACAAAGGCTAAAGGATTTCTATGGTGGAAGTTAAAGCCATATAGTGTCTCACTGGGAAAAACCTTTTATATCACAGAGTTTTACAAAGGCTAAAATAAATGAGTGAATAGTTAAACTCACAGGAAACTCATAATCATGAATTCGTTATTATCTCACCATAAACTCTTAGAAAAGTCACCAATTTCTGTAAATTGCTTCTATGTTGTTTTTTTACCTAAAAGTTATGATCTTTATTTCCTGGTTCAGAAGCTGGTTTTAAGCCTGGCCTATAGGTCCACGTAGGGAACACACTGCTCCACCCGGGCATCTGCTGGGATGCTCATTAATGTGATTAATGTTGACGGGAGGGGAACTCTGAACTTCTGTGAAGAGGTGGACAGTTCAGGATTATATCGGTGAAATGTGTTTTCACCATGAAGCCACAGAGATAATTCCAACTGACAGGATAATGAGATTTGTGTGCAGCGCAAATTTCAACCACAACTGGACAGAAAACAAAGTGTTTAGTTTAGGAGGCTTCTCAGTACTTCCAAATCAGTAAAGTCAGGTGCATTTAGTTAAAGGAGATGGGACACAACCTTCTAAATCTAAAAGCAGAGCTGAGTCACTTCTTTTGGATTAGTCTTCTTTCGGTATGCGATGGAAACTGTACCACTGCTGACAGGAACAAACTCTCTTGTTCAGGCTACAAATGTGGTTTAGCTTGATTGTTGGTGCAGCCGCAAACAAAGTAACTTATCCCAAAGCTACATTACATTTTAGCCAATGCTAAGCTGACTTAGTTTGTTACTGCTAAGTCTCTTCATCAGGTGGTCCTCCCATCCAGAGGTGTGGTCACATTATCCCAGTTAAGGTGTAACAGAATGCGTTCCCGTATCATTTATTTAACAAATAGCTCTAAGAAAAGTAAGGTATTATGGGGCTATCATCTATCATATGTGTGGATGAATGCTGAGTAAATAACCTGCAAAGGCCTCTTACACTTACTGTGATTTGAAGTATTTTGTGGATGTAGAGCTCTTCCTAGGACTGTGTGGATGTGATTGACATCTCCCTGACTCTCCTGGTAGCTTTGTTGCACTGCAGAATTAAAGAGTTTCCCAGTGCTTCATTGGATAAAAGATATTACATACACAGTTTCCCCCCCCCCCTTGGAGCCTGTTGTTGGAAGGTCATAATTTATCTTGAAGCTGGCTGCTTCAGTCCAAAACTTAAAAGTGTTTGCAAAGAGAATTTTCTGAAATGTGCACAGAGAAAATAAATGGGACGTTCACTTCTGGAATCCGGGCCAGTCACCAGAGACTCACCAGCACCTCACAATAATTACTCACCTGCACCTGAAGGCTCCTCCACATGCATCAGCTGAAAGCTCTCCTGGTTCTCTGTCCTCCGGGGGACGTTGTCTCATTCAGCATCGCCATAGGGCTTGGATAATGGCCCACTTCAGCCTGCACTACTTTATGTAGTTCTCTGCTGACTTCCCTGCTCTGAATCTGGTTATTAAAGCCAGGTCTGGACCCGGGGACAGCACACACTGCCACTATCTCCCCCCCACCTCTCCGTGGGACTGAAGTGTTGACAGCTTTGCTTCTGCTTGGATGCACTTGCCTGCTCATTAATGCTGACGGACTTTTAATCAGAGAGCTAATTGCTTCTCTACACTGTGAAGTTGGTAAACATTTAGCTGAGAACCAGAGGGAACAACAGTTGTTCTTTTATCAAACATAATTCATTAGGCTGAGAGAAGAGGGAACCTGGGAGCCAAAATTAAACAGTAACAGCAGCAGTCGGATTGGTTGGTAACTCAGTTCACAGCTGGCAGGAGAACAGGTTTTATCAGTTCTTCTCAGTTATGTCTTTATATAAGTAAATTAAAGCAATCACTATTTCGAGAGTCAAATCTGCACTCTTGTCTCAAATGTTTTGATAACAGAAATGTGTAAACTGACTTAAATTCACTGCTGCTGTGTGGGGGGCCAAAACATCTACAGTAGAGCCCTATTTAGACCATCTATAGCGCATGGTCTAAAGTGCATTTAGGGCGTGTCCAACTCTAATTTTGCTAGTTAAGCGGTGCATAATCTGGGTGCAAAGTAAGGCACAAGGAGCAAAGAGGTTGTATTTAGTCTCTTAATTAATCACAGGTGTGTTTTGGGCGTAACAGGAACTAAACCAATCAGAGTCATCTCCCATTCCCTTTAAAAGTCAGGTGTTCCTGCACCGGGCGCGTCGCTATTTAAAAGGCGGATTCGGTAAATTGGAGAAGCGAGCGGTTTTCTGCTGAGGAAACAGAGCTGGTCGAGTGTGAAGTGATAGTGTGTGAGTAGATGTATGTGGTGTTTGGCTGGTGGACCTTCTGCCTCCACCGTCTCCTGATCCTCTGTCCCATCAACGACTCCATCTGACTGCATCTGAGCAAATGACCGATAAACTACTTACCCGGTGCAGGCGACACGGGGGGGCAAAATTCATCATATGATAATATGCAAGAGGCTAAATATGATAAACATTTATTGATAAATAATGAAAACTGTATTAGAGGAAGTGTCCTTGAGCAAGACAATGAACCCCAAACTGCTCCTGAAGGCTGTGTCATATATCCTATCTTTGTTTTAACAACTTTTTGGTGGTTTTCTAATATATTTGGGCACTACAAGAGCCAAAACATGAATGTTCCATGTCCTCTTCAACCTGTGCCTATTTCTCTGATACGAAGAATGTCATTTTGCATCAAACGCGTAACTGGAAACACATCCTGTTCATTAAAACCAACCCCCCAGGAAGAGCGCCGGTCGTTGATCCCAACTTCCGTAGTGGTCAAACGGCGGTACGACAACTTCTGTGTCCGTCACGTGATGTCATTGGGCCCAAAAAGACTTTTCCCCATAGACTTACATTGGGAAAGAGACGTCTGTAACTCAGAGGATCATTTATTTAGAGGTGAATCAACTCTCCAGTATGAACACTCTAATAGTCCTTATTTAAATTATTAGGTTTTAAAGTTGTAAAACGCACTAATAGCTGAATCCAGAGTTATTTCCCTTCCTCTGTTCATGTGAATGAGACCCAGACCGAGGCTGGAGCGCCAAGCCGTGACGACGGCGTGACGTTGGGACCCCGTGACTGAGTCATGTGACCGAGCGGACGCTACTGCGCATGTTCCACGTGCCCAAGATCCGGGTACTTTTCCAGACGGAAGTCGAGCCATTTAGGCTTCATGCTCCACTGAGACACTTTCATAGGAATCGCTGGATCCAGTTCTCTTTATACATCCATCATTCAAACCAGAGCTTTTGGAAAATGGATATATTTTTAATGAAATGTCAAACGGACATGGGCAGAAGCTGTAGAGTCTTACAGAGAACTGTGGCTAGTGAGCTCATAACAGTAGCTTTATTAGTGTCTGGATCAAATGTCTTTTATGGTTGAAACCAGGACTGCCTTTTGTTTAAATAGTTTGAAACCAGTTGAAGCCTGTGTGTATGTACTGTGTGTTTACAGTGATTAGAGTTGGTGGTAGTTATCTTCTCTCTCTTTTTGACCAATACAGTAAACTGATCAACATAACATTATATGATGACGTAACTCCATGAATTCATATGTTTCAGGCAACCGGAAAAAATGAATTTACCGTCTACAATACCTGGTTCTGACAGCTTGAATTTCATTGGCTGCTTTATTGGTACCGCTGTACATTGTCAAGGTCTAATGGAGTCCATGTTCTGCCTTCAGTACGTAATAGTCCACACGCTAACAATTTGTGCATTGTTAGGAAGTGGCTGCCTTGTTTTACTTTGTTCTGTTGTGCTCTGCTTGTTTCCATGCCCACAATGATGCCTGTTTTCAGTCCTCTAATTTGGCTCCAACACTCATTTTAAATTCAAATGTTCTCTCTCTTTCTCTTTCTGTCTGTCTCTTCAAAGCCCAGATGCAGAAACACTTAATCAGCCGGCCTTTGCTGAGCAGCAGTCTGAGACAGCAGCACTGTGCTGGCCTAGAAGAACAAGCTGGGGTCTGCTATTTTTACCGTGCCTCTCGGTGCCTTGAAAATTAGGTGATGAAGAAAAACAGGAGCTTGGTCTGTGTGCTGCCCCTTTCTAAAGTCCCCAGATGCTTTATTTGACACTCTCACGGTACCGGCTTGGCCTCAACCTGTTTGGGTATTCAATGCAATGCTGCTGCTTCCTATATCCTCTGCTCCCAATAAATGCCAATTGTCTTGGCTTGTTTCCCAGAGGGATTTCATCCAATACAATCCACCATTCAGACAGCTGCATACATTCACCTCAGCAGTCGATTATTTAGTACTGTTTTCAAAATGTTTCATCTGCTGCTCCAGATAACAGATCTGTTTCCCCTTTGCTAATAAGACCAACCCTGTGCACTGAGACCCCTTCAGTACTTTATCCTTTATACAGTTCATGTAGACAGAGAGGAGACACATAAAAAACACCGAGCTCTTTCACTGCAAAGATACTAACTCTAAGAATCTCCGTGGGGACAATCTGATTTTTTTTATTTTTAGATCTTTTTAAATCAATAACCAGGAAACTCTTTATGCATGCTCTGACAGGATGTAGCTGAAGTCTGCATACTGTAAACTGCTCCAGGAATGGGTTTCATTTGTTTGTATGTTTTACCTTTTAAATGACAGTCAGGATATTAACTACTATTAATTACTCAGTAATTTGTGCATAACCTAAATGAAATATACAATAATGTAAAATAGACAGAGAAGTGAGAGTGTCTTGAAGTGCTGACTTATAAGTAATATACAGTGTGGATATACCACATATTCAAGGTAAACTATCGATTTTGATCCTTTTTGTTTTAAAACTGTCCATCGTGAATCCAACAAAGTTATATTCAGTTAAAGAGAGAGTACTTTTAGGGGCCGTGTCCACCAAAGTGTTTTTTCCCAGCTAAAAACACCAGGCGCTCTGCTGAAAACGCTCGGCTTGAGCGCTTGAGAGCACTTTGGAAGCGCAGCGGTTTTTTTCAGCTGAGACGCTTTGGTTGCGTCTGGTTGCTATGATACGGAATATCTGTAGAAGTAAACATGTGGTTACGTTAAGGTAGAGTGCCTTCTCTGGCCCTGCTCTGAAGCATGTCGAGAGGGAGGACGGACCTGCCGGTCTAAGTTGGTTTATGAGATTTTGTGGCAAGGAAACATCTGTGAGTATGATCATTTGGTTCAGATAAAGATTCAGGTCAAATTTATTATCCCACACGGGGAAATTTGTTTGGTCCAGTGCTCCAGAAATAAGGACAACATAACGTCCACAGTAAAAACAATACAAGCAATATCATAATGTAGATAATAAGACCAATATATACTCATAATAAAATACATTTGATCATGTCTTTGTGGTAGGCTATTTGTCCCGCCCGTCCTCCACTGTGATTAGACGGCTGGGTAAAGAGTAAAAAGTGTTTTACCCAAAGTTGAACATTTTTCAACTCTCTGCTACCTGAAAAAATAAATAGCGTAGCGTAAATACACGGTGCTCCCATTGTTAAAGTGGCAGTAGGCAACAATTTTTTGGCATAATTTGGCAAAAATTCCATAATAACCTTTCAGCATATTGTAATCAAGTGTTCTGAGAGAAAACTAGACTTCTGCCCCTCCTCATGTCTCTGTTTTCAGGCTTTTGATAAATCTAGTCCGTGACGGCAGATTTTGACCAATCACAGGTCATTTCAGAGAGAGAGAGCGTTCCTATTGGCTGTGCTCCGGTCATGTGACCAGAACTAGGCTTCCTTCAACAGATTTTACAATGGCGGCAGCGTCACAAACTTTCTCATTTTACAGCTAAACAGTAACTACAAGATGATTCTGAGAACATCTGAGGAGAGAAATAGTCATTACAGTAACAGAATATTGATTCATATTTGATCAGCGCTGCCTAGTTTGACCGTTTGGTCGGAGTTCACGAGTGATTGACACCTTTCTTTCCTCCGGTAAGTGAAATCCTTCAGATGCCGTTAGGAGCACCGGAGGACACAGTAGGACACAGAGGAACATAGTTTTTTTCAGGTTACCTGTTTCACGTACTACTGTCACGATATAATGATATGGGAAAAAAGGCTTTGGTGGACACGGCCCCTTAATGAATGTCATTTATGATCTTTTTATTGTTCTCAAATGCAAATATACTGTAGATCAATTTAGCCTCAGAAAAAGTGTGTTTGTGCTTTCCTTCATTAGAGTCTATAAGGGTGGGGTTGGGGGTGGTAGGAGAGTATACAGCCCTCTGAAACAGCCATTCAATTGTGTGTCAAACACCAAACTACATGTAATAACTCTGACATGTATAACATCACTGCAGAAGTCCATGGGAGGAGCAGTGCACACTTCTGCCCTTGTATCACCATTGAATAGATGATTGAACAATGACTCCCCGCTGTGACAGATGATGAGCAGGGAGTAGAGGAGTGAGATGAGACTGCCAAATGCCTCCGTCTCTGTCTCCAAATCGATATTCTCCTCATTGCTGACCTTCACTGGGATGTGTTGTGGGAGCCTCGGCTGCCCAGTTGACAGTTTGATCAAGCCTAATGAATAGAGTGTTCAGCTGAGGCGAGGACCTGCAGGCTCACAGGCCTTTAGTAGGACTTCACTACACAAGGTTTATGGGGAAAACTGCAGACAATGGGAAACACTGCAGACGGTGGGAAACACTGCAGACGGTGGGAAACACTGCAGACGGTGGGAAACACTGCAGACGGTGGGAAACACTGCAGAAGGTGGGAAACACTGCAGACAATGGGAAACACTGCAGACTGTGGGAAACACTGCAGACGGTGGGAAACACTGCAGACGGTGGGAAACACTGCAGACGATGGGAAACACTGCAGACGATGGGAAACACTGCAGACGATGGGAAACACTGCAGACGGTGGGAAACACTGCAGAAGGTGGGAAACACTGCAGACGATGGGAAACACTGCAGAAGGTGGGAAACACTGCAGAAGGTGGGAAACACTGCAGACGGTGGGAAACACTGCAGAAGGTGGGAAACACTGCAGACGATGGGAAACACTGCAGACGGTGGGAAACACTGCAGAAGGTGGGAAACACTGCAGACGATGGGAAACACTGCAGAAGGTGGGAAACACTGCAGACGATGGGAAACACTGCAGACTGTGGGAAACACTGCAGAAACACTGCAGACTGTGGGAAACACTGCAGACTGTGGGAAACACTGCAGACTGTGGGAAACACTGCAGAAACACTGCAGACTGTGGGAAACACTGCAGACTGTGGGAAACACTGCAGACTGTGGGAAACACTGCAGAAACACTGCAGACTGTGGGAAACACTGCAGACGGTGGGAAACACTGCAGACTGTGGGAAACACTGCAGACTGTGGGAAACACTGCAGACTGTGGGAAACACTGCAGACTGTGGGAAACACTGCAGAGTGTGGGAAACACTGCACCATGTATTCTGTTAGAGAGAGTGATCAAGTTTTCATCACCAAATGGATCCAAAATAAAGTGATGAAGTGACTCCCACAGTGACAGATGAAGAGCAGGTAATAGAGGAGTGAGATGAAGACACAGTACATAGAATAGTAACAATAATATAGCTATAAGGGTATAAATTACAGTTTGCTGTTGTAGACTATCTGCTGGCCAGCTTGGGCCCTTCTGTGTGGAGTTTGCATGTTCTCCCTGTTCGTGTGGGTTCTCTCCGACTTCCTCCCAATGTCCAAAGACATGTTTGGTTAATTAGGTTCATTGTTGACTGCAAATGTCCCATAGGTGTGAATGTGAGTGTGAATGGTTGTCTGTCTCTATGTATCAGCCCTCTGATAGTCTGGTGGCATGTCCAGGGTGTAACACGTGGAAACATAACTGAATAAAGGGGAAACCAGGGATGGTAGTAACACATCATTAACTCAAATAAAACTCACTTTGCAAAGAGTTCCGTTGTTGCAACCTATCCCACTACTCGGGTGAGTTGTAACACTTGATGGGAGTAGATGTAACAATGAGAGGTAATTTACTGAAATAAGATCAACACTATCCAATTTATGCAAGAACTCTATTGAAGAATCAAGAATAAACTGTACTAACTCACACTTTATGGATAATACTCTCCTCCAATCATGCGCACGCATTCGCCCACTGAACTTTGCATAAACATAGCCAGCCAATAAGGACGTGCTTACCAGAATACATGTGGACCCCACAGTATATATGTCAGCGTCTCCAGCTGCCAGCTATCCTTTCTTCTTCAGCGATCGGTGAATTGCCCACTGACTGCTCATCTCCAAGGGTTGAGTTGCCGCTTCAAGAACCTTGTCTATCTGTGTTTGCCGTGCTCCGGTCTCATTGCCGGAATGGACCTTCACGACGCCTGTTCCTAGTGTCTCGAGGCAGACCACGCAGAAGAGGGTGTTCGGCAACCTCCAGACCACCTGGCCTGCTGTTCGACTCCCAAGATTCAACGTCAGCAGCGGTAGGATCAGTTCCGACGCTGCGACTTGATGCTCTGTTGTGATGATAGTGACCCAGAGTCTGAGCAAGCCTGTGACCCATCTCCGCCACGGCTTTTACGGCCCAGCTCGTCCAGCTCCGAGCTCCTGTAGCTGGTATGGTGGATATTCTCAGGGTGCAGGGTCGCAGGGAGGCGTGCCCCCCCTCGATGAGGGCCTTGTGGCCCACCTGCTTCCACAATCAGTGGGCTGGTCAGAAAGCAGGAAGCCCACCGCTGGTTCGTTACAGGGAAACGCTGAAATATTTTGACAAATATTTTAACTGGGATTGCAGCTGGCTGCAGCTGTTAATAACATAGGCGTGTTGGGCATTTCGCTGGTGGCTTCCCAGCCTGACACCACCGCCTCATCACCTCAGACTGACATTTTGGACCGGAGTATCGACCAAATGAATAACATTTGAACGGCGCACACAAGAGGAAGTCTTCGTATATCTGCTGGCTTAACCGTAACCTCCGGAAATATCAACACGTTCTCATCCCATCTCGTCACATACCGCCGCTTTGTCACACTCCTTCAAAACCGCTATAGTTAGGTTTAGGAAAAATTACATGGTTTGGCTTAAAACTACTACATCTGTACAGTGAAAATGACACTGAACGTTGTGAACACGGGACACAAACAAACAGCTGATGGTAACGTGACCCACGGGACCTGGATAAAAGCCTTGTGTTAGTTGGACACCTCTCCTCCCACCCACCCGGTGAGTGTCTTTTGCTCTTTAAACTACGTCACCACACTCCCAGCGCACTTTCTTGGAGCGTTTAATGTTGCCACGGATGGGTTTACATTGTAGTCAATTGAACACCCAGAGCGTTTCATACCATCGCTAAAGGGTGCCGTATGCGGCAGTACCAAACGCCAACAGCCATGACAAAGCCTCAGTATTTCACGCCCTGAATGAGAACAGGCTGGAAATATTGGCTGTTGCTGAATGCTAAATCGTGGTCAGACTGATGGCCGATGGGTTCCTAGAATGGGGAGATGGTAACTCCTGTCTCTGTTCAAAGATCTCTGGCGTTGCATGTGAATTTCCTCTGTGATCTTTTTCCGTACTGACCTTGACCTGTTCCAGCTTAGTGTCCCTGGGAATCAAATTCATGTTGTATACTTTTTTACCTCACAGCTTACGTTAAACGCCAACATTCGAGACTCCCCTCCCAAGAGAAATGACAAAATTCTTCTTGTCCTTTGCTGTGTGGGAAATGACCATTCTAGATGTATGATGATCAATGTATTGATTTGTGGACTGTATGTGATTGTCTGTGTTTAAATTGTGAGGTAGTCAGATTAGAGTCAGCTCTACTAAGGAGGTCCTAAGATGACAGATTGAATCAACCTTGTCATGAGGTCAGCAACTGTTGTTCTGTTGTTTACCTGCTGATACTGTATATAAGAGAGTCCAGTCAGAGAACAACCATACGGCTCTTCTATTTTAGAAGAACTGTATCCACAGCTGCTCTGCAGCTCAGCATCAAAGTCTATCTGATGCTACAAAGTCTAAATGCACAAACAAGACCCCACATGACTACTGCAGACGATGACTCAGGAGTACATTTCACAACTGTGTGGATGATCTTTCCAGTTTCTATCTATAATTCATTCAGCTTCATGTCTCTAATTTATTTTTAAAGATGTAAGACTGTGCAACATCTGCAGCCACCATGGAAATGTCACAGTTTTAAATATTTAGATGATGAAAATCAGGCTGTAGTGATATGACTATAACTATCCTATAGATCATCAGTAACTAATATCTGTTTGTAACAGCACAACTGTAGAACTGTCCGTATATGAAGTATAATTCATCTGCAGAAGTTCACGCTGTGAAATGAAAAATGTCAGTTTAGGGGTATATCCTAGTTTCATTGTCCTACTTCTGCTAATGCAAATGTATGTTGATATGTATGACCTCATTCTCTGATAGCCGAGGCTGCCTAAACACTGTTAGCGTGCTGCCTCTGTTATTGTCACATTGAATGAAGACATGCAACACAATTCAGCGCACCAAAGAGTCAACTTGTTCATTATCCAACCTGTACAATGGAAATTGGGCGAAGAAGTCGAGAGCTGGAAACAGACAGCTCACCTTCAAAGTAAAAGTTGTGTCTTAACACTGTCGCCTCACAGCAAGAGGGTTGCAGACACAGTACAAATCCAGCATTCATCAATATGAATGTATTTCGTATGCATGGTCTATTTTGGGTTTCCCTCCCCTTCTTGTAGATAGCATGTTTTTTGCATGACTAAGCTCTCAGTGAAGCCTGAAGAGGCTCTCAGTGATGGGCAGGTACAGTAAGAGGCCAGGCAGTATTAGTGGTGTTCATTATTAATGTATGGTGATACATAGTATGTTTATAATATGTGGGTTCATGTTGCATATTAGGCTTGAGCTGGGGATACATCTCTGGCTTTTTGGTTGATTTTACAAAAACATTGATTGTAGTACATTCATTTTTAATACTGGGCCTTTTTATGCTGATTTTTTTAAACTCAAAACATTTCTCCAATTATTTTCTCTGATGTTGATAATGATCCAGAAGACGGGAGGGTTGCACAAACTATCCAATCAGTCAAGTTTGTGCCCTGTGCCCCCCCCACCCTGCCACATGCACTCTCTCACACTGATTCATTTCAGCACCCCTCCAACAATTTATCAAGTCTCAGACAGTTGACAAAGTCCAGCTTGCCGGGACAGGCAGCGGAGCTGATGAAAAACGAGGTGATGAAAAGCTCTGTCAGTAAAGTGGGTCAGTCTGCTCCTAAACACAGTGGTTATTGGTTCTGATGGTCCACGCTGCTGATAGGCCTTAATGAACCTGTCTACTTATACAGCACACTAATCCCTCTATAAATGATGTAGCACTTTACCTAAACCTCATATATAACAGTAGTCAAACTGCTCAACAGATTTTCCTAATCAGTCAAGTCAACTTGTGAAATCACCTCTTCATTCACTTTCTCTTTGTCTTTTATGGAGGCACATCTGTGTTCAGGGATCATGGTTTCTTCATGGTTTCTTCACGGTTTCCTCATGGTTTCTTCATGGTTTCTTCATGGTTTCTTCACGGTTTCTTCATGGTTTCTTCACGGTTTCTTCACGGTTTCTTCATGGTTTCTTCACTGTTTCTTCATGGTTTCTGCACGGTTTCTTCACGGTTTCTTCACGGTTTCTGAATGGTTTCTTCACGGTTTCCTCATGGTTTCTTCATGGTTCCTTCACGGTTTCTTCATGGTTTCTTCATGGTTTCTTCACGGTTTCTTCACGGTTTCTTCACGGTGTCCTCATGGTTTCTTCACGGTTTCCTCATAGTTTCTTCATGGTTGTTTCACGGTTTCTGAATGGTTTCTTCATGGTTTCGTCCCGATTTTTTCACAGTTTCTTCATGGTTTCTGAATGGTTTCTTCACGGTTTCTTCACAGTTTCTTCATGGTTTCTGAATGGTTTCTGAATGGTTTCTTCACGGTTTCTTCACAGTTTCTTCATGGTTTCTGAATGGTTTCTTCACGGTTTCTTCACGTTTTTTTCACGGTTTCTTCACGGTCCAGTAGCACCGTTAGCTGCTAGCCGTTGGTTCAGCCGTCACCATGGTGAGCGCCGTGGGGAGATAATCGAATTTAGCACCTTTAATGTTAAGCATGAAAGTTAATTCCTGACCTTGGAAATAGTATTTTCACAAAATAATCCTAATTTAACGTCTACTTAGCTGTTTTTTTCTGGTGCGATCTGATCAAATACCCCCTGCTCAGTGCGTTGGGGGTGTCATACTGAATACAGTACATTTAAAATAAAAAAATACAGACCATGAATAATATCAAAAATTGGGTTTGGTATAATAAAATCTTTAGAAAACATCAATGAATAAACCTTTCAGTCAGTGGGAGATAATAGTAGGTTGAAATTCGGTGTCTTGATTTCTTATTAGTGGGATTTTAATCACTATTCCAGCTGTCAGGCTGCTGCGGTCAGCTAATGACCTGATGTGGTTGTAATTACAGCTCGGACAAATTCATTTATTTTTTATTTATTTTATATTTATTTTTAAATGTAGGTATTTATTTATGTATTTATGCATTTGTTTATTTATTTATGCAAGATTTTCCCAAACTTAATAATTTCTGTCTTCTTTCCTTTATACATTTATTTTTACAAAAACTGTGTAGTGAAAAATAAATGAATAAATAAAGAAGAAATGCAAAAATAAGTAAATAAATTTAAGAATTAATACAAATAAATACATGAATAAATAAAAGGGAAAATTAAACAAAAGAGAAAATAAATAAGGGAATTAATACAAGGATAGATAAATAAATAAAAACTAAAAGAGAAATATCAATTTATGTCACATTTAATCAATGAATTAATGACTAGATTAATTTTCATATTATTTTTGGTACATTTAACGACATATATATTTATTTATTGAGTCATTTATTCATTTATTTTATATTTTGGCAGGTTCCGTCCTCCCTACGAATCCAGTGTCAAACACTAGAATGTTTGTCCCCCCCCAATAGCCTCTCATCCCTTTCATTGATCTGCTTCCCAGAACCGAAGGTCTGATAGATCAACTGAAGTGACTGAGTTAAAGATACGTATCGTGGTAAGTCATCTTTAAAAAGTCTGTGTTTAATAAGAGGAAGGAGCTGGAAGCCTCTGTGATGGCCTTTGTTAGGTTTAGAGCTGATAGTGTTCATTATGAGGCTGATTCTACATCTCCTGTGTAACATAACAGTGGAAGACAGCAATAAAGAAAATCCCCTTGGCTGTCTTCTCTAAGGACTGTGTTTCCTCTCACCTCTTCTGTCAACGGACTTGTTTATTGCACCCGTTTCTCCGGAGTCTGAGGCCATAAACTGCCAGAGGAGAGACGGAGAGACTTATCAAGAATAAAGGCCCGATCCAGAGCAGCGCTGGCTCTCTCCGGGTCAGATCCAGCCTCCCAGAGGAGAGGATGGATTTACTGTCAGATACACAATCACAGGGGAGTAAGTGTTGAACCAGGCACACCCGAACCACATCATTTAAGATAATAATCCATGACATATTTTATATGCATACATGCCTGATTTATGAACCATAATAACAATTCAGCTGATATCAAGTGCAGGGAAGCTTTGATTTGTTGTTTAACAGTGCTAAGAGAAAATGAAAGCGAAAACATTGTCTGGGACGTTGAAAGTGTTTTTTTATATATATATTTATAGCAACAAGAAAAGTGCTTTGATGGTAATAAACAGAAGAACTATGAAGGCCGAAGATGTAAAGATAAGAGCTGCACCTATAGAAACCCCAGCAATGACCGTTCAATAACAATACATGATATTTATAAAAAGTGTTTCACATGGGAGAATCAGAATAAAACAATTCAGTATAATAAAGATTAAATAAAATCAGGCCACTAAAAGTACAGGGAATGAAACAGGATGAAGAACCAACAATAAAATAATACAAAGAAAGATTAAAGTGTTTTTTAATGAAACATTTAATAAGTAGTAAATAGTGGGACTAAAATGATAAAGTTTGTCCTGAGGGTGGAGCTAGAGCTAACGTCATAAAAATGATATGGAGCTCTAATTAATTTGAGCTCTGAAATTATTAATGAATGTGCATGACTTATTAACAGAGCACATTGTGTGTACAGTTTTAATTTTTGTGTTATCAAATTACATAATTATATACACATGAATCAACAGAACATATTAAACAATATTCTTAACCTGAGTTTTCTGTAATTCAACACTGTTTAGGGACCCCAGTATGCAGAAATATTCACACCATTTTTTTTTTTAGAATAGGCAAAAATAACACATTTATACTACATTAAAAAAACTGGAAATGGTTTATATATAAAACGTTTCCAGTTTTTTTATGCACAAATTACAAATGAATACCGACTGAAATTGTGCATTAAAAAGGGTTTATGTAAACACACACTCAAGATATTACAAGGGAACAAAGTGTTAGGCAGATGGATGTTCTTGTCATGATAGTCAAACTATCTCACAGATGAGTGCTAAAATAAAACAGCAAATACACTGATCAAATATATCGTTTCAAGTCCTTTACATTTGGAAACACAGCCTGTGTTCACGGTGGTGCAGCGGTTAGCACGGTGGTGCAGCGGTTAGCACGGTGGTGCAGCGGTTAGCACGGTGGTGCAGCGGTTAGGACAGTGGTGCAGTGGTTAATTAGCACGGTGGTGCAGTGGTTAGGACAGTGGTGCAGTGGTTAGGACAGTGGTGCAGTGGTTAGCACGGTGGTGCAGTGGTTAGGACAGTGGTGCAGTGGTTAGGACAGTGGTGCAGTGGTTAGCACGGTGGTGCAGTGGTTAGGATAGTGGTGCAGTGGTTAATTAGCACGGTGGTGCAGTGGTTAGGACAGTGGTGCAGTGGTTAGCACGGTGGTGCAGTGGTTAGTTAGCACGGTGGTGCAGTGGTTAGTTAGCACGGTGGTGCAGTGGTTAGTTAGCACGGTGGTGCAGCGCTTAGTTAGCACGGTGGTGCAGCGGTTAGTTAGCACGGTGGTGCAGCGGTTAGTTAGCACGGTGGTGCAGAGGTTAGCATGGTGGTGCAGTGGTTAGTTAGCACGGTGGTGCAGTGGTTAGTTAGCACGGTGGTGCAGCGGTTAGCACTGTGGCCTCACAGCTAGAGGGTTGTAGGTTCAAACCCGGCTTGGGGCCCTTCTGTGTGGAGTTTGCGATCCTGAATAGGATAAGTGGTTACAGATGTTGGATGGAAACACAGTTCCAGACATAATAATGAGAGCAGTATCAGCTTTGTCTATATGTATATACATGTAGAAAAAGCAAATCACGTTAAATAATGATCACCTGATCACATTCCCTTAAACAGCTCCAATGAACCTTTCAAATGTGTCTTTTGGTATCAGATGAGTGACATCTGCCACATCTGTTCCAGACTCATTAAAATCATCAATGGAAACAGCCATCTGCTCCCAGTGAATGAAGGTGTAGCACACAGAAAGAGAGAAAGAGAAAGAGAGCTCTCCCACCTGCCGAGGACTCATCTTCCCTCCATTCTCAGTTACATCGGTCTGTGGTTTATGGAAGTCAGTGGAGTAACAAAAGGTCAGAGCTTTAATGATCCTCATTAACAGAATCAGTTCTGCTTAGAAACTGAGATTCACTATTTTAAACATGAATCCGCTGTCGAATGTGTTGCTGTTTAATGAATGAAATGTTCTGTTTCACATTCTCAGAGTGAATTCCACCTCTCGTTGATATGAGGGAGAAACTCTAGAAGTGAGGAAATCTTGTATTTAGATTTAAAATCCAGTCGGTTATAAATGTCTCTAAGAGGCTCATTCTGGGTCAAGTTCAGCTGGATACCAGGACGTGTGTGTTATAGCTCCAGATTTATTTTGCTTTGATAACAATAGCGTGCCAGATTACCTCCTAAAAATGGGAAGGGACTGAATGATTCACAACTACTGGCTGAAGGTTAACAAACGTTTAAAAAACATTACCCAGACTAACTCAGAGCTCTGCCCGAGGCTAGAAGTTGTCATTGATCCACAAATGACGTCTCACTGTGGAGCCACAGACGTTATTCAGAGCAGTATAATGGTGGGAAAGCAGATTATAATGATAAACTGGAGGAAGCAGGTGAGCCCTCTGAGTGGGTAAATGTGGCTTCATACTAACAAACGTCAACAGTAAGGACAGGACTGAGAAATATGTGGCGAAGTGGGGAGACTACGTGGAATACATATATATAATAAATATAATATACATTATATATAATGTTAATGTGGACAGATGTTGAAATAAAGCACACACCATGTACACAATACTCACAGCACACACACACACTCTTTATGTGTCTGAGGATGAATTTGTTGCTTGTAAATTAGATTAAATAATTGTGCAGATTAATGTAGGAATATACTGTATATTTTCTATGTGTGGTTTTTGTATTTAATATTACTATTATTATTGTTATTATTATTATGCATGTATTATATTTTTATTTTATTCTCATTGTTTTTGCATATATATCAGTAATTTGATTGTTGAATGAAAATGTGACAATGCTTATATAAAAATTCAATAAAATACTAATTACAAAAAAAAAATCAACCAGAATATCACTTCTCAAAGGAAACAAAATCTACATCATTTTGACTGATGTTCAGGACACAGACAGAATGATGTACAATAAGAATAATGATTTGTTTATGTATAATGTTGACTATGTTCACCACCTTCATTTAGCATGTTAGCGTGTTAGCATGCTAACATTTACAAATTAACACCAAACACAAAGTACAGCTGAGGCTGATGGGAATCTCATTAGTTTTACTGTTGTAAGCCGGTTTAACAGGTGGACTCAAATGCAGCACACAGGACACGAGTAAGTATAAAAGGTAACAAGGATTTATTACAATAAATGTAGATATATCTTTCAGTGTGTGCTGGGGGCCGGGGCGTCCGACGGGACACGGCTTGTGTCCATGAAGAGGAAGCGAGGTAGAGCCTCCAAAAATCCACACGACGAGATGGTAAGTTGAATTGTTTCTTTCCTCCAGAGCAATGACCGACGTTGGAGAGTGAGCAGGCAGGTAAGTGGCGGCGAGGAATGAAACGGAGGCAGCTGGCAGGTCAGCAGGACTGAACAAAGAACTAAAAAACAGCGTTACACGGGATTCACGAGCGAAGCAAGCAAGGTAATCAAAAAGGTGCACGAGGTGAGTTGGCCTGAGTACACAGATACCACGAGAGGTGATGTAACGGGGTTGAGATACTGCAGGGTCGTGGATTGATAGGATAATTTAAGTCAGGTGCACCAGCTGCCACCGCCCCCGGGTGGGGGGGGGGGGGGGGGGGTTTCCTTGTGTTTCCTTGAAACACAAGGAAACACTGGAGAAACAAAAGGAAACACTGGAGAAACACAACACTGGAGAAACACAAGCAAACACTGGAGAAACACAAGGAAACACTGGAGAAACACAAGGAAACACTGGAGAAACACAAGGAAACACTGGAGAAACACTGGAGAAACACAAGGAAACACTGGAGAAACACAAGCAAACACTGGAGAAACACAAGGAAACACTGGAGAAACACAAGCAAACACTGGAGAAACACAAGGAAACACTGGAGAAACACAAGGAAACACTGGGGGAACACAAGGAAACACTGGAGAAACACAAGGAAACACTGGAGAAACACAACACTGGAGAAACACAAGCAAACACTGGAGAAACACAAGGAAACACTGGAGAAACACAAGCAAACACTGGAGAAACACAAGCAAACACTGGAGAAACACAAGGAAACACAAGGAAACACTGGAGAAACACAAGGAAACACTGGAGAAACACAAGCAAACACTGGAGAAACACAAGCAAACACTGGAGAAACACAAGGAAACACTGGAGAAACACAAGCAAACACTGGAGAAACACAAGGAAACACTGGGGGAACTAGACGAAAGGGGATCATTCCTAATATTTACAAGTATAACACACATTTTGACCTGATGGTGCTAAATGGAAACAAAGTCAGAGGATCACAGAAGTTAAGACAGTGAATTCAGACGGGATCATTAATGTCTGTGAAAGAACTCAAGACAATCCATCCAGTCGTTGTTGAGACGTTTCAGTCTGGACCAAAGTGTTGTTCTGACTGACATTACTGCTACACTCTAAGAAAAAAATCTGTAGCAAAACAGATAATGTCCTGGCAGAAAATTACCAGGACGTTTTCCGTTAAGTTTACGGACACTTTCTTCAACCCTAAAACTTAAATTTCTGTTGTTTTACAGGATGTCCTCCGTACCATAAATGTACAGTACATCCTCCGTACCGAGCCAAATACCAGGCCCAACCTTTACATTCTGGAGGGAAAACAGACGCTATCGCTGCATTTGTACGTTACCTATCGGTCTTTGTGGACCATCTGATGACGTTAATAGTCGACAACAGCTGAACTAAACAACAAAACAGCTTTCCAACTAAAACAATACTGAGCTAACGTTAAGTCCTTAACATAAATCATTTTGGTGAGACATTCATTGTAGATTTTTTACCGCAGAAGTGTGACAAAGTTTTCTCCAAATCCGAAATTTGAAGTAAACTTTGCTGTGTGTAATGGTCTCTGCCTCTTCCAACTTCCGCGCTAGCGGAGGTTCTTGTTCCCACAATGCAATGCGTATTTAAAAATACGGGTAAAACTACTGTGAAAAACCGATACAGAAAATTCCTTCATATTAACACGGTACATTGGCCCATATTTTTACGGACTTTTCTTAGAGTGATGCTATAGCATGGCTACAAATATTAAAGCTGCACCATATCTCCTTCATTTAAGAAGACGTACTTTAGACTATATCATGTCAGGTGGCTCAGAGGTCAGCACGCGTCTCCCAGCTAACGTCATAGGTTCAAAACTCGACTGACCCCGAGTCATCTATCAAGCCTCTGCTAGGTGATGTGATGAGTACTGTGGTGGATATTGTTGATCTCATCCAACCAAGAGCATCAATCAGAGCGAGTATCAGACTTTACACAGACATAAGCTGCCACTCAGCTGTGGCACCGGTGTGGAGCGGTTCTGTTCTCTGAGATCTGAGATCAGGTCCCTGATGTGGGCTACTCTGAATCTACAAGACGAACACTTGACCTGACAGTCCGAGACCGGGCATCACTGTCCCCCTCAGGAGGGATATCTACTGCTGTGGGAAATCTAACAGTTAACTGCAGATTAAAGTGTGTATTAAGATACTGTCGTCTCTTACATTAAACGGACGGTATATACTTTTTCGTCCATGGCATGAAACATTTGGACAGCCCTAATCCAAAGCTGCTCATTACTGCTTATTACTGTTCAGCACACCTCCCTATATTATATAATTATACCCTCGTTGGACAGAACAAACAACATACAGATATCCTGATATATTGTCAGATTTCTTTTCAGTTTGGTCCTAAATGTAAAGTTAAAGTAAGTCGAGGATGGACTATGGGTTCATTTAAAGGGTTTATCATCTGGAGTGAATCCAATGGTACCAAACCTACTGCTGAATATTTATTACATTTTTGTTTTTATTATGGTGATACAGAAAAGGTCACCAAATTCATCTCACAGTGAAAACCATTATTACACTTCACAGACTGTTGTGTTATCAGCTCTTACTGAACCAGCTGTATATGTCAGCACCATGGAGTGTCTGTGTGTGTGTGTGTGTGTGTGTGTGTGTGTGTGTGTGTGTGTGTGTGTGTGTGTGTGTGTGTGTTTAGCACCAAGGACAGCAGCACATTGAAACACACTTTGAACATCATGTCACGTATCTGTCAGATCTGATGTAGTTAGTATTTTGGTGTTAAGGCAGCGATGAGAGAGTCGGTACCCGGTACCCGGTATACGGTACCCGGTACCCGGCGCTGGCTGCTGCTCTGCTGGGCTTTGAACTGCCAACCTCCCTGCAGTGCTCTGGAGTCAGTAGGCGGGCTAAATCTCCAGAGTACCCCCCCGCTGTTCTTTCACAAAGCTGCCGCCTCATTCCAAGTAGCACGACACACTTATTACTCACTTAAAATGGCTTAATGCACACTCCCCCCCCCCCCCTGGATGCTGGATGCTGAATGCTGGATGTTGGATGCTGAATGCTGGATGCTGGATGCTGGATGCTGAATGCTGGATGTTGGATGCTGAATGCTGGATGCTGGATGCTGGATGCTGAATGCTGGATGTTGGATGCTGAATGCTGGATGCTGAATGCTGGGTGCTGGGTGCTGGATGCTGAGTGCTGAGTGCTGGATGCTGGATGCTGGATGCTGAATGCTGAGTGCTGGATGCTGAGTGCTGAATGCTGGATGTTGGATGCTGAATGCTGGGTGCTGGATGCTGAATGCTGGATGCTGGGTGCTGAGTGCTGAGTGCTGGATGCTGGATGCTGGATGCTGAATGCTGGGTGCTGGATGCTGAGTGCTGGATGCTGGGTGCTGAGTGCTGAGTGCTGGATGCTGGATGCTGGATGCTGAATGCTGAATGCTGGATGCTGGGTGCTGGGTGCTGGATGCTGGATGCTGGATGCTGAATGCTGAATGCTGGATGCTGAATGCTGGGTGCTGGGTGCTGGATGCTGGATGCTGGATGCTGAATGCTGGGTGCTGGGTGCTGGATGCTGGATGCTGGATGCTGAATGCTGGATGCTGGATGCTGAATGCTGGATGTTGGATGCTGAATGCTGGATGCTGGATGCTGAATGCTGGGTGCTGGGTGCTGAGTGCTGGATGCTGAGTGCTGAGTGCTGGATGCTGGATGCTGGATGCTGAATGCTGAGTGCTGGATGCTGGATGCTGGATGCTGAATGCTGGGTGCTGGGTGCTGGATGCTGGATGCTGGATGCTGAATGCTGGATGCTGGATGCTGAATGCTGGGTGCTGGGTGCTGGATGCTGGATGCTGGATTCTGAATGCTGGATGCTGGATGCTGAATGCTGGATGTTGGATGCTGAATGCTGGATGCTGGATGCTGAATGCTGGGTGCTGGGTGCTGAGTGCTGGATGCTGAGTGCTGAGTGCTGGATGCTGGATGCTGGATGCTGAATGCTGGGTGCTGGATGCTGGATGCTGGATGCTGGATGCTGGGTGCTGGATGCTGGATGCTGGATGCTGAATGCTGGATGCTGGATGCTGAATGCTGGATGTTGGATGCTGAATGCTGGATGCTGGATGCTGAATGCTGAATGCTGAGTGCTGGATGCTGGATGCTGAATGCTGGATGTTGGATGCTGAATGCTGGATGCTGGGTGCTGAGTGCTGAGTGCTGGATGCTGAGTGCTGAGTGCTGGATGCTGAGTGCTGGATGCTGGGTGCTGAGTGCTGGATGCTGAGTGCTGGATGCTGAGTGCTGAGTGCTGGATGCTGGGTGCTGAGTGCTGAGTGCTGGATGCTGGATGCTGAATGCTGGGTGCTGGATGCTGAGTGCTGGATGCTGGGTGCTGAGTGCTGGATGCTGAGTGCTGGATGCTGAGTGCTGAGTGCTGGATGCTGGATGCTGGATGCTGAATGCTGAGTGCTGGATGCTGGATGCTGAATGCTGGGTGCTGGATGCTGAGTGCTGGATGCTGGGTGCTGAGTGCTGAGTGCTGGATGCTGGATGCTGGATGCTGAATGCTGAATGCTGGATGCTGGGTGCTGGGTGCTGGATGCTGGATGCTGGATGCTGAATGCTGAATGCTGGATGCTGAATGCTGGGTGCTGGGTGCTGGATGCTGGATGCTGGATGCTGAATGATGGGTGCTGGGTGCTGGATGCTGGATGCTGGATGCTGGATGCTGAATGCTGGATGCTGGATGCTGAATGCTGGATGTTGGATGCTGAATGCTGGATGCTGGATGCTGAATGCTGGGTGCTGGGTGCTGAGTGCTGGATGCTGAGTGCTGAGTGCTGGATGCTGGATGCTGGATGCTGAATGCTGAGTGCTGGATGCTGGATGCTGGATGCTGAATGCTGGGTGCTGGGTGCTGGATGCTGGATGCTGGATGCTGAATGCTGGATGCTGGATGCTGAATGCTGGGTGCTGGGTGCTGGATGCTGGATGCTGGATGCTGAATGCTGGATGCTGGATGCTGAATGCTGGATGTTGGATGCTGAATGCTGGATGCTGGATGCTGAATGCTGGGTGCTGGGTGCTGAGTGCTGGATGCTGAGTGCTGAGTGCTGGATGCTGGATGCTGGATGCTGAATGCTGGGTGCTGGATGCTGGATGCTGGATGCTGAATGCTGGGTGCTGGGTGCTGGATGCTGGATGCTGGATGCTGAATGCTGGATGCTGGATGCTGAATGCTGGATGTTGGATGCTGAATGCTGGATGCTGGATGCTGAATGCTGGATGCTGAGTGCTGATGCTGGATGCTGGATGCTGATGCTGGATGCTGGATGCTGGATGCTGGGTGCTGAGTGCTGAGTGCTGGATGCTGGATGCTGGATGCTGAATGCTGGGTGCTGGATGCTGGATGCTGGATGCTGGGATGCTGGAGTGCTGGATGCTGATGCTGAATGCTGGATGCTGGTGCTGGATGCTGGATGCTGGATGCTGAATGCTGGATGCTGGATGCTGAATGCTGGATGTGGATGCTGAATGCTGGATGCTGGTGCTGATGCTGAGTGCTGGATGCTGGATGCTGGATGCTGAATGCTGGATGTTGGATGCTGAATGCTGGATGCTGGATGCTGAGTGCTGAGTGCTGGATGCTGGATGCTGGATGCTGAATGCTGGATGCTGGTGCTGGATGCTGGTGCTGGATGCTGGATGCTGATGCGATGCTGGATGCTGGATGCTGAATGCTGGTGCTGGTGCTGGATGCTGGATGCTGGATGCTGAATGCTGGTGCTGGATGCTGGGTGCTGGATGCTGGATGCTGGATGCTGAATGCTGGATGCCTGGATGCTGAATGCTGGATGCTGGATGCTGAATGCTGGATGCTGGATGCTGAATGCTGGGTGCTGGATGCTGGATGCTGGATGCTGAATGCTGAGTGCTGGATGCTGGATGCTGAATGCTGAATGCTGGGTGCTGGATGCTGGATGCTGGATGCTGGATGCTGGATGCTGGATGCTGGATGCTGGATGCTGGATGCTGGATGCTGGATGCTGGATGCTGATGCTGGTGCTGGTGCTGGAGTGAGCTGGTGCTGGTGCTGGATGCTGAATGTGGTGCTGGTGCTGGATGCTGGATGCTGGATGCTGAATGTGGTGCTGGTGCTGGATGCTGTGCTGGTGCTGGATGCTGATGGGATGCTGGATGCTGGGATGCTGAATGTGATGTGGATGCTGGGGCTGGTGCTGTGCTGGATGCTGTGCTGATGCTGGATGCTGGATGCTGATGCTGATGCTGATGCTGTGGATGCTGGATGCTGAGGAGCTGATGATGGAATGTGCTGGATGCGATGCTGGTGTGGATGCTGGATGCTGGATGCTGATGCTGGATGCTGGATGCTGATGCTGGAGTGGATGCTATGCTGGATGTGGATGCTGAGTGCTGGGTGCTGGATGCTGGATGCTGGATGGGTGGGTGTGACTGGCGGTGTGGGTGGGAGGTGGTGCTGATGCTGAGTGCTGGATGCTGGATGCTGAGTGCTGGATGCTGGATGCTGAATGCTGAATGCTGAATGCTGGATGCTGGATGCTGAGTGCTGGATGCTGGATGCTGATTGCTGGATGCTGAGTGCTGGATGCTGGATGCTGGATGCTGGATGCTGGATGCTGAGTGCTGGGTGCTGGGTGCTGGATGCTGGATGCTGGATGCTGAATGCTGAATGCTGAGTGCTGGATGCTGGATGCTGAGTGCTGGATGCTGGATGCTGAATGCTGAATGCTGAGTGCTGGATGCTGGATGCTGAGTGCTGAATGCTGAATGCTGAATGCTGGATGCTGGATGCTGGATGCTGAGTGCTGGATGCTGGATGCTGAATGCTGAGTGCTGAGTGCTGGATGCTTGATGCTGAGTGCTGGATGCTGGATGCTGAATGCTGGATGCTGAATGCTGAGTGCTGAATGCTGGGTGCTGGATGCTGGATGCTGGATGCTGAATGCTGGATGTTGGATGCTGGATGCTGAATGCTGAATGCTGGGTGCTGGATGCTGGATGTTGGATGCTGATGGCTGAGTGCTGGATGCTGGATGCTGAGTGCTGGATGCTGGGTGCTGAGTGCTGGGTGCTGGGTGCTGGATGTTGGATGCTGGATGCTGGATGCTGGATGCTGGATGCTGGGTGCTGGGTGCTGGATGCTGGATGTTGGATGCTGGATGCTGGATGCTGGATGCTGGATGCTGGATGCTGGATGCTGGATGCTGAATGCTGGATGCTGGATGCTGGATGCTGGATGCTGGATGCTGGATGCTGGATGTTGGATGCTGAATGCTGAATGCTGGATGCTGGATGCTGGATGCTGGATGCTGGATGTTGGATGCTGAATGCTGAATGCTGAATGCTGGATGCTGGATGCTGGATGCTGGATGCTGGATGCTGGATGCTGAATGCTGGATGCTGAATGCTGGATGCTGGATGCTGGATGCTGAATGCTGAATGCTGAATGCTGGATGCTGGATGCTGGATGCTGAATGCTGGATGCTGGATGCTGGATGCTGAATGCTGGATGCTGAATGCTGGATGCTGGATGCTGGATGCTGGATGTTGGATGCTGAATGCTGGATGCTGAATGCTGGATGCTGGATGCTGGATGCTGGATGTTGGATGCTGAATGCTGAATGCTGAATGCTGGATGCTGGATGCTGGATGTTGGATGCTGAATGCTGAATGCTGAATGCTGGATGCTGAATGCTGGATGCTGGATGCTGGATGCTGGATGTTGGATGCTGAATGCTGAATGCTGAATGCTGGATGCTGGATGCTGGATGCTGGATGCTGGATGCTGGATGCTGAATGCTGGATGCTGAATGCTGGATGCTGGATGCTGGATGCTGAATGCTGAATGCTGAATGCTGGATGCTGGATGCTGGATGCTGAATGCTGGATGCTGGATGCTGGATGCTGAATGCTGGATGCTGAATGCTGGATGCTGGATGCTGGATGCTGAATGCTGGATGCTGGATGCTGGATGCTGAATGCTGGATGCTGGATGCTGGATGTTGGATGCTGAATGCTGAATGCTGAATGCTGGATGCTGGATGCTGGATGCTGGATGCTGGGTGCTGGATGCTGGATGCTGGATGCTGGATGCTGAATGCTGGATGCTGGATGCTGGATGCTGGTTGCTGGATGCTGGATGCTGGATGCTGGACGCTGGATGCTGGATGCTGGTTGTTGGTTGCTGGACGCTGGATGCTGGATGCTGGATGTTGGATGCTGGTCCCACCTCCTCCACCAGGAGACATAAAGTAGACTAATGCTTCCTCTCAGTGCTCGGTCAGCCGACCTCCGCCTCGGTGTCAGTCTAGACCTGATATCAGCCATCGTACAGCTGTTGAATAATAAAACAGGACTCATCCCTGCCGTGTGTTTTAATGAGGCAGAAAATGTTCACCATGACATTATCACCATGACATGTTATTTAACTACTAAGTAAATCAAACATAATGAATCTGACAGTTGATTTCAGTTTGGTTCATATTGGCTCCATTATAAATGTGACTCAGGGAAACTTAATATTACTTGATATTATCCCCTTCTTTGTATTTTGGTTATAGGAAATGTAGCTACTTGCTGTTTAAATCACACTAATATCCCGCTGAATATGTGCTATGAACTTATTAACCGTGTCTACATTGATTGATCGGCTCCCATTCTGTCTGTTTCACTACAGGAAGATTCTCCTCACTGGGAAATAAAATCAATTCATCAATACATACAAACACTGTTGATTTCCTCCCATGGAGCCGACATGAAAACTGTGTTGGTTCAGTAAATGTCTGCTGTCAGTCGGCCTGGTGAGGGCCGGTTAGCCAGAGGACGGGCAGAGACGTCCTGCAGACAGCTGTTTAAATCACACAATCCTTCATTCTATCTACAGCTTTCTATTAAGTCCCTCTGTTTCATCACAGGCTTCCTGCTCTTTAGTCAAATCAGTGAAACAATACAAACAATATATGTTTTCTACTTGAAGTGTTTGTATATAGTCTAAGCTACTCAGTGAACTTTTTATTTCATTTTCTCTCAGCATGTTTTCTACCTTCTGTCCTTTGTCGTGCAGAGCTGTGCTGTCCTGACAGCTGGTCCTGGACAGCCTATTAAAACTATTATATCTTTACTGACTAATATTTTTCCTTGAATTTATTTACTTTTTGTTTGTTTTCTGCGCATTATGAAGGTATAGAGAAAGTTTACACAAAAATCAAAATCAAATTAATTGAACAGCTAGATGCTTGTGATCATCCCCGTATTAAGCAAGATGGAGGATGTGCAGCTGGTTGAGGAGGTGGAGAAATATCCTTCGCTTTATGACCACAGAAATCTTTTTTACTAGACAATGACCAGATGGATTTGATGTGGAGCGTCACAGCATCTGCACTCAGATACTCAGTTAAGTTTTGCTTATTCCAGTGGTCTAAAACAAACAGAAAAACCTCTCTCTCTCTGTGCAGGTTGGCCTAATTAAAGGCCCGTCCCATATATACGCCGGTTGATGGTAGTTTGTAATATATTAGATGTATTATTCCACAGATGTCGCAGGAGCTCAGACTCCTTCTGGGAGCTCAGCTTCCACATAACTGGAACCCTGGTTGACACAGTGTGACACCTTCAGACTGTCAGGCTATTGAATAGGTGTTATCGGTCGCTATAAGCACCATAGATGTGGGTCAATAGGGGCCTACTACACCCAATATTAGCTTTTATCTTCTATTCACATGGTAGATCACCGAAAGAAGGAATAAAATAACACGACAGCGTACTGTAGCAACCGTAATAATTATAACAGGAGCAGAAGCGGAAGTTTTCACCCAGGACGCCGGAGTTCTCATCCCGTCTTTGTGTTCACAAACGTTAAGTTTTACTTTCACTTTTGAAACCTACTTATTGTAAGCCAAAACACATTTTTTCCCAAACCTAAAGGAGCCTTTTTGTTTGTGTCATTTAATTTTACAACATGTTAGAACGTGTTGCTTTTAAGTTTCGCTTTCACTTTTACAGCGTAGTAGGCCCCTACTGACCCACAGCTATGGTGCTTATAGAGACAGATAATCCCAGAGTCGTGGGTCACTACCCAGCTCTACGGTCATATGTGCTCACATGCTCATCTATCTGTTGATAGTGGATGAGAGAGCTGACCTGGTCCTCAGCTCTGTGGTATATCACACATAGCAGATGGTGGATTTATGTGCCTAAGACGTGGTACAGTAGTGTATTGTTCATGCCACAGAGAGGGTTTATGTTCTAATGCATGACTGTCTGCTGTCTCAGGCTGACCTCTGAGTACAGGGAGCAGGATATCATGTGCTCTGCTGTGACCTGTGAATAATCCTCAGCTCTGAAAGGCCTGGTCATCTCTCTGATCCTCCCTTCTATCATGCTTCCATCTGTGGCGAGGGCCAGGAAACAATTCACCCCCCCCCCCCCCGTCCCCTCCTTCCTGCTGTCTCAAGTGCTCTGTTCCTAAAGCGAGCCTCACTTTGATGCTACTTGGATGGAAATGAGAGCCCCCGCAGGCAGAATGCTACCTGACTGCCGATGCCAAGCGGGGATGTGTCCGTCCCACCGGCCATCTGTGGGACAAACACCTCGGTGTTTCCCATATGGTTCCCAATACGAGTCTTCAGAGGATAGGGATAGGCAAAGGGGATTAAAATGCATTCAGCGTTTGGTGTCTTGCTAATGGATAGATGGAAGTAAAATGCGGATCCAGTACCCATCTCAGGCTGAGCCTCTAGGACACTGAGCCGAGCGCTGCAGGACATACCCACATCTACAGGTGATTTCATCCTCTGTTCATATGATACTCACAGTCAGCAACGCATCAGGTAAAGATGTCCAGTAAAGGCCACTCATGAGACTTTCATCAGCAAACACTGCAGTTTTTGGATCTATCTCCTGACTACTTCTACATTTCCAAGTCATTCTGAATATTCGTTCAGCTTCTGCATGTGTAGCAGTTGAGGATATATACAGGATGTGATCATACACCTGTCCAGGTGTGTCTACACAGAAAACATACAGTATACCTCATGAGCTCAGTCTGCTGGTGGAGGTATGTTTTCTGGTTTACAGAATGCCATTACTGTTGTTTCTAGTTTAATAGTGGTGTACACACACATTCCTTAGTGCTGCATCACCTCAGACGGGTTTTTTTGCCCCCCGTACTTGCTTGCAGATACAGAAGCAGGTGCAGGGCTGGATTTAGTGGATTGGGGGCCCTAGGCAAACTCAGACGGGGCCTCCCTCGTGGATTATTTTTACCCTTTCTCTCATTGAGAATGTTGGTATTGGAAGTGGGAGGAAAGGTACTCAAATGTTTTAATCAAGTAAAACTATTAATGGCACACTGTGGCTGCTGACTCCGGAGGACAAACTAACCCACAGTGTTGTTTTATTAAGTTATTTCTCTTATTTTGCACCTCCACCTCCATTTTATGTATGAACTCAGAGCTGCTTGATATATGTGCTCTCATGTTCCTCATTTTTAAAAATGCTTATATTTGACAAGTGCTATGTAAATGATTGTTATTATTATTATTATTATTACTCAATCATGTGTTCTGCTGGTTGTTGATTGGTAACAAGCTGAGGGAGGTTTTACAAATATAGTTTATTATGATCATTATTTGCTTTGCTTTACTTTTGCTACCCCCATGCACCTCTTATAACTTCCTGCAATGAACATTGTTTAAAAAAATATAGACAATAATCTTAAATGATTTTGATTGATGGGGAGTGTGTCTATCCATACAGGGAGATTCTCTGTATCTTCTTAGAGGAAATATATAGATATATAGTATAGTGGACTCACCGACATGGAATTGATATCAATCTGAATAACTGACAATATACAGTAGCTGTTGGGGACACAGGTTTTTTTTGGTTGACAGATGTGTTTGGATTGAAGCGTGCAGATGTTACCGTATGTTTCCACTGTGTTGCATGAATTACAGAGAAGATGGACGGCCCGTAATCACTCAATATATGAGGTTTGATGGTGACCAACTATGACAGGTACACCCCAGCCGAGCCTTGATCAGGCAGGAGGACTGAGCCTGAGTGTTTGTGGGGGGTTCAGTTCCCTCCAGGCTCCTCCGGGCTCCTCCAGGCTTTCTGAGTGCTTGGACCAGCTCTGTTTGTGTAACAGCTTTCATATTTTTGTGGCACTCGTTCAAAGACGAGAGCCTGGGAATTCACTGATTCCTCTTTCCTACGTGGTTTATTGTAAAATGAAAGTGCATTAGAGATTAGCTTTCACATTCAGTCAGTGCTGCTGGGACCTTCACACATTCTCTCACAGTACAAGACAAAGCTCTTCTCTCTGCACCGTTCAAAACTTCCAGCTTCTCCTGCAGCTTTATGGAGGCAGACCGTGCTCTACTAGCAAACAACTGCTGCTTCAAATAATCCACATTTCAACAGGAAAGGTTTTAAATGTCACCTATCACCCTTTATAATCTATGTAAATAACAGCAAACAGCTGTTATGCTGTTTGAATAACTGTGTGAATAATGCATCAGACCTCACCTTAGGGTGCTATGGGCTCAGGAACAAGAAGGTGTTGGAGAAGGCAGAGTACAAACGTTACCTGAGGGCAGGTCAGAGCTTCTGAAGAAGAAATGTACAATCTGTCAGCTACCTGAAGACGACTCGTTGGATCTCCATGTGGAAAGAACAAACTAGATTTATATTATCTATTGGCAGCTCCATTACAACATCTCTCTCCCATCGGTCATGACTGGGAACTTGTAAATGGGAAGTAGAGTGAGGAGAATCAATCATGTCCCATCCACTAACACAGAGGGGGGGGGTTTAAGAGCTATACTGCCGCAAGATTTTGATAAATTTTCATCGTAAAGGTCTTAAGGTTGAACTGACCAGTCGATCTGATTAGATCTGTAGGAGGAGTTTGTTAAAGTGCTCTGCCTGTAAAAGGCGAAAAAGAAAAATTACAAAAAATTGCACATGAAATTCAAAATGTCCAACGTCCTGTTGGGTTTACGGTAAACCTCCAAGAGGCTTTTATTGTACGTCTCCACGTTACATCTGCCTACCAAATTACATTTGTCTACGTCAAATGTAAAGGTCTGGTATGGAGTAACATCAGTCTCAGTGTTAATGAATGCACACAGAAGGATTCACAAACGTATTTTGTGATTTATATATAAATGACTCTCTACACAGAAAATAATATTTTTCAATGCACACAAAAACAGTTATTGTTGTATATAAATATAAAAATATTCACATAAAAAGGTTCACATATATATTTCTGATGCAAACAAATATGTCTTATTTTAAATAAATGTAACAGAAATCCACAAATATATGTATTTAAAAGTATTTGCAAGTTTCATCAGAAACACATTTGGATGTTGTTATATTAATATACAAACTGTTGTGATGTGTGAACTTCACTGTCTGTGTGGGATTTATGAGACTCCTCTGATGTCACCGGATACACAAATGCATTGTTTTCAACAGGGAGTTATCTGTAGCCAATCAGATGTCTCCCTCCTTTTCAGCCAATCACATGAGGGTATGATCAACGTCATGCACAGGGTGAACGCCAACACGGAAAATAGCAAGCTTTGGTGACCTGATGACCTGGCGACGCCGACGTAGAAGAGCGTATGTGCCAGCCCAATTTAAATACTGGATAAAACTCAGCACTCAATGTAGCCTATACTTTAATGTATACCTATACCTCAATGTAGCCTATACTTTAATATATACCTATACCTCAATGTAGCCTATACATTAATATATACTTATACCTCAATGTAGCCTATACTTTAATATATACCTATACCTCAATGTAGCCTATATATTAATATATACCTATACCTTAAATCTAGCCTATACTTTAATATATACCTATACCTCAATGTAGCCTATACATTAATATATACTTATACCTCAATGTAGCCTATATATATTATTATATACCTATACCTCAATGTAGCCTATACATTAATATATACCTATACTTCAATGTAGCCTACACATTAATATATATCTATACCTCAATGTAGCCTATACATTAATATATACCTATACCTCAATGTAGCCTATACATCAATATATACCTATACCTCAATGTAGCCTATATATTATTATATACCTATACCTCAATGTAGCCTATATATTATTATATACCTATACCTCAATGTAGCCTATACATTAATATATACCTATACCTCAATGTAGCCTATATATTAATATATACCTATACCTCAATGTAGCCTATATATTAATATATACCTATACCTCAATGTAGCCTTTATATTAATATATACCTATACCTCATTGTAGCCTATACATTAATATATACCTATACTTCAATGTAGCCTACACATTAATATATATCTATACCTCAATGTAGCCTATACATCAATATATACCTATACCTCAATGTAGCCTTTATATTAATATATACCTATACCTCATTATAGCCTATACATTAATATATACTTATACCTCAATGTAGCCTATACCTAAATGTAGCCTATATATTAATATATACCTATACCTCAATGTAGCCTATATATTAATATATACCTATACCTCAATGTAGCCTATACCTAAATGTAACCTATATATTAATATATACCTATACCTCAATGTAGCCTTTATATTAATATATACCTATACCTCATTGTAGCCTATACATTAATATATACTTATACCTCAATGTAGCCTATACCTAAATGTAGCCTATATATTAATATATACCTATACCTCAATGTAGCCTATATATTAATATATACCTATACCTCAATGTAGCCTTTATATTAATATATACCTATACCTCATTGTAGCCTATACATTAATATATACCTATACTTCAATGTAGCCTACACATTAATATATATCTATACCTCAATGTAGCCTATACATCAATATATACCTATACCTCATTGTAGCCTATACATTAATATAAACCTATACTTCAATGTAGCCTACACATTAATATATATCTATACCTCAATGTAGCCTACACATTAATATATACCTATACCTCAATGCAGCCTATATATTAATATATACCTATACCTCAATGTAGCCTATATATTAATATATACCTATACCTCAATGTAGCCTTTATATTAATATATACCTATACCTCATTGTAGCCTATACATTAATATATACCTATACTTCAATGTAGCCTACACATTAATATATATCTATACCTCAATGTAGCCTATACATCAATATATACCTATACCTCAATGTAGCCTACACATTAATATATACCTATACCTCAATGTAGCCTACACATTAATATAAACCTATACCTCAATGTAGCCTACACATTATTATATACCTATACCTCAATGTAGTCTATACATCAATATATATCTATACCTCAGTGTAGCCTATACATTAATATATACCTATACCTCAATGTAGTCTATACATTAATATATACCTATACCTCAATGTAGCCTACACATTAATATATACCTATACCTCAATGTAGCCTATACCTAAATGTAGCCTATACATTAATATATACCTATATCTCACTGTAGCCTATACATTAATATATACCTATACCTCAATGTAGCCTATACCTCAATGTAGCCTATACATTAATATATACCTATACCTCAATGTAGCCTATACCTCAATGTAGCCTATACATTAATATATACCTATACATTAATATATACCTATACCTCAATGTAGCCTATACATTAATATATACCTATACCTCAATGTAGCCTATACATAAATATATACCTATACCTCAATGTAGCCTATACATTAATATATACCTATACCTCAATGTAGCCTATACATTAATATATACCTATACATTAATATATACATATACCTATACATTAATATATACCTATACCTCAATGACAGTTGTTGACAGATAGTTCAGGCTAATGGATTGTATTGGATTATACTTTTTTTCCCTCAGATATCCGATCCAGTGATTTTGGCCAGTGAGTATCAGATCTGTGCCTCCCTGCAGATTAACAAACTAAACTGAATTTAAAGCATTGTGCTATTTAATATGATAATATACATTTACAAAAGGATTACAGACATTTATAAAGAGTGAAAGATATATTTCATCCCAGCAAAGATCTACTTCATATAGTAGATCTACTACAGTTGTTCAGCTGGGCATGAGGCAACTGTTGGATAATGTGAGAGCTGGTCCAGATGTAATAAAACGATGTTACATTTCATAAAGGTTGCTAATTACTCCATAATATATATCTATATAGGACTCTGTTAGTTTATAACAGATGGAACAGACGGCCGATGGATCTTTTTGCAGGTTTATTTGGTTTATTTAAATAGAAAATATGCAAACAGATGCGCTCACAGCTGAGGGGGGGGGGGGGGGGGGGGGTCGGCTTACATGGTTCTCTCTCATCAGCAGCCTTGTTGCGCTTACGTCTCGTTTCCACATACAGTAGCTCTGTGTACGTGTGTGAGTCAACCCGAAGTTCATTCATTCTTATGGGAACCTCCGGGATCTTCCTTCAGTTCTTTTCGGTCCATTTAAAAAAAATATATATATATTAGAACCAATATATGCAGTCTATGTTACACAGCTAGCATGCTACCAATGTTAGTTAAATATGCTGTCAAAACATTCACTTAGAAAACATGTAATGTTATAAATGTGACTCGTCTAGACAATAACTCATAGATTAAACATACTGTTGTATGTCTCCGATGGTGTTTCTATCCATCCGTAAACAGATACATTTCCATATAGTATACGCTGTATATGCTGTATACTATACGCCGTATAGTATACGCCGTATATGCTGTATACTATATGCCGTATACTATACGCTGTATACTATACGCCGTATACTATACGCTGTATATGCTGTATACTATACGCCGTATAGTATACGCCGTATACGCTGTATACTATATGGTGTATACTATACGCTGTAAACCATACGCCGTACACTATACGCTGTATATGCTGTATACTATACGGTGTATACTATACGCTGTATACTATATGCTGTATACACTGTATACTATACGCCGTATACCATACGCTGTATATGCTGTATACTATACAGCGTATACTATATGCCGTATACTATACGCCGTATACCATATGCTGTATATGCTGTATACTATACGCCGTATACTATACGCTGTATATGCTGTATACTATACGCCGTATACTATACGCTGTATATGCTGTATACTATACGCCGTATACTATACGCTGTATACTATACGCCGAATACTATTCGCTGTATATGCAGTATACTATACGGTGTATACTATACGCTGTATACTAAACGCCGTACAGTATACGCTGTATATGCTGTATACTATACGGTGTATACTATACGGTGTATACTATACGCCGTATACTATACGCTGTATATGCTGTATACTATACGGTGTTTACTATACACCGTATACTATACACCGTATACTATACGATGTATACTATACGCTGTATACTATACGCTGTATAAGCTGTATACTATACGCCGTATACTATACGTCGTATAGTATACTCTGTATACTATACGCTGTATACTGCATATAGTATACATCGTATAGTATACGCTGTATATGCTGTATACTATACGGCGTATAGTATACTCTGTATACTATACTCTGTATACTATACGCTGTATACTGCATATAGTATACATCGTATACTATACGCTGTATATGCTGTATACTATACAGCGTAGCCTGAGGTGAAACTGCAGCAGGTGAATCAGCCTGAGGGAAATCTGCAGCTTCATCATATTTGCAGCTTGATTATTGAACATCGTGTGCATTTTAAATTCAGTTGTTCTTTCTTGTGTTGTTCTGGCCTTAAGGGCCTTTTTATTAAGACACTTCACAGTTCACCACCTTCACATGACACAATCAACCCTGGTTAAGACCACAGAGGAGAATGTAAAGTCATGTTTACATTAAGTATTGAGTATTATGTATTCAGCTGCCTTATAATATTCCAGTCTACACATGATTAGTAAAGGATTTATTAACCATTTATAATCTTTATTACAGTGGTGGATTCATTAACCATTAATGGAGCCATTAGTTACTACCTGTTAACCCTTTATAAACAAAAATGAATATGTTTTCATCAGGAATGTTCTCATCATCATCATCATCACCATCATCATCATCATCATCTTCTCTGTGCTGCTGCTGCTGTTATGATCTACAGTATCTGAGAGTGATATGAACCGCCCAGTGTTTGCATTTTAAATGTGTCACATATCCATGTATTTCCAGTCCATCTGCCGCGTGTCTGTGCCGCCGTGCACGCAGGGTGCAGTCAGTGCACGAGGAGGACTACAGGCTGCGGGTGTTTACAGTCACATCTAAACGGAGACAACACAGAGGAGGTTATTCAGGTTTCTTTAAACAGACACGTTGGACTCTGTGAAAGTTTATTGCTGCTGTTTCGTCTTCTGAAACTCACAGCAGGACCCATTTAGAGCTGATCGATCTGAGGAGACTGTGTAGGGGTCTCTCTCTTTCTCTCTCTCTCTCTCTCTCTCTGTCTCTCTCCCTCTCTCTCTCTCTCTCTCTCTGTCTCTCTCTCTCTCTCTCTCTCTCTCTCTCTGTCTCTCTCCCTCTCTCTCTCTCTCTCTCTCTGTCTCTCTCCCTCTCTCTCTCTCTCTCTCTGTCTCTCTCTCTCTCTCTCTCTCTCTCTCTGTCTTTCTCCCTCTCTCTCCCTCTCTCTCTCTCTCTCTCTCTCTGTCTCTCTCCCTCTCTCTCTCTCTCTCTCTTTCTCTCTGTCTCTCTCCCTCTCTCTCTCAGCAGCAGTGTGTGAGCGGCTGTGTGAGAGGCGGAGCGGCGCGCGCCTCGCTCGCTTTTTACGCGCATAAGGAAAAGGAGTGCTCGTGCTGTACCGGGAACCGGAGCCGAGGGATGGAGATTACAAACCGGGATGGAATTAATGTCGGAATGAAACCTGCGATGTCGTGATGATCGACAGAGAAGCCGTCTGATACCAGAGGTAAGAAGAAGCGGTGATTCACACTGAGTCCTCTCGGGATCTGCACCAACTTCAGGCTCACACCTCGCTGTGCTGGCGAGCAGTAATAATGTAATAATAATGTAATAATAATAATAATGTAATAATAATGTAATAGTGTCCTCCCAGTGTTAATGGGACCAAACTGGTCTGATTCCATCATCTGTCTCCGCCTTCATCACTCTGCTCTATTCAGCTGAGACAGACTCGGGCATCCAAAGCACTGCTCATCAAACGGAGTGCAATGTCATCGCTAAGAACCCCCCCCCCCCCCCCCTGATCTTGATCTAGTGGAGGATCAGATATTCTCCAGTTAGATCCACTGCACCCCCCCCCCCCACCTCTCATTCAGTCCAACTTCTTGTTGGCTGACAGCTGAAACACAGCTGGAGCGTTTAGTCACCATCACATGTTAAAACTCTGATAGAGTCATCTGAGAGTGTTCTCATGTTTACAGACGGTTACACAGCACATCTACTGTAGAGCTGCACATCTACTGTAGAGCAGCACATCTACTGTAGAGCTGCACATCTACTGTACAGCAGCACATCTACTGTACAGCAGCACATCTACTGTACAGCAGCACATCTACTGTAGAGCAGCACATCTACTGTAGAGCTGCACATCTACTGTAGAGCTGCACATCTACTGTAGAGCAGCACATCTACTGTACAGCAGCACATCTACTGTACAGCAGCACATCTACTGTAGAGCTGCACATCTACTGTACAGCAGCACATCTACTGTACAGCAGCACATCTACTGTATAGCAGCACATCTACTGTAGAGCAGCACATCTACTGTACAGCAGCACATCTACTGTAGAGCTGCACATCTACTGTAGAGCTGCACATCTACTGTAGAGCAGCACATCTACTGTAGAGCTGCACATCTACTGTAGAGCAGCACATCTACTGTAGAGCAGCACATCTACTGTATAGCAGCACATCTACTGTAGAGCAGCACATCTACTGTAGAGCAGCACATCTACTGTAGAGCTGCACATCTACTGTAGAGCAGCACATCTACTGTAGAGCTGCACATCTACTGTAGAGCTGCACATCTACTGTAGAGCATCTTGTTCAGTATGTCTCTGCTATGATCAGATGAGCTGATTAAAACGCAGCCGGAGGTGAAACTGCAGCAGGTGAATCAGTTAAATCTCCTGCTTCATCATATCTTCAGTGTGATTATTGTACATCGTGTGCTTCTTTCCTGTCTTGTTCCGGCCTTGAGAGCCTTTATCAAGACACACTTCACAGTTCACGACCTTCACCATGCTTCTGGATCAGGTAACCATGTGTGTTGGGGGGGGGGGCTGAACAGTGCGTCCCTCTCAGTGGTGAGGTAGCCACAGATGGGGCCGGTGGCTGGGAGTTGTTTACAGGGCTCGGGATGGGTGGAGGATCGGGATGTAGGCAGGCGGTGTGGATTCAGGTGAAGCCCCGATCCCACTGTCTCCTGAGAGACGACCTTTGCCTCGTGCAGATTACAGCCATACTGTAATTGACTTACCATGAACCCTTCCAACACATATTTTGTTGTCATGCTAGAGGTGGCTTAGTGGCAGGAGCCGGTGCAGCACCGAGTCCTGATTGTTGTGTGTATATGAGGGGGTGGGGGTGGGGGGGGGGGATGTTAATCTACCGCGCTGTCCATCACTGAGTTCCCGGGCGCCACAGTGAAACTGCTAATCCCTCAGTAAGCATAGCTTAAATCTGTCAGCGCTATGACTTGCTTTACCTCACTGCTGCACTAAATGGAATATGTGCCAGAAAGCTCGACGGCAGAGCAGGAAACGTTTCCTGACAGACCTGAGATCTGTAGATCTAAATATTCCAGTGTCATGTCAGCATGGGAAACTGGTTTCCTTTTGTCTTATAGCCATGCTATTGTTCCAGCTGATCACTTACTGGTTTCAGTTCAGCCTGTAATTCTGTTCTGATGACAGTATTAGCAGTAGTATTAGTAGTAGTATTAGTAGTATTAGTACCTCTCCTGAGAATGAGTGTGTCTGCTAAATGTCCTGTGAGCTTGATGGTAGCCAGGTTGGTCTTTGTGCTCTCATATAATACCTCCTCTAAGCAGCCCGTGGGCCTCTCAGCGGATCTGCTGGCTATAAATAATGGCACATATGTCACCGTGCTCTTGGCTGACGTACACTAAGCTCATCCTGAGCTCCATAGGGACGAGCAGAGAGACGTGTCTCAGGCTCGACTGAGGCCAGGACAAAGACCAGCACACCTCACGCTCCGTCCACATCCACATCCTCCTCAGCAGTCTCATTTAGTTCTTCTCCTTCATCGCTGCTCATCATCCCTTTCTCCACTCATTCACTGAATCAGCTTCCACCTCCAATCAGTGGAGACATGAGCAGAACTCTGGTCCAGATCCAGACCAGTCGTTGAGTCATCATCTCATAGAAACAGCAGCAGTCACACACACGCACGCACGCACGCACGCACGCACGCACGCACGCACGCACGCACGCACGCACGCACGCACGCACGCACGCACGCACGCACACACACACACACACACACACACACATGAATCATAGTGTGTGTAGCTGACCACATGTTAAGCATAGAGACGATTAACAACCTGTTTATTTTCACAATAACGGGCTTCAGGCCGACTGATGCTCAGCTCTGTCATCATGATACTGCTGTTGGACGATATATTGACCCAGAAACAACTGTGATCAACAATATTATTGTCATTTTAAGATCATTTTAAGCCACCGATATAACGATAATATAATAGCATAATAATGCAAGTACAACTTTTCAAAGTCAATTCATTCTTAAGAATATTCAGACATCGGAATTGGAATGTGAACAAATATAAAAAATATACATTATAAATATAATATATAATAATATATATAATATAAAAATGTCCTAAATAAATAAAATCACAACTCCAACAGGTAAAAACTACATAGAGTTGTCTAAAAAACAAGTACATCTCTCCGCAACCACACCTCCATCTACTGTAGTAATACACTGACTATGTATTAGTACCTCATACACCCCCACTGAGAAACACCTGAACTATCCCTTTAACCTCCATCTACTGTAGTAATACACTGACTATGTATTAGTACCTCATACACCCCCACTGAGAAACACCTGAACTATCCCTTTAACCTCCATCTACTGTAGTAATACACTGACTATGTATTAGTACCTCATTCACCCCCTCTGAGAAACACCCAGACTATCCTAAAATCCTTTATCTGGTTGAAATATATAATTAAAAAGACCAAGATCTAAAAATGTGGCTTAAAACTTGATAAAATGTCAATGTCAATCGTTGATTGGAAGACAACCAGAATGCTGTCGCTCAACCCCCCCCGCTCCAACTTCTCCTCTCTCTCCTTATTGTGTTTTTTATACAGTATATAGTCAGCTATATGCTGAACACGGTAACAGCTGAATGGATTGTTTGGTAACGTTATGCCTCTACATACATGTGCATCAGGTCCTGTGTGTGGGGAACAAAGTGCTGGGGGGGGCACCGTTGATAATGATCATCATGCACTCGCATGAATGAATGAATCAATATGGGGCTTCTGTTAGTGATTATTAATGTTGCCAGAGATAAAGATTTTAAAAAGAGCACAAAGCAACACATTAACAAGAGAATCAGTATCAACACAGACACTAACACCCAGTCATTCAGCCCTAGTTGTCATGTTTCTGTCTTTGCTTCAACCAGACTGTTAGAGTGAGTCGTGCCTGTCGGGCCTCTGTGCTGCCCGGTGGCCCGGTGGCCCGGTGGCCCGGTGGCCCGGTGATGCTTTAATGTCACAGTTAGCCTGACCTACTGTTGTTACGGTCAGTAAAGGAGCAGACACCGAGTCAGTCACAGCAGTCCGGCGCCAGGCTTGAAGGAATAAAAGGCTGCAGGTAGAAAGGGCGATGCACAGCAGGACTCTGCTCCATGTACTCCCCCCCGGATGAGTCCTGATGTCAGACTCTCATCTGTTGCTATGGACGGCTGCACTGTCCCCTCATTTGCCATCGACTCTGCCTCTCCCCGAACATCTCTAAAGCTGGGATTATATAGTCATGCCTGCCAGTTCTGCAGCCTCAGTTTTCTCCGAGGAAAAGCTGTATGAGAGTCTAGTGTTCATCTAGTGTTCATACTGCTGAGTGATCTGCTGTGGACAGACTGACTGTGTGTCCTTGGCAGGCCGGGAGGAGGGAACACTCTCCTTGGTGCCGGAGGCAGCGTTTGGGTTACTGGTCTGTCGTCCATATGTCCTCCACCTGGACTAACACATGACCATCTGGATGAGATAGTGCACACAAAGGATTACACAGTTCTCCTTCACATGGAACAACAAAACATGTACAGTATATATTAGACAAGTTCCAAACTGAAACCCCGTTTACACCTGACATTAAAAGGCATTTTGGGTGATTGGATTGCAGTTGGATAGTTTTGGACCACATGATAGTACAGGTGTAAACGCACCCAAAACACACTGAGGACGGACTGTGATCCGATCGGCCGAACCACCTCCGGATAGATAGATAGAATAAAATGATAGATAAAGAGATGGATGGATAGATAGATAGATAGATAGATAGATAGATAGATAGATTGATAGATTGATAGATAGATAGATAGATAGATAGATAGATAGAATAAAATGATAGATAAAGATATGGATAGATGGATGGATAGATAGATAGATAGATAGATAGATAAATAGATAGATAGATAGATAGATAGATAGATAGATAGATAGATAGATAGATAGATAGATAGATAGATAGATAGATAGATAGATAGATAGAATAAAATGATAGATAAAGAGATGGATAGATGGATTGATAGATAGATGGATAGGAGGAGATCACCCCCACCCCTCTGTCTGTGCTCAGTGTCTGCTCTCCTCTACGTCACGTTTACTGGTCGTCTGCCTCTAGACGGCGGCGTTTTGAGGCTGATGTGTCCGCTCATTACACACCGCCTCTCCAGCAGCGCCCGGCTGCCAGCCTCCGGAGGCTTCTTCAGCTCTTTCAGACAGAGCGATCAGATCTGAAACTGGAGACACATATTAACACAGGTGTAAATGTAATCAAGTTAAATCATATCTAGATCAAATCTGGATATGAGACACATTTTCAGGCCATAGAGGGGGTCCGGGTGCTCCGCCCTGAGGGGGTCCGGGTGCTCCGCCCTGAGGGGGTCTGGGTGCTCCGCCCTGTGGGGGTCTGGGTGCTCCGCCCTGAGGGGGTCGGGGTGCTCCGCCCTGAGGGGGTCTTGGTGCTCAGCCCTGAGGGGGTCCGGGTGCTCCGCCCTGTGGGGGTCCGGGTGCTCCGCCCTGAGGGGGTCGTGGTGCTCCGCCCTGAGGGGTCCGGGTGCTCCGCCACTGAGGGGGTCCGGGTGCTCGCCCCCTGAGGGGTCCGGGTGCTCCGCCCTGTGGGGGTCTGGGTGCTCCGCCCTGAGGGGGTCCGGGTGCTCCGCCCTGAGGGGGTCCGGGTGCTCCGCCCTGAGGGGGTCCGGGTGCTCCGCCCTGTGGGGGTCTGGGTGCTCCGCCCTGAGGGGGTCTGGGTGCTCCGCCCTGTGGGGGTCCGGGTGCTCCGCCCTGTGGGGGTCTGGGTTCTCCGCCCTGTGGGGGTCCAGGGATGCACTGTTGTGAGTGTATTGAATTAGAGCTGAACTGATTAGTCAATTAATCAATTAGTGTACAACAACATCTGGTATTTTATGGTGTGCATTTGTCATTACTGTTCATGTATTGTAAATTAAAATCTGTCTATTAATAATACATTAACCTTTTTAGCTGCAGTCCGAGTAGGGATGTCAATAAGTAATAGATTAGCAGTTAATCTCCATTTATAAATGAATCTATTAACAATATATTAACTGAAAATGTAGAAGCTGATGGAAGAAAGCTGTCTGTGGTTTAGTGGCGTACAGGTTGAGATGTTAGCTGGTGCCTCCACTGGTTTAATGAGAAGGAGCTACAGTACAGGTGTGTGCTGACCGCCTGTCAGTAACCAGGTACATGATGGAGCTGTAAAACAACAGGTAGGTAGTTGTTGTAATCTGCCTGCTTGTCACAAGAGTAGCAGCAGCAGTGACACACAGCTTCTGGAGGCTATTAACAGTTCCAGAGCATCATTTCTGCAGCTCTAGGCCAGAAACAATTAAGCTGCCTCTCTATGTGCAGCAGGAACGGACTGGGACAGAAACTCATCCAGGGACTTTGAGATGGAGAGGCCATTTATGTGAGCGCCCAGAGGGCCGAAGTCATTTTACCACTAATACAGTTCTTGTGGCATAAAGAGAATCTGATGATGATGCTGAAAACCTTCAAGGTCCTTTATAGTGGACGACACCTCCTCAGTTTGTATCAGCACGCCACCGCTGAATGGGAGCTGGAACACTAGTCACAACTGAAAGTATTAGATTGTCCCAGTCTGACAGGCAGCGTTCTGCTCTGTGCTGTCTGCCTACAGTTACTGCTATTGGTTACTTTTTATTATTATATTATTATTATTATTATTGTTCATGATGAATAGTTGGCCCACATCTCGCTGTTCTTCCAAAAGTGCTGTAATTGCCTGGTTCCCCTATATGGACGCGCCGGCCCGGCTATTAAGGTACTTTAAACCCTTTTGCACCCAATTGCCGCAATTTGTGTCAAAATCACACTCTTTATTCTCTGAGATGTAACTGTCAACTCTGATCACACAGACAAGATGCACATATTTTTAGATTCACTGTGACTGACATTAACACCCGAGGATGTTATTGTTTCTGATGTCCACCGTGAATAAAAGGCTTAAAAATCATGGAAACATATGATAACTGTAGGAGAGACTAATCCAGTGATAGTGGTCTGTACGTCCATGGGTACACTGCAGACAGGAACTGCTAATAGGTCATTTTACATACTTTTAATGGTGCCAATTTCCAAAAATGTTTACATTCTCCAAATTATGGGAACTATACGAAAACTTAAATATTACTATCCCCCGATAGTGGTATAACGGGCCGTAGTTGATCCCCCCCCCCTGGTTTGGCATGCATGTGAACTGCGGATTAATTACACAGTTTAATCATCATAGTTTGAAATAAATTTTACCGCCGATCGTTATCGGACGATATTCAGTAAAAAAATGCGATCGGGAGGTCGGCATTAATGCTTTTTAGTCGCTGATTCCTGATGATGCCACATTGTGAACAACAGATCTGTGTTGAAATCGGCAGGAGGAGAGCTAATTACAGATAGTTAACGATGGCAGCACCAGAACTAACAGCTAATGTATGGAAGTTCCATTGATTACGTTATGGTGCGTTCAGGCTATATTCAGTAAAAATGAGTATCAATTATAACGTTATCATGATGTGTCAAATGTAACCTTGTAAAATGTCGTTTTTGGCGAGAAACTTGAATAAATCCAGTTGTTTGAAGGAAATGTTCTCACAGCAATATAAAATAGATATTAGAGAGAGAATTAAGACCTGTTTAACTTCCTAACACCAGCTCTAAGCAGCTTAGAATACATCATTAGAACTACTTATGCCAATATGTCTTTTCATCAATATAATTTGATCATTTGAATTTCGTGTTTTTATGCAAATAACCACCATAGCTGACTATAACTGAGTAAATGGATAATATTGAAATTTAGAAACAAGAACAAAAATGATCTGTATCGGCCGATATGGCTCATCAGCGATCAGCAATCTGTATCTGACAAAGAGACGTGAGTTTTGTGATCCGTTGCACCCTTATTAGAAAAAATGTGGTCACTCTCTTCTATCCAGTCATAGACAGATATTTGCCCTGTGTTTAAAACCGATAGACATACATTGTGCCCGGGGGTGATGGGCATTGCCAACAAAGCACATCTGTGCACAGTCTGACACAAGTTGTTGTCAGGACACTGTCTGGTTTAATCAGCTATCCAGAGGCTCAGTCAGTGTAGGGAGGGAGATCCACTGCAGCTAAGGTGCTAGCGTTGGAGAGGATCAAAATGTTCAGTTATGTGCTTTCTCATCAACAAATGAGTGAAATCAAGCTGTGCCTCATTATTCGCTATATTTGATATTTTGATCTGCCCATTCACTAAATAGCAACAAAAGGTGCACTGCAATTTTATGTGAAGGCATTATTTTCTTATTATAATTTAAAATGTGTGTGATTTTATTTATTGCTTAAATACTATAGTTGCCTTGATGTTTGTGGCTATTATTATAGAGTCAATGATTAACCAGCCATCGATTGTTAACATGTCCAAAATTGTTTAAGGGAATTCCACAAAATTTGCGCCCGAATGCCGGAATATAATATTGTGGGGACAAAATACTGTGGACACACTAGCATCATCAAAACCCAAACAGATGTTAAAACGGTCCTTCCAACTGACTGACTTCAGACTGTAAACACAATGAAACAGGTCATTACGAGGCCACCACACGGTTCTGGCACAAAGATGGGGGGGGGGGACAGGAAATGAGGCTCTGGCCTGTTGTTGAGCTGAGTCTTGAGAGACTGCTGTCTGGCTCTGAGTGCTGACCTGTCAGAGACATACGAGAAGGGATCAGAAATCATGAATAAATGAGCAGGACTTTGGCACTGAGCCCACAGACACTCAGGATCCAGAGAGGATCAGGTCTGGTCCTCATACAACTGGACACACATCAGTTATCTGAACAGCAACTCTCTGCTGATTGCAATGATGCCTCCCTCTACTGTCTACAACATACGATTCATGGGTTATGAAAGGGGGCGGGGCTTAAGTGTAGGGGGCGGGGCTAAAGTGGATAACCCACACCAATGAAACAGCAACTCTCTGCTGAGTGATATGATACCTTCCCGGAGAGTCTAGGACAAACGATTCATGGGTTACGAAAGGGGGTGGGGCTAAAGTTTAGGGGTGGGACTACGAGTCGGTATTGGCTTGTAAATATCCTCAGGCCTGGATTGTCATCATGGCAGAGAAATTTGGAGCAGATTTGACAGTACGCAGAAGTTAGAACAACTTCCTGTTTGATGCAAACGTTTGACAACTCTAGATCTCAAAGGTTTTTAGAAGGTCCTGACCAAATCTGAAGTTGATCAGATGAATTCTCTAGACGGAGTTTGTTAAAGTACGCGGCCTGTAAAATGCTAATAATTGGCGAAAATGGCACATTGAATTAAAAATGGCTGACTTCCTGTTGAGTTTTGGGCATACCTCCAAGAGGCTTTTTTGTGAGTCTCCAGATGTTACATCTGTCTGCCAAACTTCATACATGTAGGTAAAAGCTGAATGAGGGGCTCAATTTTTCCTACTTTCTAGGGGGCGCTAGCATTTTGCAACAACCAAGCCCGAGACTGTTAGAATACTCATTTTCCACCGCGTCTGATGAGTGTGCCAAGTTTACAACTTTTCAAGCACCGAAGGTCAAAAATGCGATTCATTTTAATAAAAATAAAAATAATATTTCCTACAGTTTTTCCTACAGCCTTCGCTGCCCGATATCGGTGCTCTAAATAAATAATCAATAAACAATAAAATATCATGAACAAGCTCAAATAGAATACAATAGAACAGAATATATATTTTTACATGATAATAATTGATCAGTAAATCAGCTAATTAGTTAATTGAGAAACACCACATGAATAAATGAATAAATTAAATACAAACCGTACTGAACGTATGGGACCAGACTGGGTTGGAAACGTCTCTCCTCGGTGTTTACCCTCTGCAGCCTCTCTGCCCTCTACAGCTTCATCATTCAGTCATTCTATCTTTCCTTCACCACATCGTATCCGTAACTTAAGGATCCTCTCAAATCAGATTATCCAGGCTGGAAAGAAACCCTCTTTGTTTCCTGAAATGAGGTCACACAACTGCGGCAGAGAAATCGGTGAGTAAAAAAGCTTTTGAGATGTCATCTTTTAATCCGAATATACTTCTCCCAAGTGAAATAGCACGGTGCTCTGTCTGTAGATAGAGAGTCTGTGCTCTGTCTGTAGATAGAGTCTGTGCTCTGTCTGTAGATAGAGAGTCTGTGCTCTGTCTGTAGATAGAGTCTGTGCTCTGTCTGTAGATAGAGTCTGTGCTCTGTCTGTAGATAGAGTCTGTGCTCTGTCTGTAGATAGAGTCTGTGCTCTGTCTGTAGATAGAGTCTGTGCTCTGTCTGTAGATAGAGAGTCTGTGCTCTGTCTGTAGATAGAGTCTGTGCTCTGTCTGTAGATAGAGTCTGTGCTCTGTCTGTAGATAGAGTCTGTGCTCTGTCTGTAGATAGAGTCTGTGCTCTGTCTGTAGATAGAGAGTCTGTGCTCTGTCTGTAGATAGAGTCTGTGCTCTGTCTGTAGATAGAGTCTGTTCTCTGTCTGTAGATAGAGTCTGTGCTCTGTCTGTAGATAGAGTCTGTGCTCTGTCTGTAGATAGAGTCTGTGCTCTGTCTGTATATAGAGTCTGTGCTCTGTCTGTAGATAGAGTCTGTGCTCTGTCTGTAGATAGAGTCTGTGCTCTGTCTGTAGATAGAGTCTGTGCTCTGTCTGTAGATAGAGTCTGTGCTCTGTCTGTAGATAGAGTCTGTGCTCTGTCTGTAGATAGAGTCTGTGCTCCGTCTGTAGATAGAGAGTCTGTGCTCTGTCTGTAGATAGAGTCTGTGCTCTGTCTGTAGATAGAGTCTGTGCTCTGTCTGTAGATAGAGAGTCTGTGCTCTGTCTGTAGATAGAGTCTGTGCTCTGTCTGTAGATAGAGTCTGTGCTCTGTCTGTAGATAGAGTCTGTGCTCTGTCTGTAGATAGAGTCTGTGCTCTGTCTGTAGATAGAGAGTCTGTGCTCTGTCTGTAGATAGAGTCTGTGCTCTGTCTGTAGATAGAGTCTGTGCTCTGTCTGTAGATAGAGTCTGTGCTCTGTCTGTAGATAGAGTCTGTGCTCTGTCTGTAGATAGAGTCTGTGCTCTGTCTGTAGATAGAGTCTGTGCTCTGTCTGTAGATAGAGTCTGTGCTCTGTCTGTAGATAGAGTCTGTGCTCCGTCTGTAGATAGAGAGTCTATGCTCTGTCTGTAGATAGAGTCTGTGCTCTGTCTGTAGATAGAGTCTGTGCTCCGTCTGTAGATAGAGAGTCTATGCTCTGTCTGTAGATAGAGTCTGTGCTCTGTCTGTAGATAGAGTCTGTGCTCTGTCTGTAGATAGAGTCTGTGCTCTGTCTGTAGATAGAGTCTGTGCTCTGTCTGTAGATAGAGAGTCTGTGCTCTGTCTGTAGATAGAGTCTGTGCTCTGTCTGTAGATAGAGTCTGTGCTCTGTCTGTAGATAGAGTCTGTGCTCTGTCTGTAGATAGAGTCTGTGCTCTGTCTGTAGATAGAGAGTCTGTGCTCTGTCTGTAGATAGAGTCTGTGCTCTGTCTGTAGATAGAGTCTGTGCTCTGTCTGTAGATAGAGTCTGTGCTCCGTCTGTAGATAGAGAGTCTATGCTCTGTCTGTAGATAGAGTCTGTGCTCTGTCTGTAGATAGAGTCTGTGCTCCGTCTGTAGATAGATCTGTGCTCTTCTGTGATAGAGTCTGTGCTCGGTCTGTAGATAGGAGTCTGTGCTCTGTCTGTAGATAGAGTCTGTGCTCTGTCTGTAGATAGAGTCTGTGCTCTGTCTGTAGATAGAGTCTGTGCTCTGTCTGTAGATAGAGTCTGTGCATCTGTCTGTAGATAGAGTCTGTGCTCTGTCTGTAGATAGTGTCTGTGCTCTGTCTGTAGATAGAGAGTCTTTGCTCTGTCTGTTGATAGAGTCTGTGCTCTGTCTGTAGATAGAGTCTGTGCTCTGTCTGTAGATGAGAGTCTGTCGCTCTGTCTGTAGATTGAGAGTCTGTGCTCTGTCTGTAGATAGAGTCTGTGCTCTGTCTGTAGATACGAGTCTGTGCTCAGTCTGTAGATAGAGAGTCTATGCTCTGTCTGTAGATAGAGAGTCTGTGCCTGTCTGTAGATAGAGTCTGTGCTCTGTCTGTAGATAGAGAGTCTGTGCTCTGTCTGTAGATAGAGTCTGTGCTCTGTCTGTTAGATAGAGTCTGTGCTCTGTCTGTAGATAGAGAGTCTGTGCTCTGTCTGTAGATAGAGTCTGTGCTCTGTCTGTAGATAGAGTCTGTGCTCTGTCTGTAGATAGAGTCTGTGCTCTGTCTGTAGATAGGAGTCTGTGCTCTGTCTGTAGATAGAGTCTGTGCTCTGTCTGTAGATAGAGTCTGTGCTCTGTCTGTAGATAGAGTCTGTGCTCTGTCTGTAGATAGAGTCTGTGCTCTGTCTGTAGATAGAGTCTGTGCTCTGTCTGTAGATAGAGTCTGTGCTCTGTCTGTAGATAGAGGTATGCTCTGTCTGTAGATAGAGTCTGTGCTCTGTCTGTAGATAGAGTCTGTGCTCTGTCTGTAGATAGAGTCTGTGCTCTGTCTGTAGATAGAGTCTGTGCTCTGTCTGTAGAAAGAGTCTGTGCTCTGTCTGTAGATAGAGTCTGTGCTCTGTCTGTAGATAGAGTCTGTGCTCTGTCTGTAGATAGAGAGTCTGTGCTCTGTCTGTAGATAGAGTCTGTGCTCTGTCTGTAGATAGAGTCTGTTCTCTGTCTGTAGATAGAGTCTATGCTCTGTCTGTAGATAGAGTCTGTGCTCTGTCTGTAGATAGAGTCTGTGCTCTGTCTGTAGATAGAGTCTGTGCTCTGTCTGTAGATAGAGTCTGTGCTCTGTCTGTAGATAGAGTCTGTGCTCTGTCTGTAGATAGAGTCTGTGCTCTGTCTGTAGATAGAGTCTGTGCTCTGTCTGTAGATTAGAGTCTGTGCTCTGTCTGTAGATTGAGTCTGTGCTCTGTCTGTAGATAGAGTCTGTGCTCTGTCTGTAGATAGAGTCTGTGCTCTGTCTGTAGATAGAGTCTGTTCTCTGTCTGTAGATAGAGTCTATGCTCTGTCTGTAGATAGAGTCTGTGCTCTGTCTGTAGATAGAGTCTGTGCTCTGTCTGTAGATCGAGTCTGTGCTCTGTCTGTAGATAGAGTCTGTGCTCTGTCTGTAGATAGAGAGTCTGTGCTCTGTCTGTAGATAGAGTCTGTGCTCTGTCTGTAGATAGAGTCTGTGCTCTGTCTGTAGATAGAGTCTGTGCTCTGTCTGTAGATAGAGTCTGTGCTCTGTCTGTAGATAGAGTCTGTGCTCTGTCTGTAGATAGAGTCTGTGCTCTGGCTGTAGATAGAGTCTGTGCTCTGTCTGTAGATAGAGTCTGTGCTCTGTCTGTAGATAGAGTCTGCACACTGTGTGAACTTTCAGCAGTTTATTCCCTGGCTGTAATTTCTCTTTCTTAAATGTTTAATATCTGGTTAATACCATGCAGTGTTTTCCTTGGTGTTCGGCCCCCTGTGGGACAGTGAAAGGCCAGGAGAGTTCAGAGATATGAGAATAGAGACATTGAGCTGTGTCTGAGTCAGAGAAGCCCTTTGTCAGCTCGGTCCGATGTGGCCATGAAACCTGACGTTACTCTCACAGCCTTCAGTGTTAGGACGGCTCCAGGTGTTTGTATAATGTTTTATATTCACTTTGCATTGGTGGCCAGAAGTTCATTTCCATTCTTCAGTTGTGTAGAGGCTGAAAAAAGAAGAAAATGATGCAATTACAAAACTGCATATATAAAATGCAGTATTTATTGTACATATTCCACCAAAATGATGTATCATATCTCATTTGTATTTTGGTTATGGTCATCTAGTTTTGGTTCAGGTTTTCATCAGAACACATAAAAGCTGTGAATTAATTCCTCATGAAGGATCTTTCACCATCTTTAAGGTGAACAAACACAGAATCATTTGGTCCTTTATTTTATTCAGAATATCCTCTCATCACTTTTAATATGTCCGAGCGGTTCCGTGGGAGCGTCTGACCATCTCTAGAGTGCTGATCTGAGGTTAATATACTATAGGTGCAGTTGTAAGGAAGGAAAATGGACCACACAGCATGTTGTTTGGGTGGTTTGAGACTCTTCTTGGTGGTTCTGACATTTTGGACTATCTCCTTCATCTTGGTCCCGTCATGTGTAGCCGGGGCTCACGGCTGTTCTGCAGGAGGACCGAGATGATGTCCTGGTGGTCCATCGCTGCAGAGGGCATGGCGTCCCCGCTGCCTCCCCCCCCCCCCCCCCCCCCCCCCCCCCCCCCCCCCCCTCCAGTAGTGGAGGCAGTGAGTGATCTAACATAATAGGACAGAGCCGGTGGAATAAAAGCTGTGTCTCTCAGAGGTGTAGTGTGAGTATCCAGAGCAGAGAGTGAGTTCCTCATAGAGACTAGTTCAGCTCAGTATGGTTCAGATCAGTATGGTTCAGCTCAGTATGGTTCAGCTCAGTATGGTTCAGCTCAGTATGGTTCAGCTCAGTATGGTTCAGATCAGTATGGTTCAGCTCAGTATGGTTCAGCTCAGTATGGTTCAGATCAGTATGGTTCAGCTCAGTATGGTTCAGCTCAGTCTGATTCAGCTCAGTGTGGTTCAGCTCAGTGTGGTTCAGATCAGCATGGTTCAGATCAGTATGGTTCAGCTCAGTCTGATTCAGCTCAGTATGGTTCAGATCAGTATGGTTCAGCTCAGCATGGTTCAGATCAGTATGGTTCAGCTCAGTGTGGTTCAGCTCAGCATGGTTCAGCTCAGTATGGTTCAGATCAGTGTGGTTCAGCTCAGTATGGTTCAGATCAGTATGGTTCAGCTCAGCATGGTTCAGATCAGTATGGTTCAGCTCAGTGTGGTTCAGCTCAGCATGGTTCAGCTCAGTATGGTTCAGATCAGTAAGGTTCAGCTCAGTGTGGTTCAGCTCAGTAAGGTTCAGATCAGTAAGGTTCAGCTCAGTGTGGTTCAGCTCAGTATGGTTCAGCTCAGTGTGGTTCAGCTCAGTATGGTTCAGCTCAGTGTGGTTCAGCTCAGTAAGGTTCAGCTCAGTGTGGTTCAGCTCAGTATGGTTCAGATCAGTATGGTTCAACTCAGTGTGGTTCAGCTCAGTAAGGTTCAGCTCAGTAAGGTTCAGCTCAGTAAGGTTCAGCTCAGTAAGGTTCAGCTCAGTCTGATTCAGCTCAGTAAGGTTCAGCTCAGTATGGTTCAGCTCAGTATGGTTCAGCTCAGTATGGTTCAGATCAGTATGGTTCAGCTCAGTATGGTTCAGATCAGTATGGTTCAGATCAGCATGGTTCAGATCAGCATGGTTCAGATCAGCATGGTTCAGATCAGTATGGTTCAGATCAGCATGGTTCAGATCAGCATGGTTCAGATCAGCATGGTTCAGATCAGCATGGTTCAGATCAGCATGGTTCAGATCAGTATGGTTCAGCTCAGTCTAGTGTGTGTACCGAAACAACAGTTTGACAGTAAAAACAGTGAGCGGTGAACAGCTCAAAGAAGTGGAGGAGGAGGTGAAGAGGAGGAATAAAGAGGGAAGTGTTTTTTTTGGCATAGCACAAACATCCCCCCCCCCCATCAGAGGGTTAGTGTGTCAGCTCTGACACTCACTGCTACGTGGCTCTTGAGCCAATTAGAGGATCCACTATCCTGATCTCCTTTCTTCACCTCCTCCTGAGAATAAAGGGAGGATACTTCTCCAGTTCCGTGTGCTTTAATTAACTTAATGGAAAACAAGTAGATTGAATAAAAAGCAGATCCCGTTTGCTTTGGCAGCTCCGGAGCCTCTCGGGATCTCTGCTGTTGTTCCTGCCCCCTAATGAATGGAGCTCTGTCCCACCAACCCAATCAGCTGATTCCCTGGTCCCTCTCATTATGCACACACACACACACACACACACACACACACACACACACACACACACACACACACACCTGGCACTGGCCTTCCTTGGTATTTTTAGCCCCTATCTCTATAAACTGTCCTTTGTAGAAGTAGTGTGACCCGAGAGGCCGGCTGAGTGAACACGGCCCTCCGGAGAAGAGAGCCCGTCCTGGATTAATGTTACATCTCTCTGAAGCGTCTGACAGCATTGCCCAGTTTACCGCTAACATCTTAGTTTTATCAGTGACAAATACTCGCTGTCACGCTCCTAAAACGTCCAGCCTTCTTTGTTGTTAGATATAATTAATGCCTCCCTCTCCAGAGATCCATGCATGTTTATTACCACAACAGTGTGAGATGCTTCCGCTGGGAGGCTCCATAAAAGAAAGAAAATAGATAGTAAATTTAAAAAGACATATACTATATAATACAATAAAATATAATAAAATATAATAACAAAATGTAAAAAGCAATAAAAATATCTGTTTAAGAAAAAACAATAAAGAGGTTGCATCCAAGGCGATTGGACATTACACATATTATATATATTATATATATATATATACACACAGGGTTTGGATTGCACTTATATGTGTGTATGTGTGTGTGTGTGTGTGTGTGTTTTATTCATGTAGTAGTCTTATGGCCTGGGGGCCTTTATTTACTTTAACTGCAGACAGAACTAGGCCTTATATATATATACACATATATATATATATATACACATAAATATATATATTATATATTATATCCTAACTTCCCCTGCATGTTTTATAAGTATATTATTTATATTTGATATCATATTCTATTAAGACTCCTCCCTTTTGTTCTGATCTGTTGTCATGATTAATTTAGTGTAATGTCCATTTCTACATTAATTCCATCAACAGAAACACGCTAACTGAAATATTGCTCTTCAAACCGCTTTGACAATCTTTCTTTCTCTGTGAAGCTCAAAGTCAATGAAACTCAACGCTTACTACACAGATGTGAGGAGGCGTCCTGCCCCCCCAACGGGTCCCTCGCCCCCCCTGGAAGAAAGAAAGAAAATACTTTATGTAGCCTACCTAATGTACAGTATGTACAGTATGGGGGGGGCAGAGAGACGACATTCAAACAATCAGCAGTCCGCTAGCTTGTTGCTCTCTGTATCATTATTAGCTGCTCTGCTCAGCCGTGGTGTTCTGGAGATGCAGTAACCTAAACCAAGAAAGAGAAGAAGAGCTATGAGTGAGGAGACGTCTGCTAGCTGCTAAATCATGTAGTGTAAAATGCTTAAAATTCTTTGTGCTGAAAAATTAGTTCCTGACTGAGAAACTGAACGTGAACTCCTCCTGAAGTCGGAACAACAACCGTGAAACAGCTCAACAGCTACGTCTAAACACTGAGCAATAAAATGGAAACGCACTTTATGGTGAATTTACCATGTGAGCCTTAATAGTACAGGTAATATAACCTGCTGGCCTTTATTATGGGATACCTTGTATTTGTTGGTGCTGGCCATGACACGGCTATTATTTGAGACTGGCTGATATTTGGCTCACAGTAATTCAGATCTCAAAACGGTCCCTGTTCTGTGAGCATAGCTGTGGGAACATGTTGCATATGAGGAGGTGTTGTTGGGATGACGTCATATGTGTGACTTGTGGGGGGGGGGGGGGATCTCGGTGTATCTCAGGCATTCTGTATTGCTTTCAAATATATATTCTCCTGGAGATCATCTTCCCTCCTCTTATGTGTCTTCTGTTTGGGGGATGTGCTACAGCTGCTGCTGATCCTCCAGTTTTTGCTCTTTTTAATGGACTCTTAAAGAAATCCCAAATTTGCTTTTGTGTTGTAATTTGCTTGTGCTGTTGTGCGCCTGTTAGTTTCACATCACGTTGTTTCCAGTTGGACTGAACATTTGGATCCACTTTGATCCACTGAAATCAAAATCTAATTAGAATATGAACATAACCAACAGAAAACAAATTAAACATTTGTATTTATTATTATTATTATTATTTTTAGATGTATCCCAGGGCCTGGTTTATGAGTCTTTAATAGTGACCCATCAGGTGCTGTTCTTCAGTTCTTACTATCATGTTGTCTGTAAGATCTTTTTAAGAGGTACATCCAGCCAAACAAGAGTGAGACTGTCTGTAATTAGTCTGACATCATGTTGTGATGTTGCTGCTTCTTCTTATCTCCTTTTTTATAGTCGGTCATTACACACACAGCACGAAGCAGGCAGTCCAGTTTACAGGCTCCTGAATTTAAGAATTGTTGACTCGTTCCACTCAATCATTGCATCTTATTTCATGTTGCTAATAGTGTGGTGGCAGAAATGCTCACACAAAGCTGTGGTATAACGTGAGCCTGATGACCAACTGTTCTGTGGGAGTGCTATCTCCGAGCCAGAGCCGGTTTACAGTAACGTTGCTCACACAGATGCATCGTGTAATTTATCTCACTGCATCGCTGTTGACGAGAGACAGACCCTGAAAAGAGGACGGAGGAGCCCAGGGGACGGAGCAGGCTTTGAAGTGAAGCTAATGGTGGAGGAAGAAATCAACCTACATACTGTACAGTACAGCTGAGCACGGTGCACGTGGCTGCTGCTGTGTGTGGGCCAGCGCTCTGCAGCTGCTGTTCTGACTGTATCACATGAGCACAACAATGTTCAAATACATATGTGTGTTTCACGTCCACTTACTAGTTGTTGGATCAGGGGACGGGCAGCAGAACACAGGCTGTTTTCAAGTACTATGGGATGATTTGAGTTCTCACTGCTAACACTAGAATAGCAATAGGAGACTTTACTTAACACTGATGACTCTCCACAAAATACCATCGGTTCTCAGATAGTAGTCAGGGCCTTTAGCTACATAGATATAGAGACAAACAAGAACTCATTTAGGCAGACCTTGATTTAATTCCCTGTTTCTAGGTTAATCCTGATAGCCGATGGCTTCCCAGTTTGGGTTAATGCAAACTCGCACCCGATCTGACTGTTATCAGGTCGTTAAATAGGCGTCATCAGTCCCTATATGCACCATAGATGTGGGTCATTAGGGGCCTACTCCGCCTACTACTTTGTAAAAGTGAAACTTAAAAGCAACACGTTCTAACATGTCGCTGAATGCGGAATGAAACGTCACTTTTTAAACACACAAAGAAAGGCTTTTTGAGGTTTAGGCAACAAAAAACAACAACACTGAGTTCAGTTTAGAGAAAAACATTGTGTTTTGGGTGAAAGCCCCGTGTTTGGTTTCCCATCCATCGTCTGCTCCTGTCATAATTACTACGGTCGCTAGAGGTCGCTGTCGTGTTCTTTTATACCTCCATGTGGATAGATGATAAGACCTACTAATGGGTGTAGTAGGCCCCTATTGGCCCACATCTATGGGGCTTATAGCAACGGATAACGCCTATTTGATAGCCTGATAACAGTCTAATTGGCTGAAACTCAAAACCTTCCTTCTGTGGTCATGATTAATTCAGTTTAACACAAAGTGATATCGGGCTGCACGGCGGTGTCGCCTCACAGCAAGAAGGTCACAGGTTCAAACCTGTCTTGGGGTCTTTCTGTGGGGAGTTAGCATGTTCTCCCCGTGTTAGCATGTTCTCCCCGTGTTAGCGTGGGATTTCTCCGGGTGCTCAGGTTTCCTCCCACAGTCCAAAAACAGTCAGGTTAGGTTCATTGTTGGCTCTAAATGTCCCGTAGGTGTGAATGTGAGTGTGAATGGTTGTCTGTCTCTATGTGTCAGCTCTGTGATAGTCTGGAGACCTGTTGTCCAGGGTGTATGGTGCACAAGCATCTCCGAACCTGGCACTCCATCTTCACCGGCACATTAGGCCAGCTTACTGCCTGCAGACAGTATAAAGGGCCGTGCACGTTGTGCATTTGGAGAAATTGATTGTTTTGGTTCGATTTGTGGTGATAAATGAAACCTGAGGTAGAATTCAGAGCATCACAGCCAAAGCTCTCGTATGCAGTTCTGAATTGTGCCTCGTCACAATTTCATGGTTGATGGTTTCTGTCTATTTTAGTAAATCAGATCTGAGGCCAGTCTTGAAAAGAACACATGCACAGAGGAAGAGGAACCAAAGACATGTCGTCTGTTTCTGTACTCAGACTCTTCCTGCTTTCAGCGAGCTGACATGAAACGGACTAAAATATTCAATATATCATATTTATTTGTGTCAAGGATGTTGATGGCATGTGCTAAAGGGTTCTGAGCTCTCTCGGGGGGGGGGGGGGGGGGGGGGGGTTAGAAACAGGGGTTTATTTCCAGGGTAACTTCCATCTGTAGTCTTGATAAATTCATGCTGTAAATTCCATCAGTACAACAGTTATGTCATATTCAACACTTATCATTCATTAATAATTTCCAGTTGCTTCTACTTTTTTTTATTTTTGGAATTTGCTGTTAAACTGCTGTCGGTGAGTGTGTTTCCACGTGCACGAGTATCCTAATTGTTGTGTGTTGTGGTAACACGGTGGGAACAGAAACAGGTGGCTGAGATCCAAACATGATCAAAACCAGCACATGCAAATTCACTCAATGATAATCCATATATACATACACATATCCAAACATACATATTCAACAAGGCAGAGTGCTGAATATGCAACATGTTCTTACTCCCAACTTCCAACGTCAATTAAAAAAAATAAAACCACTACGCTCTTTATGTAACTGGTGTTAGTAAAGTCCTGAAGTTGTGTAATAAACTATGGTAAAATAAGTCAGTGCTGACTTGGTTTCACAGGGACACGTCCAGCGTCCATCCTAACCTCCGACCCCCCCACGCGGACTTCCTCACTATTTAAACTACGTCTGTGACCGTCTAATAATGACGTGGACGGGTTCACATCGATAGTTTAAAGCCTGGTGCGTCTCATACAGACGCTTAAAGCTGCATTAGGCAGTATATTTTTTGGCATAATTTAGCAAACATCCCATAATAACCTTTCAGCATATTGTAATTCAAGTGTTCTGAGAGAAAACTAGACTTCTGCTCCTCCTCATGTCTCTGTTTTCAGGCTTTAGAGAAATCTAGCCCGTGACGGCAGATTTTGACCAATCACAGGTCATTTCAGAGAGAGAGAGCGTTCCTATTGGCTGTGCTCCGGTCATGTGACCAGAACTTGGCTTCCTTCAACAGATTTTACAATGGCGGCCGCCTCACAAACTTTCTCATTTTACAGCTAAACAGTAACTACAAGATGATTCTGAGAACATCTGAGGAGAGAAATAGTCATTACAGTAACAGAATATTGATTCATATCTGATCAGCGCTGCCTAGTTTGACCGTTTGGTCGGAGTTCAGAGTGATTGACAGCCGGCTCTCATAGACTGCAGCTGGGCAGCGGACCTTGTTTTCCTCCGGTAAGTGAAATCCTTCAGATGCCGTTAGGAGCACCGGAGGACACAGTAGGACACAGAGGAATAGGATTTAACTCAGGTTACCTGTTTCATGTTCTACTGTCACCATATAGCGGCTGTTTTATAAAAATATATTTTTTTAATCACATTTGCTCCAATCTCACCTACTTCAGCTTTAATGGTGTCTCAGTGCTCCGGTATCAGACGGCGAGAGGCTCTGACCAAGCGGCGGTACTGGATGTGTTGGGAGTGAGACCAGCTTGGAATATGACAATATGGGTCTGATAGTTTACTGATGAAAGAAAACACACAATGTTAAATGTAAATGAGTTATTATAGTCCAGCTTGTGTTAACCTCTATTGGTTTAAGTTGACCATCCTACAACTCAGCCATTATAACGGCTTTTAGAAGTATTTATGGTATCATCATCATCATCATCATCATCATCATCATAGAGAGTGCAACAGGTTTCAACGTGTGGTTAAAGTTGTTTTTACGGGTCCGAAAGGGCAAGTGGGCCAGATGTCTACTTGCCCAAAGTCAACGTATATTTGCACCGATACAAACTGTTTTATTTTCTGAGCAGTTATCAGATAACAACCAAGACTTCAGTTGGTGCTGCTCATGTTCAACTCTCATCAGAGATGAGAAGGAGGCGAGATGACTCACTCCTCAGATACTTTCACTCTCAGCTCCACAATGTGTTCACTTCTTTTTAACCACCTGCCCGATCAGACCAGTGAGCTGCTAGATTTACAAACCCAACGTGGTTTTTTACTTGTCCTGGGCAATCAGCTGATCCTTATTGTTGAGCCCTGTAAGGATCAGCCTGCATGTCTTTACTGTACGTATGTAATTAATGTACTCAGTACAGTGTGTTTACTGTACATATATGTAATTAATGTACTCAGTACAGTGTGTTTACTGTGGAGCAGACAGAAGTATTTACTCCTCCAGGATCCTTCTGGCAGGACTGCTGTTGTACCTGTGGCTGACGTTAGGAGGTGTCCAACAGCGTTTCTGATGACAGTCATTGGAGTGTTTTCGCTGACATATCACTGAGAGCGGTTCCAGGGATTAGTCCCTTTCCCCCTCGTGCAGTCATCCAGCCCGGTGCTGGCTGCCAGCCTCCTGGACTGACCCAGATCAGCACGCTGTCTAATTCTGTAAATGAAGGATCAGAGGGGCAGAATTACAGTCTGCATGTTGATATCTGATTCAGGTCAGGATGCCTACAGATACTCATACAACACACATCACTAGAGAGGTAATTGTGTCCTACCTTACATGAGGATAGTTTGATGTATAATGTGATGTTCAGAACTCAGAATGTCACACAGTAGTAAGGATGTTTTAAAAAGGCTTTTTAAAGGAATACTTAAAAAAAAAGCCTGAAGTAAATGGAGGAGAATCACCAGTCCGCTGTCTCAGTGTGCTTAACACACATTCTACAGCATGAGTGACTGTGTTTACATGGACACGAATAACCTGTTTATGAAAGGGTTACTGGAGTATCCCGTTGATAAGTGTTTATGTAATTCCTGCTAAAGGAAATAAAGATAAAATGAGGATGAGAATGAACTAATTGTAGGTAAGCGGCTGACTTGCTCATGTCTTTTGTGATTAGAAGAGGAGAGTAAAAGAATTAAAATACCATTACTGATCATCAGCAGCATCCTGTAGGATGAAAGAAGCCTTCACTGGGGGGGGGAACATGTGGCTCCCATCTACTCAGAAGTCCTTTAGGCCCGTTGAAAGCGCTCTGCTTCCTCCTGGCTTTGGACTTTTATCAAGTGACCCGTAGCTTTGTCCTCCACACCGTGACAGAACTTACATACAAACTTTATGACTTCTGTGAACTCAAACTGGTTTGAAACCAAGCAATATTCCCCACTACTGCCCAGTTTGTACCACACTATGGCCACTCTCGTTTCCTCTGGTCTCAGTGAACTCTATCATGATAACTGTTACCCACCAGTCATCACCCACAGCTCCCTAACCCTACGTGGTGCCGGTGGTCAAAGTGGAGGATCTTAATATTTCCTGTCGCTCTCGTCTCCCCTTGCTGGCGATAAGGTGGAGAAGCCAACTCCACAACGTTGGCATTTAATAGTCCGATTAATAAGCAAGAGACGTGGAAACATGTTAGCTCCAGTTTTACAGGAATGTCAGATAACGGTTACAAACACATCCCAACGCCTGCACCAATAGAACGCAGTATAATCAGTATTTATCATGTATATGAATAACCCGATATCTCTGTGCTCATGTAAACACCAGATCCAGAATATGATCATAACCTCATCATAAGCCTCGTAAACGGATTAGTCACACCATGTAAAGAGAGTCAGTGTCCTGTATGAGGAAGAATGCTGGTCCAGGTGATGATAAATTAAGTCTATCAGTCAGCCTTTATATTACTGTTTGTAGCTGATCTGTCATTCAGACAATTAGCTCAAAGAGCTTTACAACTAATAGAACAGACATGACATTAAAACATCATTTTGGTTTATTTCAGTGTCATCATTCTTATTAGTTATGAGAACATTGTACTCTCCAATTTAGTTGCTGAGTTCTGGTAACACAGTGACATTACTACAACAAAGTCCATAACCTGTCTGATTGTCTGACTGCTCAGGTTTCTTTCTAGTGATGTCACCATGTTCCCAGATCTCAGTCATTAACCTGGTGAGTAAAAAGTTATTATTAGCAACAGGAATGATGGCCAAAACTATCCTAAAGTCTAAAAGTAATAAAAAAGTCAAAATTGATCACAATGTAATATATATATAAGGTTAAACAATGTGTAAAAGAGACATTTGAAATTGTTGAATCATCACATTTTTCAACAATCAAATTTGAAATGCCGCTGAAATCAGTGTCCCCAGTGTTGCTCCGCGCCTTACAAACCCAGTGTGTGATATAATATTTGATGAAAAGCCACTGTGGTCTAAGAGGAGTCATGGTCTGGTATCGCTTATAGGCTACCATTAAGTTTTACTACCTTCTACCTCCTCTTCTCCTCTATCTCTCTCAAACACTCACTCAGCGCTCAGCGCTCCATCATCTCTCTAACGTTAACTGCTGCAGTTCTCAGTCCAAAATTCAAAATGTATTGAAAAAAGATTGATGTAATCATTTCCAAAATTCCCCAAATGTTTTCATCTAACAAAATATTCTGCTTCAGTCCGTATTTGCTGCAGTTTAACCTTTCAAAAGCAACTTTTTCACAGCAGTCAAAAGGTTTTTACTGTCCCTCAGGCTCCTGTAGCCCATTAACGGGGCGGTCCAACGGCATAAAATATGAAGACTTTTGGAGCTTCATTTGAAAACCTTAATCAAAGCTTTGCTTGTAAAAGAAATGACATTTTATATCTGATGGCCGATCCAGTGGATCAGGAGAGAACCACCCTGCCTGCTAAACCCAAACCTTACTTCAGGAAGAGGAGATGGTGGCAGACGGGGGTCGAGAGAACGGGAGAACCTGAGAGAGTCAGGAGGAGCGACTGATGAGTTCAGATCAGAGCGGAGACGATACCACGCCAACAAAACGCCGAAAAATGCAATTCTTGCAGAAATCTCCAAATGTCAAAAGTTTTTGATCCCAAATCACGTCTTTTTCTATGGTGTTCCTCATTATTATCTTGGTGTCTTAATGTGGTATTTTGGAGGGATTATTGATCATTTTTATTAATTCTCCATTGGTAAAAAAATTGTTAAATTTAGCACCAAATCTGTGTAACAAATGGTATCAACCCAAAAACTGCTGCAACAACTTATGAGACATAATAGAGCATGGGGATGACCATCATATACTACTATCATCATGTCCTAAACACTGATACACTTTACACTGCTGTGTCACAGCAAGAGGGTTCCAGGTTAAAACCCGGCTTGGGGTCCTTCAGTGTGGAGTTAGCATGTTCTCCCCATGTTAGCGTGGGTTTACTCCGGGTGCTCAGGTTTCCTCCCACAGTCCAAAGACATGCAGGTTCATTGTTGACTCTAAATGTCCCGTAGGTGTGAATGTGAGTGTGAATGGTTGTCTGTCTCTATGTGTCAGCCCTGTGATGGTCTGGAGACCTGTCCAGGGTGAACCCCCCCCGCCTTCACCCAATGTCAGCTGGGATCGGCTCCATTCCCCCCCCCCCCTCCGCGACCCTGAATAGGATAAGAGGTTACAGATAATGGATGGATGATTATTTCTGATTAATGACTCGGACAACTTGACACACAGTGCTGAGCTGCATCTCAGATTAATCTTCAGGTTCCATCTTTCAGATGATGTGCACCACTTCTATGTGACATCTACTGTTGACCTGTTGACCTGCAAGTTGTAATTCCACCATTTGGCCACTCCAAAAGTTAGCCTCAAAGCCTGGCGCTCCTCCTGGTGGGCTTGGTTTGTTGCTGCCCAACATCTTCCAGGAGTGGTGATCCTTTGAAGACAGTTCTGTGAATCTAAATATGATAGCTGTTGTTCTTTGTTTGTCCTCTTATGAAACGTACATAAAAAGTACAAAGTCAAACAACAGCTTGGTTGTGAAGAACGTTTTCTTTCTGGCAGCGTACATCACAGAATCTCTGAGCCATCACTTCAGCTTTTAGATCTCAGCACAAGAACACTGTGATCTGTCTTCTTCTTCAGTTTGTGTCTTACTGTACGTCTACTCGTTGCATTTTTCCTCTCCTGGTTAAAAATAGTCTTGTAATGTCTGTAGGGGCCCAGCTCTCAGGGTGACAAGGGAGGTAAACTGATGTCAGAAGGACACAGAGCACTAATGCAGCCCAATGCATTAAACATGGCCCAGCGGGCTTCCATTAGAGGCACAAACTGCACCGCCAGGGCCAGGATGTGAGGATGTAGTCCTTCTTCTTCAGCAGTTCCTGTCTGGAGCAGCCTGTAAAGACAAACTATAACCTCTAACTTTGTTTTATCCTCTTGATGTTGATCTTGTGATGTGTAGTCTCGGATGACATGAAGCAGGCTATGGCTGCCATGTTGTGAACTTCTCATAACTACACTCAACAGTGATGTCACGGTGTTCCTGAGTACACCGTGACATCACTGCAGTTGGAAGAGAAATAAAATAATTTCTCTGTAAAGCTGCATTAATCACTTGTTTTGCCACTTGGGGGCAGAACTCCACACAATTTGATATATTATGGCCCATTATTAAACGGCTGTGTTGAATACTCGATTCTGATTGGTCAATCACGGCGTTCTGCGGTCTGTTATTCTGTATAGCAGACCGTTGCTATGTATAACAGACCGTTGCTATGTATAACAGACCGTTGCTATGGGCGCAGCTCTGATGTCGGACTCTGACGGACCGTTTTTGCGTCAAAATATTGATTTCTTCAGTAAGTAGCCGTGTAATAAGTGGGATAATGTACAGCGAGCGGGTCATTGTTGTGAAAGAATCCCCTTCAGGGCGATGCTGCATCGCCCTGAAGGGGATTCTTTCACAACAATGACCCGCTCGCTGTACATTATCCCTTACATTACGTTGATATGGTTAATGTGTTACCTGTTTACACATCCAGCAGACTCAGAGCAACTTAAGTCCAACATTCACTCTCCTTTTAGCTCTGTTTTAGTCTCCACCAACTCCTGAGGGAAATATCTGGCTCTTCCTCCACTACAGGATGTTCACCAGCTGGTGTTGGGCAGATCGTGTAAAGAACTTTTTCACTAAAAACAGCTGCAAGCTGGTGAGAATAGTGAGACATTACTAAAACGTGTGACTGATAAAACAAGACAATGAGCTAAAAGAGGCTAAAAAGCTCAGTACAACAGGGGAACTTAATTATTATTATGATAATTGAACCGTCCTAAGTCCCGCCCCTTTTCGCTGTTGGGTTTCCTAAACCTAACTTCCTGTAAAAACGGAAGTTTATTTTGAAAGGACGCTATGTTTATAACGAGCGTACATTATCACGCCGGTCCTGGTCCGTCCAACAGTAACACTAGAGGGTACCAGGTGGGTCGGTCTCTGGTGTCGAGGGGCGATGACCAGGCGGCGGTATTTGACGAGCTCGAGTGAGAACGTGTGGAGAAGGACAGATCGGTGCTGACATATTTTTAAGATAACATGAAATATCCCAGGATCTGGAGGTATACTAGGCCCCAAAACGGATCTACAAAACGAGTCCACTTGCACGGCGGGACGGATCCGGAACAGATCCGGATCACGGATCCAGACCAGATCTGGCCCAGAGCCGGCCCGGATCCAGAGCCGCCGGCTCCTGTTGCTAGTTTTAATTTGCCTCATACACCGGACCGGCAAACCCGGAACTTGACCCAACTCTACAGCCTAGCAACAGTCACTAAGGGGGGGCGGGACTTAGGAGTGGTCAATTGTGTTCGTCACTGCGAGCAACTCATATTGCACATATTATTTGAACCATTGTTTATACAAAGATATTGATTAATGTAGCTTTAAATTATTTTCATATTACTGAGAACAATGGAATAAGATTCAGACCAACCAGAGAGCTTTAAACTCTGCAGTAACTCTCTTTATTTATTTATAGAGCTGGTCAGATAATTCAGCAACGAGAATCAATTCACTTTTTATTGTAGATTGTTTGATTTATTCAGTAAATGTGAACTGTGGTGTTTAGATTATTCAGCAAACATTTCCAACTGATAACCATACTATTACCTATCTGTATTGTTAATTTATTTATTATTTATTATTCATAAAAGAAGACTTTCTAATGCAGATTTATAATGATGGAAAAAGACTGCACACAGCAAGTAGAGCATTGTGAAAGTGCAAATGTATTAATATTTAATTAACTTACAATTTTGACATAGTAACTCATATTTTTGATCCAAAATGATTAATTAATATCTCAAACTTTTGACTATTTCATAATTTTCAATTATCTCATCATGTTGATGTAGTAACTCATCAGTTTGACTGGTAATTTTGGTAATTCATCCCATTATTGTGGCTCAGAGATTCAAAATTTTACTTGATTTCTCAGAATTTTGACATTCCATGAGTGTTTTTGTTTTCCTGGCAGAGATGAGCTTCCATATAGTTGTGTTTTTAACAAAGGTGGTCGTCATGTTGTCAGTAATATGCTCTTCAGACTGGCTTGATCTCCTGTTGTGTTCCATTATACTGTATTAGCTTCAGCGTATTAGCTCTCATCCTGTGTGTGTTTTATTGCTGTGTTACATAATGTTATCAGCTTCTCAGCTCTTTGTGGAACAAAAGAGGAACACAAACATCCAGCATGATTTTAGAGGCAGATTAACATATCAGATTGTGGTATTTTACAACTGACTGCAATTAAATTAGTCCTCACTGATTAAATCTGACTGCATTGAAGTCGTCCCAGTGAGAAAAACAGCAACCTAATTAATAACTGTGTCATATATCCCGTGGCTATGTTGATTACGACTTACTTAAGTGCTCCTGAAGACATGCGGTGTGTTTTATTAATGACAGTCACTGCTAATGTGCTTTAAGCAGGTCTTGGAAACGATTATGAATCATGAGAAATGATGACGATGGAACGATAGAAAATCAGCTCAGCATCTCCAGGTCTCTTTCTATATCAAATATTTATATTTTTTATTTGTACCAATGATCCATGTGGCAGATCAGCACTTTCAGTTCTGTTCATATCCTCCTCCAATGGAATATTTATGACTTTATTTGCTTGAAAATTAAGTGGAGTTTCCCTGAATTGAACCCAATTTTAACAAAAATACCATCAGAGCTGGATGGAAGCAGCAGGGAATATTAATCACTGCCCTGTTGCTGTTGCTGTTCCCATCGGATCGTTTGTCTTATGAACGTAGAGAGCTGCAGGAATGAGTCCTAAAACCCAGAAATGAGTAAGCATTTTAGTACTTCCTGTTCCCTGGTCTGGAAGTCAATGGGTTTTTAGTTAGATGCCTGAAATAAGGTCTGTGGTTAACACAAGCTGAAGAGATTTTAAAGTTTTGTTCAAAGATATAAAATACGTCAGTAAATATCCCACTGGTGAATTTTGATGCTTTTATATGTCTTAAAACAGGCGGTTGCTAAAATGTGGCTAAATGCATCCGATTCGACTGTTATCTTACACTACAACTACAACTTCTTTAGGTTTAGTCAACAAAACTACAACTTCTTTAGGTTTAGTCAACACAACTACAACTTCTTTAGGTTTAGTCAACAAAACTACAACTTCTTTAGGTTTAGTCAACACAACTACAACTTCTTTAGGTTTAGTCAACAAAACTACAACTTCTTTAGGTTTAGTCAACACAACTACAACTTCTTAAGGTTTAGTCAACAAAACTACAAATTCTTTAGGTTAAGTCAACAAAACTTCAACTTCTTTAGGTTTAGACAACACAACTACAACTTCTTTAGGTTTAGTCAACACAACTACAACTTCTTTGGGTTCAGACAACACAAGTACAACTTCTTTAGGTTAAGACAACACAACTACAACTTCTTTAGGTTTAGACAACACAACTACATCTTCTTTAGGTTAAGTCAACAAAACTTCTACTTCTTTAGGTTAAGTCAACAAAACTTCAACTTCTTTAGGTTAAGTCAACACAACTACAACTTCTTTAGGTTTAGTCAACACAACTACAACTTCTTTAGGTTTAGACAACAACACTTAAACTTCTTTAGGTTTAGACAATACAACGATAACTTCTTTAGGTTTAGTCAACACAACTACAACTTCTTTAGGTTCAGACAACACAAGTTCAACTTCTTTAGGTTAAGACAACACAACTACAACTTCTTTAGGTTTAGTCAACACAACTACAACTTCTTTAGGTTTAGACAACACAACTACAACTTATTTAGGTTTAGTCAACACAACTACAACTTATTTAGGTTTAGACAACAAAACTACAACTTCTTTAGGTTTAGTCAACAGACTTCAACTTCTTTAGGTTTAGACAACACAACTACAACTTCTTTATGTTTAGTCAACAAAACTTCAACTTCTTTAGGTTTTGAAATCAAAACTACAGCTTCTTTAGGTTAAGTCAACACATCTACAACTTCTTTAGGTTTAGGAATAAAACTACAACTTATTTATGTTTAGGCAACAAAACTAAGACTTCTTTAGGTTTAGGTAATAAAACTACAACTTCTTTAGGTTTAGGCAACAAAACTACAACTTAGTTAAGGTTAGGGAAAAAAATTGTGTTTTGGGTTAAATTTACTACGAACACAAAGACAACTACATGTTCTTGGTTTCACACGGGATGTGACCTCCGATCTCTTATGTGTAAACCCTGTGTGTGGTGTCCCATCCATCGTCCCCGATCTCCACCCTTTATGGAGTTTCACACTGTCTATATTACAGCGCCTGGCTTCATTTTCTGCTCCTGTCATAATTATTAGGGTTGCTAGAGGTCCCTGTCGTGTTCTTTTATACCTTCTTTTGGTGATCTACCATGTGAATAGGTAATAAGACCTACTAGTGGGTGTAGTAGGCCCCGCTGCTAAATGAGACTACAAAACATCATCACGCCAACTTGTCTGTCTTCACAGCCTCGTTGTGTTTATTCGACCGTGGTGTTCGTTTATAGCCTAACGTTAGCTTCTTATTTTAGCGTGTGTTTGCTACAGAGCTTATTTTCTGCAATAATACAAAACCCAATGGAAAAATCCTGTTGTGTTTTTTTTGTCGAGGTAACCCGTGCGATGCTAACTTCCGGGTTGGCCTCCAAAATGACGTCATCCCTGGAGCTCTCTATAGATAAGCTCTTATGAGGCTATCGCTGCTGCAGAAGCTCCAGTGTTCATCGTGTTTCTCCAAACACCACTGCTGAGCAGAAGAAATGCTACAGTCCCTTTGCTTGATTACAGGCTTTCACTGACAACAGCATGTACTATATAAGTGTGTGTTACCTCATTACCAATTAAATCTGCCTGCTACCTCGTTGTGTCACACATTTGGCACACACTATCACTCCATGGGCCCAAAACTCATTAAGAGACACCAAAATAACTTAATGAAAACAGATCTATTTATAACTCTTCCCTACAGTTCCTATGACTTCCTCATTGCCAGCCATCTGTTGTCGTCCTGTTCTCACATGAAGAAGAAGCACACTGATACGTCGTGGATACTCATACTCCACAATAATCAAAGCTTCATCTTTTTCATGCATCGTTTTTATGAAAAAAAAACAATTTAACCAAAGAAACTGCTTCGGTTGCAATAATGTTTTGATGATATTATGATACATGTTGTAGATTTCAGTATCATGAAACATTATGCCACAATATGTCATGCCTGTCTCCTAAAACATGTGGGGTTTGAAGTTCTCTCTCTTACTTTTATTACCTATGTGAACAAACAACAAAACCATGAATGTCTTTGTTGGAGTGAGATTAGGGAGGCAGTGGGTCGCAGCCAGGAGGACGATATGACGGCAGGTTTTTCAATCCACTTTCAAGTGTTGCCATTCAAAAGAAATAAACACTTTGAAAAATGATTATTTTTCTTTTAGGTTATAATTCGATTCCTTACAAACACCAGTGTGGTTTTCAGAAAAATCCCTCCACCTGTATGGCTTTTCTTCACCTGATTGACAAAGTGAAAGTTATCTCTGCACTTGATAATAATGAATTTGCTTGTAGTATTTTCAGAGACCTCTCGAAAGCCTTTGATGAAGTAAACCATCATAATTTATTGGAAAATTTGCATAAATATGGTTTTGATGATACTACGTACAAATGGTTAAAAAACTATGTCTCCAACAGAAGACAGTTTGTTTGTGTTACTATAAAGGTTTCTATTCTACTCTGTGGGGTCCATTCTTGGACCATTATTATACGATACGATACAACTTTATTGTCAGTTTGCACTGAAATTCATTTTGCATCCATAGGCAGCTCAATTTGAGACAAAGTACAGATACGATAGACATGCTGTTACCATAAACAAACAAATAAGACACATCAGTTCTCCATCCAAGACAAAGACCAAAACACATCACAATTAACCATACATTACACATTTATTACATACATAGCACATTACTTATTATTTAGCAACAAGATGGACTGATAAACAAAAGCGTTCTTCAGCCTGATGCGATTAAATGTTGGGACTCTAAATCGCCTCTTGGAGGGCAGAAGTTGATATTCCCCATTTAAAACATGCAAGGGATCAGAAGAGATGCTGTTAGATAGTCTGAACATGATCTTGTTGTGAGCTGCTTGAAAGGAGGCTGTCACAGGTTGGCCAATGATCTTTGCACTTTGATTTGGCTATAAAGTTTAGTTTCAAGTTTTACAGATAGACTACTGAGCCAGGCTGTACTGCAGTACAACAGGACACTCTGAATCACTGAACTAAAAAATAGATAAATAATCTGGCTGCTGGCTCCAAAAGATCTGAGACTGTGAAGACAGTAAATGCGCTGAGGTATCTTCTTACAAGTAAATTCACTGTGAGGGGTCCATGATAGGGTGGAGTCTATCATACCTCCCAGGTATTTGTATGAAGAGACCTGTTTAATTTCTACATTGTGAATTGTAACTGGAGGCAGCTGACAGTCAGGAGGAAGGCCAAAAATAATTTCCTCTGTCTTACTAGTGTTATTCCTTATCTATATAAATGATTTGTCAAATGTCTCAAATATCTTTTCTCCAATAATGTTTGCAGACGATACAACCCTAGTTCTCTCTTGTTCTAAGTTCAATTCATTGATTAAAGATGCTAATGGTGGTTTAAGTGCCTACGCCACATGGTTCAGATTAAATAAACTATCTTTGAATATCAAAAATCATCTTTATTATTTTCAGTGGTAAAAAATCATACTCTAAGGATTTATCTTTAATTAAAATTGAGTCTGTTGAGATGCCTCAAGTGTCAACTACAAAATTTCTTTGGAGTTATTATAGCCCCGCGACAACGTAGTCGGGAGTATATAGCGCTCCGTGTGTCCGTCCTTCCGTATGTCCTTCCGTCCGTCCTTCCGTCCGTTCGCGTGTCACACTTTCGTTTCCGGAACAGAACTCGGAAAATATTTAACTTGGGAACTTTAAATTTGGTATGATGGTTGACAGTGTGGTCTTGTTGTGCCTTTTGGTGGTTGGAAGTCCAGGGTGCAAAACCTTTTGAAATTTTAGAATTTGGAATTTTTTTAAACCTTTAGCCCTACTTTAGTAGGGGTCAAGCAGTGAGCGGGGGGTAATGTGAGACATGCTCTCTAATTATGTATAACGAAGACGTTCATCAACGCTGTTCTTTACGATGTCATTTCTTACTGATGTTCAAACGTTTTAGGATATTATTAAATGTAAACAAAATTATAGATGAAATGTTTTTAACCCAATAAATGTAGCCGGCAGTCTCTGAGCTCATGAGCTAAAACCTGCAAAAACATTGGTATGGTTGTAAAGACAACCAATGTAATTATGTCCTCCTTCTCCCTCCTCTTATGTGTAGTGTGTGTATACACTGTAATTAATGTAATTAGTATATACACCACTATAGATGTACATGTATACAGTATATATACAGTATATATATATAGATGTATGTGCCATCTCAGACAAACTGGTTAAATAGATCAATGTACTTCTGTCCCCTTGTTGTGGAATCTCTGCCTGCAGAAAGCAGGTCAAGTTATAAATACCTTTTAATACCATCCTCTGTACTCTCATGTACTTTAAATTAGCAGTGTGTGTGTGTGTGTGTGTTTGTGTGTGGGTGGGGGGGGGGGGGGGGGGGGGGGTGTTCACTGTGGCACCACGGTGGATGCAGTTGTATTGAATTGGTGTATAAATAGGCCAGCATGAGTACACACGAGACAAGACCTCACACTGCTTATCCAACTGGATCAGAGCCGATACCAATACTAGCATACCATACCATACCATACCATACCATACCATACCATACCATACCATACCATACCAACACCATACCAATACCAGTACTACCATACCATACCAACACCATACCAATACCAGTACTACCATACCATACCAACACCATACCAATACCAGTACTACCATACCATACCAACACCATACCAATACCAGTACTACCATACCATACCAACACCATACCAATACCAGTACTACCATACCATACCAACACCATACCAATACCAGTACTACCATACCATACCATACCATACCATACCATACCATACCATACCATACCATATCATACCATACCATACCATACTATACCATACCAATACCATACATTACCATACCACACCATACCATACCATACCAACACCATACCAATACCAATACTACCATACCATACCAACACCAAACCAATACCAGTACTACCATACCAACACCATACCAATACCAATACCAATACTACCATACCATACCAACACCATTCCAATACCAATACTACCATACCATACCATACCATACCATACCATACCATACCATACCAACACCATACCAATACCAATACAACCATACCAACACCATACCAATACCAATACTACCATACCATACCAATACCATACCAACACCAATACTAGCATACCATACCATACCAATACCATACCAACACCAATACTAGCATACCATACCATACCAATAACATACCAATACCAGTACCAGTGAAGTTCCACGATTCTCCATATAATATATAATATAATATAATACCCAGTTCAATAAATCTCATGTACTTCAGCATCCACTCCTTAATTACGGTTACCATACTGCTTTTTGGTGAATTTATTATTAATCCCTGATGATCCGCCTCAAGTTTCTCGCCAAAAACAAAATTTTACAAGATCGCCCAATACTCATTTTTACTGAACAGAGCCTGAACGCATCATAATGTAACTAATGCAACCTTCCCCTGTTAATGTTAGCTGGTAGCTCCGTTATTTATCCAAACAGGACGGTGCTGCCCACCAGCTGCTAACAGCTAACGTTACTAACTCTCCTCCTGCTGATTTCAACACAGTCTCACAATGTAGCATTATCAGAACTGAAGATCCTCCTCTTAATGAAGGTATAGTGTAAATGAAGAGCACTGCAGACAAAGATGTAATCACTGCTTTAACACTCTCCTTTAAGCCCCTTTTCCATCTAAAATTAGAAGCTTAAGTTGAGACCCTCTTCTATTGGACACTGTCTCTCAGACTGAGGAGGGAGGACATAAAGAATCAGGCATGGCCACGTATCGGCACTAAGAACCACTCGTTCTAGCTCCATCAGTCACTCTGCTGCCTTTTACAGTGAATGTCAGTTTGCATCTGAGTCCATGAACTATCCCATAACCCACTTTTAATTACACATTTTAACATTTACACCCGACAGTGCCACATCAAAGATGTATTTAAATTCCCTGGCTGGGGTGAAGGCTGATTTCCAACTGGACAAATCAAACTGTTTCGTCGTTAATAAAATGAGAACGAGTGAGAAACAGTGTGCAGAATTATCTGGTTTCTTTGGTTTCTTTAGTTTATTTGGTTGGAAAAGAGGAAAGTGAAATCAGAGTGAAATAAAGAGGAGCTTTATTAAGTTAACACACGGATGACTTGAATAGCAGTTTAATGGAAGGCAGTCTAAAGAATATAATAAGTTTAAAGGTATTAGGGACAGTTAACACCAGGACCACCATAGACCATGCCATTTAACTTTGTGGATCCAACATTTAAATTATTCCGTCATCACACGTATGATATGCTTCCCTCCTGCCCTGAACTTTTCTAAATACCTGCTCTGCACATGCCTGTATTGTCATATTGATCGAATAACATTTGGATAACCAAATAGAAGGTTTTGTGGTTTTTGGTGTTGTTTTTCATGACAAAAGTCCCCTTTAGTCACCAGGAGTAGCGCCGATTAACGTTGGTCCTCTCCTCCAGCAGCCAAATGGAAGCATTTGCATAATGGCCGTATAAACGTATTGAGACAATGAAAGAAACTAATTTACACGCCAATATTCACTCACATGCACTTCAAATCACTTCTAATCACACTAAGGTCTGTAGGCCCACAGTATTACAATGTATGTACAATATCAGAAATTAAAGCGAAAATATTCACACTTTGTCTAACTAAAGTTGTGTCCTGTGTATGCACTATACACATATATGATGAGATCTGCACCGACTAGTCCAACGCTTCATTCATAACGCTGACAGTCTAAAAGTCCAAAAGTCAAAATGTATTGAAAAAAGATAAGTGTAATCATTTCTTTTCAAGAAACATTCAACGAAACATTCTTCTTTAATCCATATTTGTTGGCGTTTAGCCTTTCAAACACAACATTTAGTTTCTTATGCTGCGGTACTTTTGCTTCACCGTGGACTTTTACTGCATCGGGGGGCAGAGTGGAGATAGTTTTTCTTAAAATAGATATCATGTGAAAATAGCACATTTAACCCTGCTAAGAGAATACAAGTTTTCTGCAGGTTCTACCTGTTAGATAATCTGTGTCTGGTGTGGGGGGGGGGGGCTGCGTATCGACTGATGTCATTGTGCACATTTTACTAAAGAGATGGAGACAGTGGCGTTAATGGCCGATCAGTGCGAACAAAAGGATACAGACGCTCTTTGGTGTGGGATTTGAAGAAAATTGTACACTGAAGAGCCCGGCTGTCCTCGTCTTAAGGATGTTTTTATTGATCAGTATCCGCCACATTAGCCTCCATCTTTTTGTGCTCTGAAGTTCAATGTAATCCATTACATTCTGGGTACAACAGCTTTCTCATTGTGCTCCATTAAACCACTGGGATGGAGAGAGACTAATACAGAAGGCTAGGTCTGTACAGCTGCATTCTGTTGGAAAATATACATACTGGGCTTCGTTTCCATTCACCTGTTCTTATGTGCGTTTTCAATTTGTGCATTAAACAGACAGCGATGCCACGTTTCATCATATTTTCCATATTGTTTTTGCTCATTTGAGGTTTGACTAGAACTCTTTACTTGCATCACCTTGTTGCACCCTCTTCTTCTGCAGTGGTTTAATTAGCGCCACAAGAATTAGATCTATACTACCAGCTGTTTGTTTTGATGAGCCCAACAGTAGTGGATGGAAATGCTCATTAATTTGCATTTTCCTTTGCTGATTTCTGAAATTTGTGATGCTCACTTTTGCCTTGTTAACGGTTGCTTGATATACTACGTCAACTGCTCTGTGCATGGCTCGTTGTAATACGTCACTCGCTGCTCCGTTCTGCAGACTATTTGTGACACGGCAAACACAAACTTATTACGTTTCCTTCCAAACGTAACTGAGAAAGCAGTTTAGTTGTTTGGGTCATTTTTAGGAGACGGGGCTGAAATAAACTGTGGGTGAACTTCTTGATACAGAGTTTGTGTCCCAATGGAGGAACTCTTCAAAGAGTACAGTATCAGGATCAGTATCAGAGTACCAGTACACAACAGAGAATACATGCTACTTCCTATTCATGGACTTCTTCACATACAAATGAAACTTTATGCACACACTCCACTACATTGAGAATTCATTTCTGTCGTTGGAGAACGGGATCAAACTCAGAGGGAAAGACCTTTTATGTGTTCAGCCTTGGAGCAGTAGATTTGGAGTGGATTGGATTTTGGAATTTTGCAGAAGAGCTGCAGAGTTTGACATTGTGTGTGAAAATGTGTGTTTTTTGACTGGGGGGGTTATTTTTTGCAATAGTTGCGCTTGATTAGTTGAAGACAGAGAGAAGGGATAAAGTTCAGTTCCACCTTGAAAATGAGGAATTCTATTTAAAGATCCACTACTGGACCAAAAGTCCAGTGAAGACTGTCTGAGGCTGGTTTTCATGGTTTGGGCTGGAAAAGAAATGTTAATTCTGCAGCATACAGTTACTGCATGTATGTATTAGACAGTAGTTTGGTTCCTCGTCTGGTACCAGACTTCTTAATCACTCACACATCTCCATGTTTGACTGACTTGACTTGTTGTTGTTGTACCTGTTGTAAAAACTACAGCTGCAGAGTTCTCAGAGTTACAAGTTTCTGAATAAACCGTGGTCCTGTTAACCAAGTGGTAACTATGACATATAATACAAAACAAACATGGATGCTTCTCATCAGCCAAAGTAATCAAACCCACATGTGATGGCTCCAGAGTAATCTTGTCAGTGCACACGACCAACTCCTCAACCATGCTGAGTTTAACATAAAGCGGTAAACGTGAGATTCTTTCCCATCTCTTCCGTGTCATCTGATACAGATGCAGCTTCTGTGTCAACAGCAACAACTGGATGCTTGTGGGAAGAAACTGTTACTGAGTACTGATTGAACTGAGCAAAACACAAGAAAACAAGGAGTCAAACGGGTGAAATGTGCCGTTGTCCTCATATTTTAAGCATATTTCCTCAGAAAATGACGATATTCCATAACTCTGTATTGAACATGTTTGTAGCGATGCACCGATTTATCGGCTGAACATCGGTATCAATATTCTCCTTGTTGACTGCCATCAGCCTTTTGGTGCTGTTAGTCTGAGACAACAGTAACCAGCTGCTGATTTATAGAAGAAGACACCGGCTGGACACGACTCTGGTATGATGGCGGATACGTGTGGTTTGTTTACAAATAAAAGTGAAGGAAACAGTCGTCCGTGTGGGAGGTTTATTATTATTATGAAGTATTATACCGTCTCAGAGAAAGTCAGCAACACGAACGTTGTTATGTTCAACGAAACATGAAGCAGTAAAACAAGATTTCTAGTAAACACTCAGTGTGTTCTGGATGAACGAACCTTGTGTTTGTGTTAATGTGTCACTAGAAGCCTGTCAGTCCAACGAGGAGTGACGCAGCACTCAGTCTGTTACGGTGGGAACATCCTCCATGTCCTGCAGCAGTCCGTCCCCCATACCGGGATCCAGTCCCCGACGGCGTTCTGCTGCTACTAGTCCGCTAGATAATCGATCGCAGATAGCGTCGTTCTCTCGGACTGATAATATCACCAAATATACTCAGGTGGCCGTTAATATACGGGCGGCCTGTCCAAGTAAAGTCTAAGTGTTAGAAACACTGCTGAGGTTTCTAATCACTTTTACATTTAATTAATGTTTCACTAAACTTAATAAAAAAAACTAATCTTTCTGTTGGGCTGTAACGACTGAAACCTTCTTCTCATTGAGTCGATGTGTAGCAGCTGAAAAGGCTTTTTATTTAAAAATAATCTTTTTAGTGTGAAAGAAGGTAATTTCATAAATCTGTCTGATTGAATTTGTGCTCATTCAAAGATGGTGTAATGAAACGCTGAATGACTTTAAAACAGCTCAGTTATCTTTCATAATGAAGAGCTCTTTGTTTCTGTGGCACAAAAGGAAAAAAAAATAACAGCAAGAACTAAATGAAGAAAAACGTCGTTATCGGCTGTCGGCTAAATTGTTATTTTAAACGTCAGTATCGGCCCATAATTTTGCAGTCAATGCATCTCTACATGTTTGATGGTTTTTAGTCAACTAGCCCGTTTAATTTGAATACTTTGATGTTAAAAGTCATGATAAGTCATTTATGACTTATTGACAACAGTGATATACCTATTTGAAGTATTTTAAAATAAAAGTCTCCAAATCCACTGCTGAATTTCTCCATCTTACAGACTGATGTATAAAACAGAGTTACAACGTTCACCTTAACAGAACCACCTCAGTGTGGAGAGGCAGCCAGTAATCTATGCATGTATGTGCGTGCTTAGTAGATGTTTACATCTTAACCTGGGTGACCTCACCACCATCAGCATCATGTCTCCCTCCTGTAGTTAAATTTCTCTCCTTCCCATCCAGATGTTTGCAGAGGAGAGGAGGTGATGACTCATTCTGTCTCTTAGCTGGAGGAAATGATTAGAACATAAATCCACAGCTTGGTGCTCTGTGTGACTCAGGGGATTAACTTGTGAGGTTGTAGATGCAGGTTTTTAGCTCCCGCTGACAGCTCGCTGTCTTCTCGTCTCTCTTTCTTTTCCTCATGAAGGCTGACCAGGTGGAACTAAGAGAGGCTGGAGGAGATAAACCTCATGACTCAGTCTCAGCAAGGTGTTCCTATGATGCTGTTTGGTGAAGTTAAATGGTTTAAGAATATGTATTTATATCAAATCATTATATGATGTTTCCCGTATATATTACAGCTTATGTCTTATTCTCTTAATCGTGTTCATCCTCACTAAGATGATGAAGATGAAGATGAAGTCATACGAGACAAGAAACACCAGCAGTCACATGTTGAAGTTTTTTTTTTTTTTAAAACAGGTCAGTCTAACTTATTTAAAAGAGGAAACCATGTTCCTTGACTGTTATCATCACCATTATGGATAGAGTATAAAATTAAATTATATAAAATACATTTTTATAAGGTTACAATTGAAAAAGTTTGATCACTACAGTTTTAAAGGGATATCCTTGGTATATACTGTATATAGTACGTCTCTGTTTTACTAAAGTAAACATGCTGTAAACAGTAAGAATCAGACAGTTGTGTGGGGGGGTTTTCTCCCCGAGCCCCCCCCCCACCAAGACGCCGAGGAGGAAGCAGTGCATGAAATATATGCAGCTGGATTCTCCCATGAGCCTCCTCTCTGCCGGGGATATGAACAGAGTTGCTCCTATAGGTGCTCGTAAGGATGCAGATCAGTGTGTGTGTGTGTGTGTGTGTGTGTGTGTGTGTGTGTGTGTGTGTGTGTGTGTGTGTGGTCCCTGGATTTAGCCCAGCTAATCAGATCATCTTGGCATGACAGACCAATGGGCCTGAGGCGTTAGTGTGCTAAACCTATTTAATCGCAGCATTGTCACTCTAACAGGTCGCTGCTTAGTGAAGCTCCACATGCTGAACTGAGATCAGCCACATCAGCCTGTATTCAGGGTTTGGTGTAGATGTTACAGCTCCACGATGAGCCATAAAGCCACTTCCTTCCTCTGATTACAGTTACGATGGCTGCCAAGTAGCCCAGCGGTCACTGAAGAGCCTCGAATCAAACACACTCAGCAGTACAGCGACAGTTAAAGGTTCATTCCCCCAAATTACAAAACCATACACAAACCAAAGGAAACCAAACTTCCCCCTGATGGCGTCTACTCGTGCTCTAGATAGTTTTGAGATATCGATCTCTGAAATCTCCACCTCAACCACAGTACAATGCAGATGAATGACATCTCATCTGTGGTGCTAACGGTATCGAGGATTTACATTTAAAAACGTCAACAGCAACATCTGTACTCTGGATAATCCTCACACCTCACTGTCAACATTACAACTGGAGACAGATATAGATATAGATATAGATATAGATATAGATATAGATAGATCGACAGCACAAGAGGACAGCGATGGAATCATTTGGGTGATGCAACCCTTCGGCCCTGATCAGACAGAGCGCAGCCATTTTTATTGTTGCTAGGCAACCACCGAATGAGTGTCAACGTCTCAAGTACTGCACTAATTTGCCTCCCGGCCTGCTGTTTTCTGTTCACATCATGATAACTACCAGCCCGTTCCCAGGGCGTCAAATACCCACGTTTTGAAAACCTCAATAGAAGTTTTGAAATATGTATTGTATGTAAATTTATTATGTAAATTTGTAAATTTATTTTAATTATGACAATAATTGATGAGGATGAAAGGGCGTCAGTTTCATAGTTATTTAATACATTTACTACATTTATCCAATGCATTAGTAAAAAATAACTGTTTTAAATATTGTTGTCTATTAAAAATAAGATAATCCTTTATTAGACATCAGGAAGAAAACAACAAGATATGATAAATAAGTACGTAAACAATAAAGATATAATACACAAGTAAAAAACAAGATATTTGTATATCTATATATATATATAGATATATATATATCTATATATATATATGTGACATGATCAATGTTTCTCAGACCTGAAACATCAAACAGCTGTTGTCAGGCAGAGAGGATGTAAGGAGTAATTTGACCTTTATGTGTAAAATCATCTCAGGTTTGTCTTGTGAAACTGGACCTGGAGATCTCAGGGATTACACAGGTTCATCACTCGGTACAATGACTTGTTGTGTGAAGTGCCCCTGGGCAAGGCATCTAACCATGTACTCCTCCACTGAAGCTCCTCAGTGATCCACTGGAGCAGTTGAAATGAATCATTCATACTGAATCAGAATCATTTATAACCTCATATTTCAGCGTGAGCATATCTCCAGACATTGTTGTAGTAAACTGTTGTGAGTTCCCTGTTAGCTCCGTTCTGCAGAGTGTTTCTGCTTCAGCTCGTTACTGTGACCTACTTTCTCTGCAGCGATGAACAAACTTTCATCTCATCTTATCTCAAAAAACAAATATTACATACAATGACAATTAGCATCATTTAATGTGTGTGTTCATGTAGAGAATCATTAGACTGTGTTTGTGTGGCTGATAGTTCTGCTGCTTTCTCTCTCTCCAATCTAATTATGGACTTTAGGTCTCCGTCAGGGGGGACGTTCACTATACAAGTTGACAGATTCTGCACAAGTTGTTAATAACTTCCCTTTTTTTTCATAGAGCAGACAGAGTCAGAGTCAGAGACAGAGACAGAGACAGAGTCAGAGACAGAGACAGAGACAGAGTCAGAGACAGAGACAGAGTCAGAGACAGAGACAGAGACAGAGACAGAGACAGAGTCAGAGACAGAGACAGAGTCAGAGACAGAGACAGAGACAGAGTCAGAGACAGAGACAGAGACAGAGTCAGAGTCAGAGACAGAGACAGAGTCAGAGACAGAGACAGAGGCGGAGCTGCTGCTGGTGGAAACACACCACTTAAAGCCTTTAAGGTCCAGTCTGTGGGATTAACAGCTGATTCTTACCAATAATATTATTCACACCTGTTTGTAGAAACTCATATACTCATAAACTCATAATCTCATAAACTCATATACTAATAAACTCATATCCTCAGTACATGCAGGATTATACTGTATATGTCTCACCTGCAGTCTCTAACTCAGCCTTTAGGACTGTGTGCGACGTCAGTTACGTTAGATAGCTCAGAATTTCTAGTTTCCAACGATACCGAGCAGGATCTTGTAGACCTGCAAGATCTTCTGATCACAACTTGTTCGTACATTTACGAAGTTTATTTCTGTACGACTTTATTGTTAAAATACTTCGTAACAAGACGTAGTTTGGACAACATACAGTTTACAGACCTCAGCTTCTCCAACCAGCATATGTTCTATCAATACATCATTTTAGCTCTGTAACAGGATACGAGCCGTTTGGACCCGGTACCAGGTCCGTCAGAGCAAAGGGTAAATTAATAATAATAATAATTGTTTTTGGTTTCTTGTGAGCAAAGCGACAAGCTGTAAATACAACACTGACTTCTTCTCACTTAGTAAAGTTGTTCTGAACACGTCAACAAACACAGACTCAGACTCAGACTCAGACTCAGACTCAGACTCAGACTCAGACTCAGTCTCAGACTCAGACTCAGTCTCAGACTCAGTCTCAGACTCAGACTCAGACTCAGACTCAGACTCAGTCTCACACTCAGACTCAGACTCAGACTCAGTCTCAGTCTCACACTCAGACTCAGTCTCAGACTCAGTCTCAGACTCAGACTCAGACTCAGACTCAGACTCAGACTCAGACTCAGTCTCACACTCAGACTCAGTCTCACACTCAGTCTCAGACTCAGACTCAGTCTCAGACTCAGTCTCAGACTCACACTCAGACTCAGTCTCAGACTCAGTCTCAGACTCAGACTCAGACTCAGACTCAGACTCAGTCTCACACTCAGACTCAGTCTCAGACTCAGTCTCAGACTCAGTCTCAGACTCAGACTCAGACTCAGACTCAGACTCAGTCTCAGACTCAGACTCAGACTCAGACTCAGTCTCAGTCTCAGACTCAGACTCAGTCTCAGACTCAGACTCAGACTCAGACTCAGACTCAGACTCAGTCTCAGTCTCAGACTCAGACTCAGACTCAGACTCAGTCTCAGTCTCAGACTCAGACTCAGACTCAGACTCAGTCTCAGACTCAGACTCAGACTCAGACTCAGACTCAGACTCAGTCTCAGACTCAGACTCAGATTCAGACTCAGTCTCAGACTCAGGCTCAGACTCAGACTCAGTCTCAGACTCAGACTCAGACTCAGACTCAGTCTCAGACTCAGACAGATTCAGACTCAGTCTCAGACTCAGGCTCAGACTCAGACTCAGTCTCAGACTCAGACTCAGATTCAGACTCAGTCTCAGACTCAGGCTCAGACTCAGACTCAGACTCAGACTCAGACTCACACAGAGCAACAGCAGCCTTCATTAGGACTCATGTTTCTATGAAAGCTTTTAAATGTACAATAACATCCGTTGAGGATTTTCAGTGTCTCCTGAAATGTCACTTTAACATGATCTGTCCTTGAAAGCGTACAGTTTGTGGGATGCTGCATAATCAACGCTGTATATTAATATTCAGAATATTCTGTATTTTTTTCTAATGCATTTTTAGAGCTTGTCCCCGAGGCTGAGCTGGTAAAACAGCACAGCAGCAGCCACGATATCGCTTCCAATACACACTGAATGTAAATGAGAGTGAACACACACGTGCACACAGCCTTCAAACGTGCACGGCTCCTCTCTTTTCTTTTGCTTTGTTTCAGTCTGAGGCTGACAGCTACAAAAGTTCATTGTGGCCCGTCAGGAGCGATACGTGAGCATCACGCTCAGATTAAAACTTAATGTGCTGCTGCTGGCTGGATGCTTGTCAGATGAACGGTTAAAGCAACAACAGGAGGAGGAGGAGGAGGAGGAGGAGGAGGAGGAGGAAGAGGAGGAGGAGGAAGAGGAGGAATAGGAGGAGGAGGAGGAGAGGAGGATAGGAGGAGGAGGAGGAAGAGGAGGAAGAGGAGGAGGAGGAGGAGGAGGAGGAGGAGGAGGAGGAGGAGGAGGAGGAGGACGAGGAGGAGGAGGAAGAGGAGGAATAGGAGGAGGAGGAGGAGGAGGAGGAGGAGGAGGAGGAGGAGGAGGAGGAGGAGGAGGAGGAGGAGGAGGAGGAGGAGGAGGAGGAGGAATAGGAGGAGGAGGACGAATAGGAGGAGGAGGAGGAAGAGGACGAATAGGAGGAGGAGGAGGAGGAGGAGGAGGAGGAGGAGGAGGAGGAGGAGGAATAGGAGGAGGAGGAGGAAGAGGAGGAATAGGAGGAGGAAGAGGAGGAGGAGGAGGAGGAGGAGGAGGAGGAGGAGGAGGAGGAGGAGGAGGAGGAGGAGGAATAGGAGGAGGAGGAGGAGGAAGAGGAGGAATAGGAGGAGGAGGAGGAGGAGGAGGAGGAGGAGGAGGAGGAAGTGGAGGAGGAGGAGGAGGAGGAGGAGGAGGAGGAGGAGGAGGAGGAGGAGGAGGAGGAGGACGACGAGGAGGTTGAGGTAGAGGAGGAGGAGGAGGAGGAGGAGGAGGAGGAGGAGGAGGAGGAGGAGGAGGAGGAGGAGGAAGAGGAGGAAGAGAGAGAGCAGGAGGAGGAGGAGGAGGAAGAGAGAGAGAGGAGGAGGAGGAGGAGGAGGAGGAGGAGGAGAGGAGGAGGAGGAAGAGGAGAGGAGGAGGAGGAGGAGGAGGAGGAGGAGGGAGAGGAGGAGGAGGAGGAGGAGGAGGAGGGAGAGGAGGAGGAGGAGGAGGAGGGGGAGGGGAAGGGGGAGGGGGAGGAGGAGGAGGGAGAGGAGGAGGAGGAGGAGGAGGAGGAGGGAGAGGAGGAGGAGGAAGAGGAGGAAGAGGAGAGGGGGGGAGGGGGAGGGGAAGGAGGAGGAGGAGGAGGAGGAGAGGAGGAGGAGGAAGAGGAGGAAGAGGAGGAGGAGGAGGAGGAGGAGGAGGAGGAGGAGAGGAGGAGGAGGAAGAGGAGGAAGAGGAGGAGGAGGAGGAGGAGGAGGAAGAGGAGGAGGAGGAGGAGGGAGAGGAGGAGGAGGAGGAGGGAGAGGAGGAGGAGGAGGAGGAGGAGGAGGGGGAGGAGGAGGAGGAGGAGGAAGAGGAGGAAGAGGAGAGGGGGGGAGGGGGAGGGGGAGGGGGAGGAGGAGGAGGAGGAGGAGGAGAGGAGGAGGAGGAAGAGGAGGACGAGGAGGAGGAGGAGGAGGAGGATGGAGGATGGAGGAGGAGGAGGAGGAAGAGGAGGAGGAGGAGGAGGAGGAGGATGGAGGATGGAGGAGGAGGAGGAGGAAGAGGAGGAGGAGGAGGAGGAGGAGGCAGTCATGGTCTGCATAGAGTGTTTCCTGTTTTATTTTGTAATTCGGTCCTCCTGTGTCTTGTCTAGTTTTGCTTCCTGCCTTTGTTTGTTTTCCCGCCTTTTTGTGATTGTTTGCCCCGCCCTGATTCGTTCCACCTGTGTGTAATCTCCTGGTGTATTTAAGCCTGTGTGTTCCCCTCTGTCTTTGTCGGTTCGTCGTCGTTGCTTCCCCGTGTTGCGTGTCCTCTGTAAGTAGAAATTCTAGTGTATGTTTTTGCATTTTTCGAGTTTTGTTCTTTTGGAGATTTTGTAGTAGTTGCATGCCTGACCAGCTGCCTTTTTGTTTCGCTGCTTATTATATTAAATCTTTGAATTATACCTGCGTCATCTCCTCCTCCTCTCTCTGCATTTGCGTCCACCATCTAAAATCTTCTTAGTCCTGACATAACCTGACAGGCGGTGCAGTGGAAAGCTGAGTGGATCTGCTCCCTCCAGTCTGAAGCTGAGAGCTTTTCCTCAAGTCCACCGCAGATACGTGTTCGCCCTGCAGCCAGTAGAGGAAACAACCTATCAGCCACTTCTACCAGTTACCAAACCATCGCTCTTCGTCACAGCTTCTCCTTCTCGTCTCCTTCTCTGGTGTTCGTGCACATTCGCTCTAGTCAAATTGAATCATTGATGATAGACGAGTGTATCAGTTATTTTTAGAGGGAGAATCAACAACAAACACAGGTATCTGTCTTTTTCACATTGCTGCTCAGAACGTGAAGTTATTACTTCATTCGCTGCTTGTTGAGTAAATCCTCCATCATGTTCATGTCCAGCTCATACTGTATGTGAACATGAGTCAGTGGAAACATTCACTATACAGCTACAGTACAGTCATAACATGGACGGGTCCCAATCACATGTTTGTCACTCAGCTCTGAACTGATAGAAAACGTTGTCTAGGTTACCTTCAGTTATTACCTGCACAAATTAAAACCAGGTGCGTGCACGTCATACGAGCACAGAAAACAGGATCTGTGACTGGAACAGCATCTCTGTAACTGTAACCCTCCCTGCACGCTCACAACTGCTCACCGTGTTGACTTTTGAGACTTTGGAGGGGGGGGGGGGGATGGAATAGATATAATAATATATAATATAATATAATAATATCCTTTGATTGGTCACTTTGACCACCCACGGTCTCCTATCTATGTCTCTATTGTGATTCACAAACCACCGTTCAAAAGTTTTCAATCATGAAAATGAAATGGGTTTTTTTGCCTCCAGTCACATGTTTGCATGAGTTGTTCCTCCATGTGTCAGTATGACAAACATACTTCATGATTAACAGGCTGTAAACTATTTATTTAGTAGAGCAGAAAACTGGCCAATCCAGACTCAGCATGATATATTATTTTCTCATTATAAAGATCAGATGTTGACTTTAATGTTCTGATCATCTGAAGCATCTCCAGAAGTTGACATGAGTAGCAGCGGTGTCGACCCACCTGAGTGACCGAGGACGGCACCGTCGGCACGCAGCCGCACAGATCACGCTGATGTGTCTTCATTTCCCAGCTGTAGACCTGTGTATATATATATATATACTGTATATAGGTCTACAACTGGGAAGGATGCAACACAGGCACAGTGGCATTTATAGGCAGAAGAGAAGCATTCACAGGATCAGCTGTCACCTGTAGACCTTTTATACTTCAACAAGCTGAGGTTGTGTTGTTCTGTGTGGTTCTGCATAATTCATTTGTTACAACAAAATGATGTTCAGCTCTGATAAACTGCTCAGGTTCATCAGTATTTCAACAACAACACAAAACAAAGAACAGATAGGGAAGGTTGTAATGATTAAGATTTATTGTGACTATATTGTCCTACAGGATGAATCAGATGTAGCTGATAAAGGACGAAGACACGTTCTCTTTAGAATAGAATAGAAAGCTTTATTTTTATTGTACATGGTACAACGAAATTGGAGAATTTAAATGACACATTCAGAGTAAGTCGCTGCATAATTAGTTCATCAGCCAGTCCAGGGATTCAAACCCACCTCATTACCATTCAGTCTACTGTGTAGCCTTAATCAGTGGGACATTTCACACCTCTCTCCTTTAAAGGGAATCGCTGTGTAGTGTTGGCCACCGGTTCTGGTTCTGATCAGACTGAAGCACCACAGCTGAGGGGAAACTGGTAGCTGCAGCCGGAGAATCACAACCTTTAGACAAAAGGTTTAAAATGGAAATAGACACATTTTTTTTGCTCAACTCATCACTATAAAGTAAATGTTGACTGCACAATGTACTGGCTGTAGAATAATGACAACGTCTGCATTTAGATTGGTTACCGATAAGCCTCGCTTTCAGTACGCAGTTCTGTCTGCCACCAGGTCCGATCTCCTGGGAAAATAGAGCCTGCATTTACGGCACAAAGGAAGTGCGTCATTGTGCAACCGAAACAGGAAGAGGGGGGGTGAGCCCAGACTGTGTGGGGGGGGCTCTGATAGTAATGTTAAGACTTCAGAGTGGTGCTTCACTAGAGCGGTCTGTTCTGTTGCTTTAACCCTGTGTTTCTAAAAGACCTTATTACAAGTTTTATCCCTGTTTAACCTTCAGAGACCTGCGATCCTGACCCACTTTACTCTTTCAGAGGCTTGAGCAGGTTGAGTTTTAGAGTCGGTGAAGCTGCAGATATCATATAAAACTAAGGAATCCATCAGTTCCATGTCATGTCTAGCTTGTCGGGAAGGAGGTTAAATAACGCTCCAAAGTTGGGCTACATTTTGCCGAGGAAAAACTGGCATGGCCATTTTCAAAGGGGTCCCTTGACCTCTGACCTCCAGATATGTGAATGTAAATGGGTTCTCTGGGTACCCACGAGTCTCCCCTTTACAGACATGCCCACTTTATGATAATCACATGCAGTATAAATGTGTTATTGTCTCCTATTCTAAAATGGTGTATCTAGAGGATGGATGGATCAAACTAGAGACCTAGAGCATTCAGAGGATGGATGGATCAAACTAGAGACCTAGAGCATTCAGAGGATGGATGGATCAAACTAGAGACCTAGAGCATTCAGAGGATGGATGGATCAAACTAGAGACCTAGAGCATTCAGAGGATGGATGGATCAAACTAGAGATCTAGAGCATTCAGAGGATGGATGGATCAAACTAGAGATCTAGAGCATTCAGAGGATGGATGGATCAAACTAGAGACCTAGAGCATTCAGAGGATGGATGGATCAAACTAGAGATCTAGAGCATTCAGAGGATGGATGGATCAAACTAGAGACCTAGAGCATTCAGAGGATGGATGGATCAAACTAGAGACCTAGAGCATTCAGAGGATGGATGGATCAAACTAGAGACCTAGAGCATTCAGAGGATGGATGGATCAAACTAGAGATCTAGAGCATTCAGAGGATGGATGGATCAAACTAGAGACCCAGAGCATTCAGAGGATGGATGGCTTTCCTAGCTAGATTGACAATAAGGAGGTTTCTGAGCAGTTTACACAACACAAGTGCTCACCATCCAATCACTGAAAAATGCAATTCTTGCAGAAATCTCCAAAATGTCAAAAGTTTTTGATCCCAAATCCCAGCATGTCTTTTTCTCTGGTGTTCCTCAAGGTCTTGGTGTCTGAATGTGGTATTTTGGAGGGATTATTGATAATTTTGATCAATTCTCCAGTGGTAAAAAATGGTTAAATTTAGCACAAAATCTGTGTAACAAATGGTATCAACCCTAAACTTATGAGACATAATAGAGCATGGGGATGTCCATGGCACCAGAGACACACTTTCTTCACGAAATGTCGCCTTTTGGGTGAAACCTGATCTCCTGTCTCATGTTTGGTGTCTTCTTCTTACAGAGATGGCCTTGGACTGTGTTGTACAGCTGTCTCCCTGCTACCACATCTCCACCAACATCTGGTGAGTAAAACGTTGTTACAGCTGACAGTTATGGCCAAAAGTTTGTTGTAAAAAATGAAATTCATTTCAACAGTAACCTGCTTATCGTTCTGATAACATGGACCAAAAGAGCTTAAAGTTTAAGTAGATCATTACTCTCCTGGAAGAGATTATGGGTGCATGTTGGATGCAGAACCTCAAAGTTAAGACTCGTTTGTTCGTCTTGGAATTATAACTTCACCCTGACTCCATAACGCTCCGCAGAGTGCTGGATTTGAGGGCTTATGTTTGATAAGTTCCTCCAGAACTCTGGACTTAAAGTGTTTTCAGGTGATGTTTTGGGTCTGGTTAGAAGTGCTGCAGCCTCTCGTGACTCAGTGAGAGCAGACAGTCTAATCCGGCGATGGGCAGTGTGTGTGAGGCTTTAGCCGGACTTGATGAAGGAGAAGCTCTTACGGGCTGAGACGACCGCGATCTAAGTCGGCAGCCAGCAAGGCGGCGGATTGAGGTCACGTCAGCCGATCCAGAGCCAACAAAACTTTATGCAGTGGGCTGGGATTGTTTCATGATGACTGGACATGTTTTCATGCTGGGTGAGAAAGCAGAAGGAAATCTCACTTCTTATTCCTGCTGACGGTTACATCAGTTTATGTTGAAAACATGTTAAACAGTCACCGATCATGAATAAACCTCTGAGGGCGACGGGCTACAGTATAGTTCGGTTGTTCCGGTGTAGCCGGCAGATATCCGGGCCGAGACGTTCGCTGCTCGTTGTTTACGGTCTGATTACAGATGTGAGACAGATGTTGGAGTCCAGAGACCGAAAGGAACAGAAGTTACTGTAAACGATAAAGGTCAGCTGGTGTTAGGTGTGAATGATGAACAGTCGACAGGTGATTATCAGAACAACACTGTTTCAAATAAAATATCAATCAAGTTTATCAAATCAACTGTAAATCTATCACTTTTAATCAGTTTGCATACGTTTTCATCACCTACATTATTAATTCATAAATTCATCACTTCCTTTTTCTTCAGTTATTTTTTGTTACTTCCTCCCTTCAGGCCACTAAACTTATATATAAATAAATATAAAATAAATGGTCATTTAGTGTTGAAGTGATGAAGGATGAATGTAAGATAGTGAAAATGATGAAACATGGCTAAGTTTTCATCATATCACGACTGTTTTAGTCAAATCAGCTTTAAATGAATCAAATCACTTGATAATTTATCGCTCCATATCCATTTTTACAGCTTCAGTTTTCAATGCATTTTCTATCACGCTGGAGCCAACAGACAAGGATTCAATACACAGGATTCAATACGCAGGACTCAATACGCAGGACTCAGTACGCAGGACTCAGTACGCAGGACTCAGTACGCAGGACTCAATACGCAGGACTCAACACGCAGGACTCAGTACGCAGGACTCAGTACGCAGGACTCAATACGCAGGACTCAACACGCAGGACTCAGTACGCAGGACTCAGTACGCAGGACTCAATACGCAGGACTCAATACGCAGGACTCAGTACACAGGACTCAGTACGCAGGATTCAATACACAGGACTCAGTATGCAGGACTCAATACGCAGGACTCAACACGCAGGACTCAGTACACAGGACTCAGTACGCAGGATTCAATACACAGGACTCAGTATGCAGGACTCAATACGCAGGACTCAATACGCAGGACTCAACACGCAGGACTCAGTACGCAGGACTCAGTACGCAGGACTCAATACGCAGGACTCAACACGCAGGACTCAGTACGCAGGACTCAGTACGCAGGATTCAATACACAGGACTCAGTATGCAGGACTCAATACGCAGGACTCAATACGCAGGACTCAATACGCAGGACTCGGTACACAGGACTCGGTACGCAGGACTCAGTACGCAGGACTCAATACGCAGGACTCAGTATGCAGGACTCAGTACGCAGGACTCAGTACGCAGGAGTCAGTACGCAGGACTCAGTACGCAGGACTCAGTACGCAGGAGTCAGTACGCAGGACTCAGTACCCAGGACTCAGTACGCAGGACTCAGTACGCAGGACTCAATACCCAGGACTCAATACGCAGGACTCAGCACGCAGGACTCAGTACGCAGGACTCAGTACGCAGGACTCAATACCCAGGACTCAGTACGCAGGACTCAGTACGCAGGACTCAAGACGCAGGACTCAGTACGCAGGACTCAGTACGCAGGACTCAGTACGCAGGACTCAGCACGCAGGACTCAAGACGCAGGACTCAGTATGCAGGACTCAGCACGCAGGACTCAAGACGCAGGACTCAGTACGCAGGACTCAGTACGCAGGACTCAGTACGCAGGACTCAGCACGCAGGACTCAAGACGCAGGACTCAGTACGCAGGACTCAGCACGCAGGACTCAAGACGCAGGACTCAGTACGCAGGACTCAATACGCAGGACTCAGCACGCAGGACTCAAGACGCAGGACTCAAGACGCAGGACTCAGCACGCAGGACTCAGTACGCAGGACTCAGTACGCAGGACTCAGGACTCAAGACGCAGGACTCAGTACGCAGGACTCAGCACGCAGGACTCAGTACGCAGGACTCAGTACGCAGGACTCAGTACGCAGGACTCAGTACGCAGGACTCAGCACGCAGGACTCAGCACGCAGGACTCAGTACGCAGGACTCAGTACGCAGGACTCAAGACGCAGGACTCAGTACGCAGGACTCAGTACGCAGGACTCAGCACGCAGGACTCAGCACGCAGGACTCAGTATGCAGGGCAGATATGATAAAACGTCTTTACTTGCAGAAGGTTCAGTACACAGGCAGTCAGTCCAAACAAGGCAAATGTGTCCAAAAACATTTAACTAAGCAAAGTCTAAATACAGGAAAGCAAAGTCTAAATCACACGAGGAACGCTGGCTATGAAAGACAGACAAACTGGCAACAGACAAAGACTGTTGCTGCCTTCAAATGAAAACATTACTGGTCAGGGCTGGTGAGCGACTTGTCAATAAAATGAGAATAGCTGGTCCACCTTAAAGGTCAGTCCACCTTAAGTGAGCCTGAGTGGAAGTTGTTGTAACCCGCTTCACTTCCTGAGGAGCTGTAGCATTTATTCACCGACTGATAAACTGTAATACAGTAAGTAGTACTGCGTGCTAACGCCGCTAGCACTGTGTGGATGTTCAGGGATGAGATGCGCTCGGACAGAAGTGGTGAAGCAGACGTGCCATGGGAATCTTAAAGATGATGATATGTATCGGTAATATTGGATTGTTGATCATTGAATCGATACATTGATCCAGATCGATGGATCGTTACACTCCTTATGATTAGTATACCATGAGGAAGCTGATGCAGAGGAACAGGACATTTCTATCTGTGACAGTGATATTAAATGTTGTTGATCTGCTGATCAGAGACTAGTGGAGGAGGATCCACTCACATTACTGCCTGTTGTATACTAACAAACATCCAAAAGCTTCTCTTGGCCGAGAGTAGATATACGACTACTATTACTACTGAATATGTCATTTTATCATTGATTTATGATTTAATAGTTCACATTATTTTGAATGCTCTCTCTTGCTGGGCAGACTCAACATCTCCTCATGGTGTCCCATCTTTAGGTTGTGTTTAGGGTTCAACACTCACACATCCACACATACCTTACAACACTGACTCCTTCCATATCTACACACATCTGATTATTCTCACTAATTTGGCTTTTGAAACTTGAGTCTGCGTATTGAGTAATTATAAACTATACTACATATAATCCCAACCACCCCTCAATCTGTTCTTTATTTTTTTAGCGACAGGCCAGACGCAGCCATCAATTGAATATTGTTTTTAATTTCAGAATTGATGGTACATGAAACATTCTTGTATAGAAAGTAACAGACTGTGGTTCAGCAGCAGGACTATAATGTATATTGTGGATCCTTAAAATCGACGTTTGATGTTGTTGAGAAAGCAGAGTGAAGCTGCTGACAGCTTGGTCATCATTCTGTAATACTGCAGCACACTAAAAGTAAAAGTCAGCTTCTTATATTAACTCTAATGTTTCTGCCTCTGTAAACAGAAAAGTATCTAAAGAAGCTGCAGATTATTACTTTAAGAGGATGAAGTTATAATCTTTAGTTAGAGGAGGGCTTCTCTCTGATCTGGACTCTAGTCCAACGTTTAACTGTCTGCAGCTCTTCAGCTGACTTCCTGTGATTGTTGCTGGTGTTTGTGGCTCCGTGGCAGCTCTCCTGAAGGTCAGGTGAAGGTCAGGTGAAGGTCAGGTGAAGGTCAGGTGGAGGCCAGCAGCTCTGTGGATAGTCTCTGTAGTCTGTTCTGACATGTTCCCTGTAGAACAACGTGAGAGAACAGATACCTGAACCGTCTTTAAACTGGATCGACCAACACTCCCACAGCTCCCACAGCTCCCAGTCAGGCTGCTGCATAAAGGCTAAACACTCACAGGTTACACACCACTGGTCTATTGGTTTTTACTGCCTTGTATTGCAGAATGACCATAATATATCCAGAAGGGGGGGAGAGGGTCGGTAATAGGATTATTGATCAATACTAATGATTCAATTACTTCAGCAGGCTCTACATGTTCTGTGTCTGGTCCAGTGACGAGGCCCAAAGGACTCAAGCATGACTGAGACTAATAATAAAATGAAACTATTGTTCATGGTGATATATACCTGCTCATTAAACACTCCAGTTTCTACTGCTGGTCTACGAGGGAGCAGAGAGTTGGTGGATCTGTGCCATGAGATGATCCTCCTGCTTGTTGTTCCAGGTCAATATAGGTTCCAGATTTATTATATGTGTTGAAGCAATAAAGCCACAAGGCAACTAAAGGATAAAAGTACATTAAATGTGAGTGTGACCACGACAACACATCTCCTGTCTGGACACAGTTTGTTTAACTCCTGTTTCAGCTTCGTAGTAAAACCATAGAAATGATTTCTGGTACAGAAGCACAACTAGAAAAGAGCTGTAAAGTTAGTTTGGTGACCCAGCAGCTTAATGTCAGTTACATATCAACACCTGTCTAAAGTTTGCTAATAATTAGCTAACATTGGCCACCACTGGTCAGAGAGTCTGTTCAACATTAGTTTAGTTCTGAAACTCAGCTGCAGGGAACTATTGGATCTGCTCGTAGTGGCGGTCCGGGAGACGATGCACGTCTATCTCTTAAAGGAAACTTTTCATTCCTCGTTGTAACGAAGCGTTCAGAGTTCTTAATTATCCAAAGACATTTATCTGGAAGTCTGACGTTGTGTTCAAGTCAGCCGTTCTCTGTTTGGTATTTTGCTCTAACCAGTCAGTGACGTATCTGTAGTGTTGACTTCATGTTCAGTGGACAGTTAGCAGTAGTGGTTGCTATAGGAGCAGTTAACTCAACGGTTGTCATGTCGAGTTGTGGATTTACAACAACCTGCAACTGTGTCGGAGGTCTGAAACCAGGCTAGGTGAAGCTTTGTGCACCCCCCCCCCCCCCCCCCCCCCCCGCGTTCTTTTGTATTTCATGCTGTTGCTGTGCAGATAATGTACTTCCATTCTGACTCGACACCACTGATTAGGACTGGCAGTAATACAGTGTTCACAGACTGTGAACAGGGGGAAACCGTTGAAGAGCAGCTAATGCATTTGTTTGCTGCACATAATCCTGAGAGTGAAAGTAATGTGTTTAGCATAAGAAGACAACAGGGAACAAAGTCTGTCCTCATCCAGCCCGATGACGCTACGCAGAGACGTCTGATGTGTAAACCTGCTGTACGGAGCTTCATACTGTACCTGCTGTACTGAGCTTCATACTGTACCTGCTGTACTGAGCTTCATACTGTACCTGCTGTACTGAGCTTCATACTGTACCTGCTGTACTGAGCTTCATACTGTACCTGCTGTACTGAGCTTCAGACTGTAGCTGCTGTACTGAGCTTCATACTGTAGCTGCTGTACTGAGCTTCATACTGTACCTGCTGTACTGAGCTTCATACTGTACCTGCTGTACTGAGCTTCATACTGTAGCTGCTGTACTGAGCTTCACACTGTACCTGCTGTACTGAGCTTCATACTGTACCTGCTGTACTGAGCTTCATACTGTACCTGCTGTACTGAGCTTCAGACTGTACCTGCTGTACTGAGCTTCATACTGTACCTGCTGTACTGAGCTTCATACTGTACCTGCTGTACTGAGCTTCATACTGTACCTGCTGTACTGAGCTTCAGACTGTACCTGCTGTACTGAGCTTCATACTGTAGCTGCTGTACTGAGCTTCATACTGTACCTGCTGTACTGAGCTTCATACTGTACCTGCTGTACTGAGCTTCATACTGTACCTGCTGTACTGAGCTTCACACTGTACCTGCTGTACTGAGCTTCATACTGTACCTGCTGTACTGAGCTTCATACTGTACCTGCTGTACTGAGCTTCATACTGTACCTGCAGTACTGAGCTTCATACTGTACCTGCTGTACTGAGCTTCATACTGTACCTGCAGTACTGAGCTTCACACTGTACCTGCTGTACTGAGCTTCATACTGTACCTGCTGTACTGAGCTTCATACTGTAGCTGCTGTACTGAGCTTCACACTGTACCTGCTGTACTGAGCTTCACACTGTACCTGCTGTACTGAGCTTCATACTGTACCTGCTGTACTGAGCTTCATACTGTACCTGCTGTACTGAGCTTCATACTGTACCTGCTGTACTGAGCTTCACACTGTACCTGCTGTACTGAGCTTCACACTGTACCTGCTGTACTGAGCTTCACACTGTACCTGCTGTACTGAGCTTCATACTGTACCTGCTGTACTGAGCTTCACACTGTACCTGCTGTACTGAGCTTCATACTGTACCTGCTGTACTGAGCTTCATACTGTACCTGCTGTACTGAGCTTCATACTGTACCTGCTGTACTGAGCTTCATACTGTACCTGCTGTACTGAGCTTCATACTGTAGCTGCTGTACTGAGCTTCAGACTGTACCTGCTGTACTGAGCTTCATACTGTACCTGCTGTACTGAGCTTCATACTGTACCTGCTGTACTGAGCTTCACACTGTACCTGCTGTACTGAGCTTCACACTGTACCTGCTGTACTGAGCTTCACACTGTACCTGCTGTACTGAGCTTCACACTGTACCTGCTGTACTGAGCTTCACACTGTACCTGCTGTACTGAGCTTCACACTGTACCTGCTGTACTGAGCTTCACACTGTACCTGCTGTACTGAGCTTCATACTGTACCTGCTGTACTGAGCTTCATACTGTACCTGCTGGGCTCCTCCAGTCACAGCTCTCATATAAAAGAGGAAGTGGACAGTTTGAACAGAACAGGTCAGCACCTTTCACTGCAGTCTGGGACCAAAGAAGAAGCACAACTCCACAGAGGATTCTCATTACTAAGGCACTTTTTTCCACACAAGAACTGAGTAATAATTTACAGGAAATGTTCAAGCACTCACTAAAAGCCCCCCCCCCCCCCACTTGTGCCTTTGCTGCAGCTACTGTGTCCTGCATTAGTGTCTAAGTGTCTGCATTCTCTTCCTCTATTGACTGGTTTTACATTACTCTCAAAGTGTGAGATGCTCCAGTAAACCAGTAACCCCCCGCCCCCCCCTTGTTTACCACAGGAGTAGGAGGGAGGTGGGGGGGCGAATGTCTGTATAAAGCGTGGTCTTGTGGCTACATACTGTATGCATGGGGATGCGGAGGGGGGGGGTGACCTCAGAGATTCTGTTCACCCACCCAGATTCAAAGAGGATGGATCTCTGTTATCTATATTATTATTATTATTATTATTATTATTATTATTATGTTGAACACATCATTCACACACTCACATCTGATAGCGCAGCTATGACAGATAGACTCTCAGAGGTGGAGGATCTTTCTCCATCACAGTCGGTAGTCAGAGGCTGACCAGCCATGAACAATCCCTCATGGCTCTCTGAATCTCTGCTGGTGAGGCGTGACGGCCAGCACTGCATCTATATAACACCTTTCTACCGTACCGGGCAAACTCATTCACCCGTTCACACACACATCCATTCACCGGCGGTGACGGATGCTGTTGTGGAACAGTTTACTCTCTGCCAGAGGAGGTTAAATAAAAGTGGATGATGCAACACAGCTAATACGCTATGATAGTTTCTTCCTTGTTGGACTCTCCAGCAGAGAGTGGATTCCTATTGATCAATAGATTTACATGTCAAAATTCACCAAAGTTGAACTGAACATGAAGGATTCACATTCAGCTCCCGATGAGAGGAAACAGGTGGAGTTCATTGAAATAAGTTCATTTCACAGCAACATTCTGCTGTTTTAAATGCTGACTACTGTCCTTTTCTCTAACAGTGTAGCTCAGTATAATCAATCACCTTCTTTTCAAGTCCTTTATGATTGTAGTTTCACTTCTTAACATCTTATCAGTGAAACATCTGACAACGCTCTGAGAGTGTTTCATCTTGTTTTCCATTCTGGCTCGCTGTTCTCTGTGCTGATTCATAAACTCATCTCTAGAAAGTATTTGAAACAAGATTATTTCCAGGTGATTATTGCCAGGTTGAACCTATAAGAACAGGATAAGATGTTAAGATGAGTTTTATTTGCAGGGTGATGTTGTATTATATATGTGATGAATCATAAATAGAAGTTTACTACTTCTTTGGTTTATCTTCAAAACACAAGTCAGGGTGCTGATGTTAAGTTAAGGGTACTGATGATGTTGTTACTGATGTTAAGTTAAGGGTACTGATGATGTTGTTACTGATGTTAAATTAAGGGTACTGATGATGTTGTTGCTGATGTTAAGTTAAGGGTAGTGATGATGATGTTACTGATGTTAAGTTAAGGGTACTGATGATGTTGTTACTGATGTTAAGTTAAGGGTGCTGATGATGTTGTTGCTGATGTTAAGTTAAGGGTACTGATGATGTTGTTACTGATGTTAAATTAAGGGTACTGATGATGTTGTTGCTGATGTTAAGTTAAGGGTAGTGATGATGATGTTACTGATGTTAAGTTAAGGGTACTGATGATGTTGTTACTGATGTTAAGTTAAGGGTATTGATGATGTTGTTACTGATGTTAAGTTAAGGGTACTGATGATGTTGTTACTGATGTTAAGTTAAGGGTACTGATGATGTTGTTACTGATGTTAAGTTAAGGGTACTGATGATGTTACTGATGTTAAGTTAAGGGTGCTGATGATGTTGTTGTTGTGCCTTAAGCCGGCCTTGAGTCTAGCCTGCTGAGAACTTTTCTAAACATCATGTATCCTCAATGATGAATATGAATGAGGATAAGACATGTTTCAGCGGATGTGAAAGAACAGTTAACTATAGGTGAAAGAACAGTTAGCTATAGGTGAAAGGACATTAAAGTAGCTCTAGGAGTTAGTGACCCTGATAAGATACAGGATGTTGAATCCTTTACTCTGCAAGGTAATCAAAAAACAGATGTACAGAATGCAAAATATATATGGTGTACGTTGTTTTCTTGCAAGGCCATCAGAATGCTTTAGCGCTTGGCCTGTATTGCAGTGACAGTGATTAAGATTCAGCAGCAGACTGTTGCAGAGTCATTGCCTGGAAGAGATTGTGCTGCCTGAGCAGGTGAATCCCAGGAGATACTTACTCATACATCTTCATAAGCATCAGTGCACCGGGGCCTCCAATCTCTACGTGCTGCTGCAGATTTAACTGAATAAACAACGCTGTCCAAGTTATTCATTGCAGGCCAATAATGAATATTTTTTTCTCTGTTGCAGCTGCAGGTTTGACTCACAGATCTTCTTGTATAACAGATTTGTTTTGCTTGGACTCACTGCAGCCAAACAGTACTCAGCAACAAAGGGTTAATAAACCCAACGTTCTTTATATATATATAATATATATCTGCAAGCAGCAATGATCGGGGTCCAAGACTGACAATGAGCACTTGAAAACAGAGGAAATGGATTACTACATTATTATACGCCCGCGACAACGTAGTCGGGGGTTTAACAATATATCTTATTAACTATATTTAGTCGGGGTCAAGCAGTGAGCGGGGGGGATGTGAGCCATTGCCTTGTGTTATTTTCATCTCTGTAAAGGTTCTCATTGGTCCAGGTCACTGGATATCTTGTAGTCTCACATCCAAGAAGCTTCATCAATATGGAGCTGACTGATGAAAATGTCCTCTAGACCAAACAGACAAAGTCCAGCTGAAGTGTTCCTAAGCTTATTCAACTTTTTTTGCTTATGTTAAAATGTAATAATGTTCTCAAAATGTAATAACTTAATAAATTATGCACAGAACTGCTATGTTGTGCTCTCACGGTTTTCTTACATTATGTGCTGATTATTACATTATGATCTTTTATTACATTTAAATGATTACATTATGTGCAGTTATTACATTATGAGTTGCTAGAGATGGACAACACATATTCAGAGTTCAGTGGAATGAAGAGCAGAAAGCAAATGAGGCCGTGATGAGGAGAAGACGTGGTGACGAATAGCGTGTGCGTGCTCCAGTATATTTGCTTGAAGGCTGTATACGTGCACATGTAGGCGGTGTACTTGGAAGGGGGGGGGTCTGGATGAGAAGTGCCAGTATGACATTTGTGTAATGGGAGCTAATCAGAGAAGGAGGAGGGTGCGTGTGAAAGAGCGCTGGCTCTCCTTGAGTTTCACAGATTGTGATATCAGCAGTGGGAGGCAGATACGGTGTGTGTTCAGGGTAATAGTGTTGGCTCTGCCCCAAGGGAAGGGAAGGATTGCATATCGCTTTAATGAATTGTAAGAGAGACAACCCTGTGGGGGCCGCTGCCTCATGTGAGCACATAACATGGATATATTGTGTTTCCTTTAGGCATGTGGACTGGCTAATTGACAGATGGATGGCTAATTCTAGCTCTTCATTTGAGACCAAGCAAACAGAAGTGCACACTGTTCTATATAAGTCTGTCCCAGTCTGGTTCCTCCTGGCCTCATTTTGTCTTTAACTATTTTGCTGATGTCACATGAGTTTATTATATCTATTTGTTTTGCCTACTGGGGACAGCTTGACCCTAAAAAGTACGATACCCTTACGTAAAAGACGGAAAAGTTCCAAAGTTTGAGCCAGGCTGCATGAGAGAAGATAACAAAGGATACAGCTCATGTGTCAAAGAAATGCAGATACGTCTCATGAGGCCTTTTTCTCTAAACAGAGGAAGTACACCGCATGAGCTGAAACTTGTTTTACATGCAGATAAGACCAAACTTATGTTGTTCTCCAACGCACAGTGTAGGTCACAAAATGTTCCTGTGGTGCTTCCTGTGGATGGAAAGGAGATAGAGGTTGTTAAAGCCTACAAAGACCTTCGCATCTTGGCTGATGACTCCCTTACTTTTAAACCACATGTGCTGCACCGTGTAAAAAAACTGAGGTTAAAACTGGGTTTTTAGTTTCGAAACAAGTTGTGATTTTCTTTTAATGTAAAAAAGCGTCTTTTTTCTACAACATCTTTACCAGTTTTAGATGATGGAGATGTTTTGTACGTGCACGCCTCTGCTCAATGCCTTCATATGGTTGATGTAGCTCACCGTGCATCCTTGAGCTTCATTACAAACTGTAAAGCTCTGACTCACCACTGTGAGTTGTACTCTCCTCAACCCGTAGGCTCTCCCAGTGGTACATCTTTATATATATAAGCTGATTCTGGGTCTGCTCCCACACTACTGAAGTGTTTTTATTACGCAGAACAACTGTGGACAGTCTTCACTGCGTTCACAGGACTTATTTGTGCTCTCTGTCCCAAAAGCTCGGACAAAAAAAAGGGAAAGGGCAGGTTGTTCCAGAGTAACTGGGAGCGTAAACGCTGAAAAGAGCATCACCAGATGTTTCTGTTCTACTCTGTGGAACAACTAGAAGAGAACCAAAAGCATTTCTGTAGTACCTTATTATAAACTAATAAAAGAAGTTTAAAATCAACACGAAAAGTAACAGGTAACCAGTGTAAAGACTTTAAAATAGGCCTAATGTGTACCTAACCCATGGTAACCTCATATCATATATCACCACTGTGCTGCAGTGGTTTCTCTTTAGTTCAACATCAATCAGAACAAAATGAAAAGTAGAAGTGACTGGAAAATAATTAAAGAATGAAACGTTTTTAACTGTGTTTAATGGAGAATATGACGTGACTTTAGTTGTACTGATGGAATTAGTGTTACATCATCAAACACGGAGGCACACACACACACACACACACACACACACACACACACACACACACACACACACACACACACACACACACTGAGATGTTGGGCTATATTTCTTCCATACTCTTCTGTCAGACTAGACTTGGAAAATATCCAGAATATACATGCAGGTGTTTATTTTACTATTTTGTTTATTTCCGTCTGTAGATTTCTCACCAAAAGTTATCATTAGATAACGCCTCATTTGCATATTTAAACATAAACTTGTACTACAACAAAATAATTGTCTTTTCTATTAGTAAAAAATGTCAACCCAATTCATTTGTAGTGTCTTCAAGATGTATGGAATTTATTTTTATTTATGAATATTACAATCCACATCTTTAAAGGCTGTTTTCTCTAAATGAGGTTTTTCTCTCAGACTCTGAGCCAGAAATCTCCTCTTCAGCAGTTCTAACATCAACCAGACTTTACAGTTTCATTCCTTTCTATATTCTGAAGGTCTGTTTATAGATCATTCAGAGCCTGATTTATACAACATTATATTCATAAAAACATGGATTTCATATGGATGTTGACAGCATTTTCTGATATATGAAGATAAAAAGGAGATATACTGTACACCCTTTGGCTGTAATATGTCAACAAAATGAAACAAGAATTTTGAACCTGTTACCCTATTCACCTGTAGTGTCTCCCTTTAATGGAAATATTTCACAGGATTGTACTTCTATAACCAGATTGACGATAAACATTTTCAATCAAATTTACAGAAATTAAGGCCCGTCGCTGACATTAAACACTGAAACAGAAACTCCACATGACGAGGTTCCTTTTCTTCCCGTACTGTGGAGATCCAAGGAACTCAAAGTTTTGTCCATCATTTCCATTAGTTATGATAAAGTTGTTCTCAACAGTTTCCTGTTGGACTCGTCCAGAATGAGATCCTGTTTGTGGATCCTTCAGAGAAGCCTGGCAGCTCATGTATGAGCCGTCTCATACACTGTTCGTATACCTATGAAAATAATGCACTGTAATGTATGTAAAGTATATCCCACGAAATGAATTTGTGTGTAATTCATGTAGTCGTGAATCAGGAAATATAAAGAGTGGCGTAACACCACTTCTGGAGTCGGTTTAAGCCAAACCACCATCTTTACCTGAAGCTAACTAAGGAGTTTTGTTGCCTTAACTTAAGGAAGTTGTTTCCTGTGAGGACGGAAGTTTATTTTGAAAAGCCTGTATGCATGTAAGACGAGTTGTTGGACATTCGCAGGAGCACAAACGAAAAAAGGAGGAATACGTTTTTTGTAAAATATCATATGAACCGTTGTTATGTATATGTTGATCAGAGTTGTGAGGATCAAGGTTGAGCAGAAATATTTCCCCTGCAGCACCGTCTCTCATTACAGAACAACAGCTGCCCCGAGGCTCAGAGAATCCCATTAGCAGGGACAGCGAGGACGGGTCGGGCAAAGATATAGTCTCATCTTTGCTTTAATCATTGGACAGAGTCTGTGATTGCTTTTCGCTCAGGTAGACGTGTCCAACATCCTGAATGGGTGCGGCCGGTCCTTCACTGGTGTGTGTTACCACACAGGAAATGTTCTACTGGCCTTTGTCTCTTTATTCCTGTTCCCAGTGCTGATGAGTCCCCGAGGGTTGATCCTACGTCTCCACAGACATGTACATGTGTTCAATAACACAACTAAGGTGTTGTTGTTGCCGTCTGCTGTGAATAACAACAGGTGGATTGGGGGATATCCTCCATGGAGGGCTCCAATCCTCAATCATCTACTGCCTGTGGCTTCACCTCCAACCCTTCACTTTATCTGCTTCTAACCTCACCTCCAGCTTCTCTTCCCTCTCATTCTGAACATTAAGAAGACGGATAAATTACAGATGTGAATGTAATGGAGACAGGAAATGTGTACACGGTGAAATTAAGACCTGCTGGTAGTTTGTACGATGCCTTCTCAAAGAGATTCATCACTATTTAAATCATTGTCTCTCCATTTGTTGCTGCTCTTGCTGGTTTCACTGTTTGCAATGTAAAACACCTCAGCAGCACACAGGAAGTGAGCAGTATAAAGATATATATTATTATTATTATATATATATATATATGTTTCATAGTTAGTTTATGAGGTAGAATATTCTTCTAAAAATCTCTGTCCAGTTTGAGAAATGTTGCTTCATGGCAATATTAGATAAACATGATTTATTTGCATTGATGTAAAGAAGAACGGTGGTTTTCAGGTGTTTCATTAACTGAATTATAGGTAAAAACAGATTTTCCCATCTGGTTACGTTTTTAAGTGTTTGCTATATCACGGTATACATGTATATCAATATTGGGATATAAAATACATCCGTTGTAAAAGATTTTATCCTTATTGTCTTCAAGCGGTTGTATGAAAATATGATTTGATGTCCTAGTCATGGTAAAGTGAGGACGTCTTTGAACATCAATGGACATTTCAAGTGTCTTCTACATCCTACTCATCTCAGGAGATTTTATTTTATGGCTGTCCAAACAATATCATGTACTTTATGTCTGAACATGAGAACATCTAACAGGAGAGACTTCAGAGAGCAGGTCCAAAGCACACTGGAGCACATGGATTTAAGGCAATCAACTTTATTAGAAGACTAACGAGTCAGGAAGTTTTTCTTTTATCGGTATTGATGAGGTCATCCTGGGACCGAAGGGATGATAATAACTTTCTATGGAAACGGAAAGAGGCTCTCTGAATTTATAATCTCAGAAGGTTACATCTGCGTCATTTCATGTTGTTGTTTTTGTAGTATTTTAACTGTTTGATAATCAATGAGGTCATGAATTCTATCCTACTTTCATGAGTGCATAATTCTGATTGTGTGGTCATTTTAATTGATGTAACATTTTGCTGTGTACTTCTATTCTGAAGTTATTCTCTTTTATTCGATTTTAGGCTCTTTTTAGGGTTCTCGAACACACCTCAGTTTCATCTCAACACCCTAAAAAATAATTATCAAACCCTCTGAGACCGCCCACATTACGGTCTTTAACAGGCTGTAGCGGACTCTTAACGCTACGAGTGGAGACGAACTGGTATCAAATGAAACTAGAAAACCTAAGAAACCCAAACCATGTCATGCTAGCTTTATATGTGTTCCCCACCCCAATGTTGAACCAACACCTTCGCCCTTCACTGGTACCTTATCACTGGACCTGAGGCCCCTAAAGGTCCGGTCCTAGAATCACCCCTGGTTGGATAATTGACAGATGTTCTTGTAGGAGGCTGTAAACCACAGTGATGGAGGCCTGGTTCAGTAAAGAGCAGACTTTTTTAATAAGGCAGTTCATTGTTTGTTATACTTGAGCAGCAGCTGCTCTTCCTTTGGTACAGTAGAGTGATGCTAAAATCTCACACTGGTGTTTCTCATGGCCGGTGTTTTGTTTTAGTTTAGAAGGAAATATCTCAGTATGATGCTAATCTCAAGTCTAATAGCATCAATTTAAGTTTTAAAAAAGGACACAAATTCATCACACAGAAATGTGGGAGCTGTTTGAGGGGCGGGATTGGTCAGTCTCTCTAGAAAATAAGGTGCATTATGTTTGTTTATGTTTGTAATACTGGAGAAAAAGGATTGTGTTGCTTTGCCAGCAGAGAATGCCTTCAGAGATACCGGCTTGTTTCATTAACCTCACATCTGGATCATGTCTCCAGGGTGCGCTCTGTTTATGAGTGATTGTCTTGTGTTGTTATAATAGAAACCATTATTATGGGAACCAGATGTTTATCCTCTCTTCAATCATTTGCTCGGTTAACAACTTATCACACAACAAATGTCGGTCAGCGGGATCCTCTCACTTCTCTCCATGTTGGCATCGTTTGTGTATCCGAGTTCAAGTTCAAGTTCAAGACCTTAATTTGTCCCGAGGGGAAATAGATTTACCCTCAGTACCAACAGCAACAATAAAACAGGGCTAGACACACAACACATACAGAACCACATACTAAAAACACATAAATACAGGAGTAAACACATGAAGTATGAACAGGCGGTTGGTTGATGCTACCTGTACCAACCTGAGGGTATTACAGAGAATTTATATCTTATATCTATTTTAAATCTATCTATTGCTGAATTAATCCAGTTTAACATGATGTAGTCAGTTCTGTTTTTTATTGTTCCTGTTTATACGGATCTGTATGGAACAGTGTGAAGGAACATGATAGAGAGGTTTATACGGGTCTCAAACCTTAACCTTACCTTACCTTACCTTACCTTACCCTACCTTACCTTACCTTACCCTACCTTACCTTACCTTACCCTACCTTACCTTACCTTACCCTACCTTACCTTACCCTACCTTACCTTACCTTACCTTACCTTACCCTACCTTACCTTACCCTACCTTACCTTACCTTACCTTACCTTACCTTACCCTACCTTACCTTACCTTACCCTACCTTACCTTACCTTACCTTACCCTACCTTACCTTACCCTACCTTACCTTACCCTACCTTACCTTACCCTACCTTACCTTACCTTACCCTACCTTACCTTACCTTACCTTACCTTACCTTACCTTACCCTACCTTACCTTACCTTACCTTACCCTACCTTACCCTACCTTACCTTACCTTACCCTACCTTACCTTACCTTACCTTACCTTACCTTACCCTACCTTACCTTACCCTACCTTACCTTACCTTACCTTACCTTACCTTACCCTACCTTACCTTACCTTACCCTACCTTACCTTACCTTACCTTACCCTACCTTACCTTACCCTACCTTACCTTACCCTACCTTACCTTACCTTACCCTACCTTACCTTACCTTACCTTACCTTACCTTACCCTACCTTACCTTACCTTACCCTACCTTACCCTACCTTACCTTACCTTACCCTACCTTACCTTACCTTACCTTACCTTACCTTACCCTACCTTACCTTACCCTACCTTACCTTACCTTACCCTACCTTACCTTACCTTACCCTACCTTACCTTACCTTACCTTACCCTACCTTACCTTACCTTACCTTACCCTACCTTACCTTTAGTAAGGTATTTACCTGGAAATGCACCACTGTGGCTGCAGGACTTAAGTCTCTTTACATACTTTGGAGACACACAAAGAATATACATGAATAAATAACTACTTTTATTCAGGTTGGTGTATGAATGATATTAAAACATGAGGTGAAGTGAAGTGTCCCTCCCACCTGCTGGGACACATTTTGCAGCAGAGAAGTCTTTGGGGGGGGGGGGGGGGGGAGTTGTTTCAGATACGCATGGTGGCGGTGCACGTTCTCACGTGCATGAGGATGGGTTTAAGCTTCGTATCTTGTGATTTGTTTGTTTGTCTCCGATGACTCGTCTTGTTGAAACTACTTCATAAATAAATATGACTTGACGTGAACTCTGTTCTGAGAAGGCTGCTGGAATAAATTACAGCTTTATCTTCATCCGCACTCGGTGGACTAAGAGCTTTTCCTCCAACTCACATGACAAACAAGGTGTCGTGCTGCAGAGCCGATGCATTGTTGCTGTGTGAAAGTATTTATATACCGTAGATTAGACGGGAAGGCCGGCGACTAGACGGTTCATTCTCACTGAAGAACACACATCGGTATCCTCTGGGAGCCCGTTAACGCCAGGAAGGGAAAGATATGAAGATATAAAGTCACATTTTTAAGATAACAAGTCAAAATTGTGAAAAGTGAGTTCAAAATGATCCTGGGATAATAAATCAAAACCTGAACGCTCTCATCATCATCATAACATCACTTCATTATTTCTTTCACTGTCAAAATATCAGATATAAAGTCATTAGTTTTTAGTCAAAATTATTCAATTTAAATTGAGATCCAGGCATATTTTAATATTTATACTATAATATTTAATATTTTAATGGATCAGTTCTAGTGTGTTCAGCACTGGGAACACCGTGAGCATTTCTCTTCAGACGTTAGAGGAAATAAGTGTTGGTGAAAAAGAGATATATGTGGTTGCACCGGTGACTGTCTGTGTTCTGACCCGCCGGGTCGGTAATATTCTCTGCTCTGATGGTAACAGATCTGTTATCGCTGCTCTCTCTCAGTGTTCTGGACATTCAGGTTGCAGGTAGAAGCCGGTGTGATAGATCATGTCAACCGTCATTAATTCCCAGAGGAAGTGGACGGCAGCCCAAAATAAGAGCGGTCTGTGAGGTGAGAGAAGGATCACTCTGTATCACCGCTGTACAACCAACAGGGAGATACTCTACCTCTAGTTAATCATTAACATCAATGAAGTAATAGTAGAGATGCAACGATTAGTCGACTAATAGATTAGTCAATCGAAGGCAACTAATTTGATAATCGATTAATCTTTAATAATTATGCAGAAATGGCAGAAAATGCTGTTTTCAGCCTCTCAGATATGGAGATTTCCTGCTTTTCTCTGTTTTATACCAAATAAAACTCAATATCTTATCATATAAACCAAGACTTTTAAAAGACTTTGAGAAACTGGGACGGGCAGTTTTTCACTGTTTTCTGACATCTTATAGATCAAATGATTAATCTACAAAATAATCAGCAGATTAATCAATAATAAAAATAATTGTTAGTTGTGTCCGTGAGTAATAGTAATTTAAGATTCTCAGCTTTAGTTTTGAATCAGGACCTTTAGTATTTGAATAAAGCAGCTTGTGAGAAATGAGGTGCTATAGGTGTTATTAATCATGTCAGATACATATTTAATCACCATTTAGGATAATATAAGTATGGGACACATTTCTGTGAGAGGATTGTGTGTCTCTCTCTGCAGCATGGCCTCATTGTATGCATCTCATTCATTTATCTCTAAAGCTTTCTCTGCATGCAGAGCGGGCCCCCCCCCCCCCCCCCGATCTTAGTTTCCTCTTTCTTTCTAACCTGTCATCACGCTGCTGTTCATGCAGGAGCATAAAGACATGAAAAGGTTCTTCTTGCTGAGGCTCTCGGTGGCTCAGCGATATCAGGGAGACGCTCTTTTAATTTAATGTGTCGGCACACTGATGAAAACAGTGAATTATTACCAGCTCCGGCTCTGCAGCTGACCTCTGACCTCTGTGTGGAAGAAAACAGAATATTAGAGATGTGGGATCTTGTTATTATTACACTGTAACTGCTCAGATCACAGAACATGGACCCGCTGCTCGGTTCAGACTGTCCTTCCTTCCTCTCTCCTGCTGGATTCAGAGCAGTCTGATTATTCATGTTTACATTTCTATCTGGAGAAATGAGACCGATCCAACACAGACGCTTACTGTACATCTGTGAGTTCGAATGGAAACATGGAAACGGCCTCATGACGACTCTAAACATAACTCTTCTGTCAGCCTGCTTTACTGCCAGGTTACTGTATCACTAAATATTTATGTGTAAATTAGAGGGAAAGAGTGTTGGGATGCTGTGAGAGATCAGGTGGAGGTGGACAGATTACACTGAGGACAGATGTTTACCATGCATGGGGACATTGGTGCAGACAGAGAAGGACAACAGAGATACAAAGTTCAGTTAAACACAACAGTTTACATGCTGACTGAGTTTAAGGACCTACTAATATATTAATATAAGTATAATATATATTATAATATATATAATATAAGTTAAACACAGCAGCCTACATGCTGACTGAGTTTAAGGATTTACTCTGTGTGCTCAGGGGTTATATACTGTGTATATATATATATATATATATATATATATATAATAGCTACTACTACTGGTACTACTACTGGTACTACTACTGGTACTACTACTACTACTACTACTAATAATAATAATACTACTACTGGTACTACTGCTACTACTACTACTACTACTACTACTACTACTACTGCTACTACTACTACTACTACTACTACTACTACTACTACTACTACTACTACTACTACTACTACTACTACTACTACTGGTACTACTACTACTACTGGTACTACTACTGGTACTACTGCTACTACTACTACTACTACTACTACTACTGGTACTACTACTACTACTACTACTACTACTACTACTACTACTACTAATCAAATCAAATCAAATCAATTTTATTTGTATAGCCCAAAATCACAAATCACAAATTTGCCTCGGGGGGCTTTACAATCTGTACAGAATACAACACCCTCTGTCCTTTACAGTGCGACCCTCACATCGGCTAAGGAAAAACTTAACCACAAAAAAACCCTTTTAACAGGGAGGAAAAATGGAAGAAACCTCAGGAAGAGCGGCAGAGGAGGGATCCCCCTTCCAGGATGGACAGACGTGCAATAGATGTCGCGTGTACAGAGTAACCACATAATGAAAACACAACATAGACAATTTATGACAAAAATGAATACATCTAATGTGAATATATGTGAGAAGGTGGGTCCAGGAGGATGTCAAGCAGCTTCCAGGCGACACCAAACAGATAGAGCCAGAGCAACACGACCTCCTCTTGACGTCAAAACCAGTAGAGCCAGAGCAGCACGACTTCCACTCCACGCCAATCAGATAGAGCCTTAGCTGCGTAACCTCCTCTCAACGCCATAAAGGTAGAGCCTGAGCAACGCAACCTCCTCTCCATGCCAGATCGATAAAGCCAGAGCAACACGACCTCCTCTCCACATCACGATAGATAGAGCCCGAGCAACACGACCTCCTCTCTACCATGCACCACCAGAGAGTCAGAGCAACGTCACAGAGCGACTGATGGTCCATCACGGGGAAGCCTGATTCAAAGGAGAGAGAGGGGAGAGAGAGAGAGAGAGAGAGAGAGAGAGCGAGGCACACAGCAGTGCTTGTGGGACATCAACAACAGAGGGTTATAGAGAGGCAGCGGCTTAAAATTAGTAATGTTCTCGTCGGCAGGACTGCTAGGCTGAAATAATAAATTGAGACTGAAACCGACCCACCAGCTAACTAATTGAAAGTTAGGGCAAAAAGATGGGTTTTAAGTTTGGATTTAAAGACATCCACAGAGTCTGACTGTCTGATGTATATAGGGAGGTTATTCCAGAGGAAAGGGGCTCGGTAAGAAAAGGCCCTTTCGCCTGCTGATTTCTTTTTCACTCTGGGGACAGACAGGAGTCCTGTATTCTGAGAGCGGAGAGTCCTGGTTGGAGTATAAGATTTAAGTAGATCAGACAAGTAGGAAGGGGAGTACCCATTTACAATTTTATAGGTCATCAGAAGCACTTTAAAATCTGATCTAACATGGATCGGGAGCCAGTGTAATGAAGCTAAAACTGGTGTAATATGGTCAAATTTTCTAGTTTTAGTTAAGATTCTAGCTGCAGTGTTCTGAACCATTTGAAGGCTTCTGGTACTAGAACGAGGCAGACCTGAGAGCAAAGCGTTACAGTAATCCAGTCTGGAAGATACAAAGGCGTGGATTAGAATCTCTGCATCGGCCATGGATAAAGAAGACCTGATTTTAGCGATGTTGCGTAGGTGAAAGAAAGCGATCTTTGTGATGTCTTTAATGTGCTGATCAAAAGAGAGAGTTGAATCAAACATGACGCCAAGGTTCTTAACTGTTGAACTCTGGGATATCACACAGTTATCTAGAGTTACTGTTACCTGGTCAAATTTATGTCTGTGTCGAGCAGGTCCAATGACCAGCATCTCCGTTTTATCCGAATTTAGGAGCAAGAAATTACTTGACATCCAGTTTTTCACCGCAGACAGGCAGGCCTCTAATTTAATAATTTGTGATCGATCCTCCGCTTTTATCGGCAAATACAGCTGTGTATCATCAGCGTAACAGTGGAAATCAATTCCATAACTACGTATAATTTGGCCCAGAGGTGCGATGTAAAGAGAGAAGAGCAAAGGGCCAAGAACAGAGCCCTGAGGTACGCCATATTTCACCTCAGAGAATATTGATGTCGAATTATTAAAAGAGACACACTGCGTTCTTTCAGATAGATAAGATTGTAGCCATGCTAGAGCAAGCCCAGAGATGCCAAATGTGTTCTCTAGTCGGTCAAGGAGTATACGATGATCAATAGTGTCAAAAGCTGCACTTAGATCCAGCAATAAAAGTACCGAGGTGGAATCTGAATCCATGTTTAGGAGCAGATCATTTACGACTTTAGTAAGCGCAGTTTCGGTGGAATGGCAGGCCCTAAAGGCAGATTGAAAGGGTTCGAAAAGATCACTAAATAATATATGGTCAGAAAGTTGCTGAGACACCACTCTTTCTAGAACTTTAGAAAAGAATGGAAGGTTTGAGACTGGTCGATAGTTATTTAGAGACCCTGGGTCCAGATGCGTTTTTTTAAGTAGAGGTTTAACAATGGCTGTCTTGAAACTAGTGGGGACAGTACCAGTCGTAAGAGACACGTTGACAATATTCAACATTGTTGGTCCCAGCCATGGCCATAGATCTTTAAAAAGTTTAGCTGGTAAGGGGTCGAGGAGGCAGGTGGTAGGTTTAGAAGCGGAGACCAGTTTAGACAGAGTTTCAAGAGAGATGGTCTCAAAATGTGTAAAGACAGAGGCTAATTGGGACTCGACGCACGGAGATTGCATTGCAAAATTTACAGATGTAGCTGGGAGCGAAGAACTAATTTTATATCTAATCTCATCTATTTTTCTGCAAAAGAAATCTAAGAAATCATGTGCTGTAAAGGATGAGCTATTAGTAGTCGGCTGTTTTTGGGTGAGTTTGGCTACAGTGTCAAAGAGAAATCTAGGATTGTGTTTATTGTTACTGATTAATCGAGAGAAATAAGCTGTTTTGGCAGCGGACAGAGCACGCTTGTAAATTAAGACACACTCATGCCATGGTAGGTAGTTTACTTCCAGTTTTGATTTACGCCATTTGCGTTCCGATCTCCTGCAGGCTTGTTTAAGAGCGCGTGTTTCATCATTAAACCACGGTGTAGACCTCTGTGACCGTCTGGATTTAGTAGTAAGAGGTGCAACTGAATCTAGAAGATTAGAAAGGGCTGTGTTTAAGTCAGTAGTACAGTTTTCAACAGGACCTGTCGCTGTAATGAAAGGAGCCAGAACCACAGGTAATCGCTCACCAAGTTCAGTTATAGTCGACGGACCGATATGGCGAGTGGTAACTACATCAGCACCCGTATTACGTGGACAGGCTGATGATGCTTCGAATTTAAGAAGAAAATGATCCGACATCACCGATGTGACGGGAGAGACAGTCACGGCAGTTACATCTATTCCACGAGACAGTATCAGATCAAGGGTGTTACCACTGGAATGAGTGGGTTCATGTACAGACTGAATGAAACCAAAAGTATCGAGGAGGGCCAAAAAGGCTTTACATAGAGGATCATCAGCCTTATTCAGGTGAATATTGAAATCACCAATAATTACAATCTCATCAGAGTGAGTGATAATGTCTGAGAGAAATTCTCCGAATTCTTCTAAAAACTGTGAATAAGGGCCAGGCGGTCTGTAAAGTACCACAAGATGGAGCCTGCTGCCCCGGACACGGCAATTCATGGTTAATGGGGATGATTTTAATACAAGAGACTCAAATGAGTTAAATTTAGTATCAAGTGTGGAGGATAAATTAAAAAGGGATTTGTAGACTAAGGCAACACCTCCACCTTGTTTAGTATCCCTGGCAACATGGGCATAAGTGAAGTTTGGTGGGGAAGCTTCATTTAATGGTAAGAAAACATTTGGTTTCAGCCACGTTTCACATAGCCCTATCATATCCAGGTCATGTTGAAGAATCAGATCATTTATCAGTAGGGCTTTGGTAGACAACGATCTGATATTTAGAAAACCAAATTTGAGGGTTGTTTTAGAGCTGCAGCTTTCAGTGATAGCGTTGGCATCAGATGAGCTAGTGATATTAATAAGGTTTCTTGTGACATTAGTTTGAGGGATTAGTGGCCTGCGTACGCGACGGCGCGGTGATACAACTAGGATTTTATTAGGTATTGTGTTTTGTGAAACAGGATCAGGTGCTTCATGAGACAGCTCACAACCACCAGTGGTCGGGATGATTAACAGGTTTTTGTGGTTCACATATTTCTTTGGTAGAGGAAGTTTGTGAGTACGCGGCCGGGGGAAGGAGACAGTCTCAATGTTGTAAACTAAGCTATCAGTCTGGTAATCTATACTATCTAGGTTTCCCTGTCTAGATAAATTTAGTAAGCTAATGGACTCCAAAACCGCACTAGCTATAGACCTAGCAGGCTCTCTAATCACCTGCGACCTGCCGAGCGCTGAATAACTAGTGTCAAACTCGCCGTAAGCACCTGTCTATATTCCTCGACAAAAGAGCAGCGCCTGCTCCAGTAGGATGCAGGCCGTCGGCTCTCAGCAGCTCGGGGTGGCCCCAGAAGGAAGGCCAGTTATCTACAAAACCTAAACCCTGCTCCCTACAGTAGCACGCCAGCCAGCGGTTCATAGCTGAAAGTCTGCTATACATCTCATCATTCCCCCGCACAGGCAAGGGACCAGAGACAACTACTCGATGCCGACCCATCTTTCTAGCGCAGTTCAGCATACTAACTACACTAGCTTTTGTTAACTCTGACTGCCTCAGCCTAGCATTATTGGTGCCGACATGAATAGCAATGTTCCTGTAGCTAGTGATGTGCTGTGCCTTCGTCCCCTGCTTCTCCCTGTGTGATGCCAGCACCCTCAGGTTAGCTTCAACGTCGGAAGCTCTGGCCCCGGGTAGACAGTACACATCGGCTGGTGTGGCTAATCTGATATTGCGGGTGATGGAGTCCCCTATCACTAGCGTACGTTGCCTGTCCCTGTCATCAGGAGTGGAGGAGACGCACGGACCCGAAGGATTACGAACAAGAGCAGAAAACCGGTTTGCAGTCGGGAGAGGCGACCGCAAACCGGGCAGCACAGTCGGCTGCGAGCTCCGGCGATTCCTCCTACGCCGTCTGACAGTGACAAACTCCGCAGGCTCTGCCGACGAGGCTAAGCTAGAGCTATCGCTAGCAGGCACGCTAACCGGCCTGCGGCTAATGCTATCTGGAGTGCCCGTGACATCTAAGCTAAAGCTAAGCGCGACAAGCTTCTCTAAATCCCGGACACGTCTCTCTAGCAGAGACATCCTATCTGCACACCCCGCGCAAGCCATGGGTATCACGCTAATATGAAATGAAGTAATTAACAGGAAAGCAGAATATGGTTAGCAGTGGGTAAGCTAAGCAGGTAAGCTACGCTAACAGATAACAATATGAACAGCAGCAGCTGTCGTAACCGCCACTGATAGACGTTTCACAACAAATAACAATCTAGAGATTCTATGAAATCAATGCGGCTAGAGTAACAAAGTAGAGATAAAAGATCGATACAGTGTTAACACAGAGAAAAGTGGGCAGCAGTGTACGATCTCACGGAAAGTTTTGGGAAGTGCGTCACAGAAGCTGGTCCGTCACAGAAGCTGGTCCGTCACTACTACTACTACTACTACTGGTACTACTACTACTACTACTACTACTGGTACTACTACTACTACTACTGGTACTACTACTGGTACTACTGCTACTACTACTACTACAATGGAAAGCCGTTTGAGCATTTATTACATATCCTTGATATCAGAAGTCAGTGTCCTCCACTAGTTCGGTCTTTGTCAGCACTAGTTGGCCATTTTGTCTTACTAGTTGAACAAAAACTCTTACTAGTCACTGATTTTCAGCAACTAGTGGCACTTTGGTCCAACTAGTTCCACCAGAAGCCTTACTAGTGAGACTTTGCACCACACTAGTAGGCCCAAAGTCCCAACTATTCGGCTTTTTGACGCACTAGTGAGAGAGTCCTGCTCTGAAGTTGAATATGGAAGCACTGTGCCAACAGAGCTTTCAGCCCAGCTCTAGTGAAAGAAGCACTTAAATCCCCAGGACTCTTTGTGAATATAACAACATACTGTAGCTTCTGTACAAAAACTGCCATAACCTCCCTGTGACCCAATCTACAATGAAATATAATAAATCAAACACTGTTGACTGGCGTGATGGTCCAAGTAGAAGAGGAAGGTGAGGTACTTGCTTGCCGTGCTGTGTTAGCAGACAGAAGATCTTCACAGGAGACAGGCTGTCCATCAGAGGACAGATTCATCTTTAATCAGCTCCACCACCAACACACACTGAGCAACAAGAACTCTTCTTTCAATCCCTGGTGATCAGGAAGCTTCAGTCTCAGTGAAGTGAGGTTCATTATGTCCCACGAGCTGCTTAGTTCCCGCTAGCTTAATGCCCACTGCAGCCGTTATATGAATATATGGATTATGATTTCTGATCACATTATTCTGTCTGTTCCAGAAAGCAGTCAACTCTCTAATTACTGTTCTGAGCACGGAGGCCGTGTTCATCCTTACCACACATTCAGATGGACTCAGTACTATTAATCGGTCAGCGAGACATTTAGTCGGCTTTCATTTCAAACTCATTTAATGATTTAATGCTTACGATCAGATGGAAGTCTTCGGTGCTGTTAAAGTGACTCTGGCAGCAGCCTCTGATGTGAGACTGCACACACTGATGTCTGATTCTCTGCTCTACTTCTCTGTCTCTCTCGTAACTTTCTTCCTCATATTACACTCCAGGTTTCTCTCTCTCCCTATCCACCCTCTGAGAGCTGTGGGAGTCTTTAACCCTCCATCCCAACAACAGAAATAACATACAAGGACGACTAACAATACACTTCTGTTAGAAACAACCATCACAGCAAAATGCTAATATAGTTCTTCCCAAAATATTATCAGTTATGTAATTAATGGAAAATAAAAGGAGATTGTTATTATTTTAGGAAAGTTACAGTTAATTTGGATATTGTGTAAAACAGAAAGAGACAGAGCACATGAGGAAATGTGAGTCTGTCTCCTTCACCATGACAGAGAGCCCCCCCATCCAGTTTCAGTTGGTTGTAATCTGCAACCTCACCGCTAGATACCACCAGATCCTTCACACCGCTCCTTTAAAACACTCTGTAACAGCACCATTATCTGCTAAAGCTAATTCAGTGATGTATTGCATTAACCTTTGTTGTGGATGTGAGTGGCTGACCATTTCTACTCCAAAACAACTGTACTGTTCAATTCATGCAGTTCATTTTGTATGTTGACATATTTTGCATGTTTCAATGAGGAAGTAGATGGATTATCACAACAGCAGCATCAGCACTAACTCTCACACTCCTACTTGTGCTTTTACCATGATACAAGTGTCACACGCTGATATATCACCAGGGAATCATGCTCCACAGGGACAATAAAGTATCTCTTATCTTATCTTATCTTATCTTATCTTATCTATCGTATCGTATCTTATCTTATCTTATCTTATCTTATCTTATCTTATCTTATCTTATCTTATCGTATCGTATCGTATCGTATCGTATCGTATCGTATTTTATCTATCTTATCTATCTTATCGTATCTTATCTTATCTTATCTTATGTTATCGTATCTTATCTATCTTATCTATCGTATCGTATCTTATCGTATCGTATCGTATCGTATCTTATCTATCTTATCTATCGTATCGTATCTTATCTTATCTTATGTTATCGTATCGTATCTTATCTATCTTATCTATCGTATCGTATCTTATCGTATCATATCGTATCTTATCGTATCGTATCTTATCTTATCTATCTTATCTATCTTATCGTATCTTATCTTATGTTATCGTATCGCATCGTATCGTATCTTATCTTATCTTATCTTATCTTATCTTATATTATCTATCGTATCGTATCTTATCTTATCGTATCGTATCGTATCTATCTTATCTATCTTATCGTATCTTATCTTATCTATCGTATCGTATCTAATCTTATCGTATCGTATCGTATCGTATCTTATCTATCTTATCTATCTTATCGTATCTTATCTTATGTTATCCTATCGTATCGTATCGCATCTTATCGTATCTTATCTTATCTTATCTTATCTTATCTATCGTATCGTATCTTATCTTATCTTATCTTATCTTATCTTATCTTATCTATCGTATCGTATCGTATCTTATTTTATCGTATCGTATCGTATCGTATCTTATCTTATCTTATCGTACCGTATCGCATCTTATCTTATCTTATCTATCGTATCTTATCTTATCTTATCTTATCTTATCTTATCTTATCTTATCTATCGTATCTCATGTCATCTCATCTCATCGTATCTTATCGTATCGTATCTTATCTTATCTATCTTATCGTATCTTATCTTATCTTACTTTATCGTATCTTATCTTACCGTACCTTATCTTATCTTATCGTATCGTATCGTATCGTATCGTATCGTATCGTATTGTATCGTATCGTATCTTATCTTATCTTATCTTATCTTATCTTACTTTATCGTATCTTATCTTACCGTATCATATCTTATCGTATCGTATCGTATCGTATCGTATCTTATCTTATCTTATCTTATCTTATCTTATCGTATCTTATCGTATCTCATCTTATCTTATTGTATCTTAACATAAATGTCCCCTTCATCTGATTATGTACAAAGAACTTGAAAATGTTCCCAGAATATGACCCAGGTCTGCGTGGACCATCCTGGGTACAGAACCATGTCTGGTGGTTTGTTCTGTGATGATCCGTTGTGTGAGGAAACTTGCTGAAACAGGCCCGCTGTGTACAAACAGTACAGCACAGTAAAAATAACCTGCTTCCATGAATAACTGCGTGCTTTGCTTTTATAGTTATTTCTTTATTAAAACATGGCATCTCACCTCCAGCTTTTTCCGTCCGTGACCCAGTTGAGAGCTGCATGCAGTGAGTCTCAGCTGGCTGCTTCCAGCTGACGGTGCACTCACAGCCCAGCAACTATATCGGTAACGCTTACCACTTTAAAATAGGAAGGCGCCCAGCGGTGCGGTGTGATGTACTCTGTAATTACATGCAAACATAACCGTGAGACGGAATCATAATCTGAATTCAGAAATGTATTACAGTGTGGTGCAGAGCACGCAAAAAGTGGAAACACCTTCAAGAAGAAAACAGCTTCTCTGGGAGTCTGATGTTACAGATTTACACTCCCAGTCGGTTACGTGTTTTAACTATTTATTAACTATTTATTAAATATTTGTTGGTGACAGTAGAGGTGGAAATTACAAATCCTATTATTTAGTTCAGTACACAGATTGGTAGTAACAAGCTGGAAGGTAAAGGTGCAGAGTGTGCGTCCCATCACAGACTTTATTAACCAGAACCTTCATCACACTGTGGTCGCCATGTAGAGAATGTAGAAAGTGTCTCTGAATGACACCTGGGCTTGTTCTGTGACATGTAGAAGCATGTTCAGCCTTCAGCCGTGATCTACTATTCTGGTTAAAACATCACTAAAGGACAGCAGACACATACTGTAGATATTGGATATCTTAGCAAAACCCAGGATTATATTCAGTGACTTTATTTTATGTCCAAATAAAAACTTTTTGCTCATAAACGCCTAAAAACAGGACGATGATGAGAAACCAAACAAACGGCGCTCTCGTGTGCTTGTCAGCCGCAGAGCAGCGCCACAAATGAATTATCCGTCGTCAGAACGCTGGTTATTCGTAGGAAAACACACCAAAAATGAGTGAATACATTTTTCGTAAGATATCATATGAACTGTTGTCTGAGGATCCGCTGTCAGCAGACACTGGTTCGCTACGACTCGCCGCCGCAGTAACGGAGGCACTGCTGGATGGTGGAACATGAGCTCTCAACATGTACAAGATAAGCTGTAGACTTCAGCACATTAATCTTAACTGCATGTTTGCACTGGCAGTAATGTGAAAATGACGTATGCAAAGTAGTATGTTTCACAATGAGCATCAGTTTAGAGGAGACCTGCAGGACTTCACTGATAGTCTGTTCTATCAGCATTTGACCTTCTCTATGAGGAGGTGGCGCTGGCCAATTAAGTCAAATGAGCCATATTCAAATCCACTGCTCTGGATGCAGTAAAGGGTTTATGACTGGGATCCTGCCCTCCAATAATAAACTGGATCCTGCCCTCCAATAATAAACTGGATCCTGCCCTCCAATAATAAACTGGATCCTGCCCTCCAATAATAAACTGGATCCTGCCCTCCAATAATAAACTGGATCCTGCCCTCCAATAATAAACTGGATCCTGCCCTCCAATAATAAACTGGATCCTACCTTCCAATAATAAACTGGATCCTACCTTCCAATAATAAACTGGATCCTACCCTCCAATAATAAACTGGATCCTACCTTCCAATAATAAACTGGATCCTGCCCTCCAATAATAAACTGGATCCTGCCCTCCAATAATAAACTGGATCCTGCCCTCCAATAATAAACTGGATCCTGCCCTCCAATAATAAACTGGATCCTGCCCTCCAATAATAAACTGGATCCTGCCCTCCAATAATAAACTGGATCGTACCCTCCAATAATAAACTGGATCCTGCCCTCCAATAATAAACTGGATCCTGCCCTCCAATAATAAACTGGATCCTATCCTCCAATAATAAACTGGATCCTACCCTCCAATAATAAACTGGATCCTATCCTCCAATAATAAACTGGATCCTATCCTCCAATAATAAACTGGATCCTACCCTCCAATAATAAACTGGATCCTATCCTCCAATAATAAACTGGATCCTATCCTCCAATAATAAACTGGATCCTACCTTCCAATAATAAACTGGATCCTACCTTCCAATAATAAACTGGATCCTGCCCTCCAATAATAAACTGGATCCTACCTTCCAATAATAAACTGGATCCTGCCCTCCAATAATAAACTGGATCCTACCCTCCAATAATAAACTGGATCCTACCTTCCAATAATAAACTGGATCCTGCCCTCCAATAATAAACTGGATCCTGCCCTCAAATAATAAACTGGATCCTACCTTCCAATAATAAACTGGATCCTACCTTCCAATAATAAACTGGATCCTGCCCTCCAATAATAAACTGGATCCTGCCCTCCAATAATAAACTGGATCCTACCTTCCAATAATAAACTGGATCCTGCCCTCCAATAATAAACTGGATCCTACCTTCCAATAATAAACTGGATCCTACCTTCCAATAATAAACTGGATCCTACCTTCCAATAATAAACTGGATCCTGCCCTCCAATAATAAACTGGATCCTGCCCTCCAATAATAAACTGGATCCTGCCCTCCAATAATAAACTGGATCCTACCCTCCAATAATAAACTGGATCCTAGCCTCCAATATTAAACTGGATCCTACCCTCCAATAATAAACTGGATCCTACCTCCAATAATAAACTGGATCCTGCCCTCCAATAATAAACTGGATCCTACCTCCAATAATAAACTGGATCCTACCTTCCAATAATAAACTGGATCCTGCCCTCCAATAATAAACTGGATCCTGCCCTCCAATAATAAACTGGATCCTGCCCTCCAATAATAAACTGGATCCTGCCCTCCAATAATAAACTGGATCCTACCCTCCAATAATAAACTGGATCCTGCCCTCCAATAATAAACTGGATCCTACCCTCCAATAATAAACTGGATCCTGCCCTCCAATAATAAACTGGATCCTGCCCTCCAATAATAAACTGGATCCTATCCTCCAATAATAAACTGGATCCTACCCTCCAATAATAAACTGGATCCTACTCTCCAATAATAAACTGGATCGTACCCTCCAATAATAAACTGGATCCTACTCTCCAATAATAAACTGGATCCTGCCCTCCAATAATAAACTGGATCCTATACCCTCCAATAATAAACTGGATCCTATCCTCCAATATTAAACTGGATCCTACCCTCCAATATTAAACTGGATCCTGCCCTCCAATATTAAACTGGATCCTGTCCTCCAATAATAAACTGGATCCTACTCTCCAATAATAAACTGGATCCTATCCTCCAATATTAAACTGGATCCTGCCCTCCAATATTAAACTGGATCCTGTCCTCCAATATTAAACTGGATCCTGTCCTCCAATAATAAACTGGATCCTACTCTCCAATAATAAACTGGATCCTGCCCTCCAATAATAAACTGGATCCTGCCCTCCAATAATAAACTGGATCCTACTCTCCAATAATAAACTGGATCCTACTCTCCAATAATAAACTGGATCCTACTCTCCAATAATAAACTGGATCCTGCCCTCCAATAATAAACTGGATCCTACTCTCCAATAATAAACTGGATCCTGCCCTCCAATAATAAACTGGATCCTATACCCTTCAATAATAAACTGGATCCTATCCTCCAATATTAAACTGGATCCTACCCTCCAATAATAAACTGGATCCTGTCCTCCAATAATAAACTGGATCCTATCCTCCAATATTAAACTGGATCCTGCCCTCCAATATTAAACTGGATCCTGTCCTCCAATATTAAACTGGATCCTGTCCTCCAATAATAAACTGGATCCTGTCCTCCAATAATAAACTGGATCCTACCCTCCAATAATAAACTGGATCCTGTCCTCCAATAACAAACTGGATCCTACCCTCCAATAATAAACTGGATCCTATCCTCCAATATTAAACTGGATCCTACCCTCCAATATTAAACTGGATCCTGCCCTCCAATAATAAACTGGATCCTGTCCTCCAATAATAAACTGGATCCTGCCCTCCAATAATAAACTGGATCCTACCCTCCAATAATAAACTGGATCCTGCCCTCCAATAATAAACTGGATCCTACCCTCCAATAATAAACTGGATCCTACCCTCCAATAATAAACTGGATCCTGCCCTCCAATAATAAACTGGATCCTGTCCTCCAATAATAAATTGGATCCTGGCTATTTTAAGACTGGAAGAAAAGGAGATATGGAGACTTTTATGTGTGCAGACAAAAAACAAATCAGCTGATGTTAATTAGCCAACAACATCCGCTCATTAGTTAGTGTGAAGCTTGTACTAACAACACAGTATCTTTGATGTAATCCAGGCCTCTGTGGGGAACGCAGTAAGTGAAAGACTGTTTTGATTGAACCATGGGAGAACTACCATGTGAGGAGATAATAAATACGTTAAGATAGCTGTGTGAAGCAGCGCAGAGAGACGGCTCTGACACGATGAAGAAGAAAACTCCCACAGGTGTCTCTCTCACGCCTCGTATCGATCTCCATCAGCTGCAGCGCTCCGGCCGGGCGTCGTCAGCCACTCGGCTAATTGGGAGAAAAACACTTGGCGAAGAGGCTCAGACCTCGTTGTGTCTCTGATCCATAAAACATGATGAGTTCAAATCCTGTCTCTCCTTTCATTAACTTCATCTACATGACAGGAAATGAATAAAACATTCAGCGAGAACATGCAAAGTGAAAACAACAACAGGAAATGACTTCCTCTAATGCATGTGTGCGTGCACGTGCCGGTCGGGGAGAAACCTCTTTGATACTGAAGGATCTTTTTCCTTTTTCCTGCTGTGGCAGCAGCCTAAAGGTCAGCGAGCTGGGCTAATAACTGGAAGGCTGCCAGTGTGTGTGTGAGAACAGAGATAATGACTAACAGTCTCTCCCTCTCTCATCCAACAACCATCAACACCTCCAACAGAGCACTTAACCTCCAGCTGCTCCAGGGAGGCTGGTAGGAGGCTGGTAGGAGGCTGGTAGGAGGCTGGTAGGAGGCTGGTAGGAGGCTGGGAGGAGGCTGGTAGGAGGCTGGGAGGAGGCTGGGAGGAGGCTGGTAGGAGGCTGGTAGGAGGCTGGTAGGAGGCTGGTAGGAGGCTGATAGGAGGCTGGGAGGAGGCTGATAGGAGGCTGGTAGGAGGCTGGTAGGAGGCTGGTAGGAGGCTGGTAGGAGGCTGGGAGGATGCTGGTAGGAGGCTGGTAGGAGGCTGGTAGGAGGCTGGGAGGAGGCTGGTAGGAGGCTGGGAGGAGGCTGGGAGGAGGCTGGTAGGAGGCTGGTAGGAGGCTGGTAGGAGGCTGGTAGGAGGCTGGGAGGAGGCTGATAGGAGGCTGGTAGGAGGCTGGGAGGAGGCTGGGAGGAGGCTGATAGGAGGCTGGTAGGAGGCTGGTAGGAGGCTGGTAGGAGGCTGGGAGGAGGCTGGTAGGAGGCTGGGAGGAGGCTGGTAGGAGGCTGGTAGGAGGCTGGTAGGACTGGACACTGTGTCTGTCTGCAGTAATGTGAAGCCCAGTGTGTCTGTAGAACAGCAGACACCACTGCTCAGTACAACAGTATACTATTAAAGTAGTGTTAAAAGTCAGACGGTGGCTGGCGGTACCAGTTTCACCAGCGTGTCGGAGAAATACGATGGACTTCAGGTATCGTAAAAACATGAAAGTCTCTCTCTAGATCCAGAGTTTGGTTTGTCTGTTCTGGGCTACTGTAGAAACATGGAGGACTCAGTGAAGAGGACCTGCTCCCTATGGAGACATGAAGGACTCATTCTAAGCTAACGGAAACACAACCATTCTTAGTTTCAGGTGATTATACACGAATCAAAACTTATGAATATTACAGTACATTCCTTTACTGCTAATAGATCCCCCAAAATTCTACACAATGATCACTATGTATACAAGTAGATCTCAGAAACCTCACAAACATTCACGTACACACACCAGCTTGCAGAGAGCATGTGAAAGGTTAGCTCTGGAAGCCGCGCGTGCTTTCAAAGACTTATGTGCTGCTGCAATCAATCCTCCTCCAATCATTCCCCGTCAACTGGCTGTGAAGTTATACCGTAGTCCAACTCGGAGGAAGAGATGGCCCTTGTTCTGTGCTAGTTTAGTTGAAGCTAATATGAGGCTCATGCAGTCGGAGTTAGACGAATCAAGCTGATATCTTTGTCCTAAAGTCACATAGGTTTGCTGTCTGTGTTTTCTCCCTGCTATGCAGCTGATTGGACATATTCCTCCAGCATGCAAACTGTCTGAGGAAACACAAAGAGAGAATTTTTCTTTTGGCTAAGTCAGATTGATGAAGCCTCGTACTAGCTTCGGCTGGAACTGGGAAGGCACAGAGCGAGGACTGTGGATTTTGTTCCCCATTTCCTTCCAGTGTATTAGGCTCCACCATGAACGTATACCTTCACCACCAGTATAGTTGGTGTAACAATAATGGTGGCCAACTCTCTTAATATGCAAATATGATGTGAGTGTTGTATTAGGATGGACGATCCTTTAACCAGACAAGAGTCTGGGTACCTTACAGAATAAACATTCATTTACAGCAATGTGATGTTTGTCATTTTAACCAGTGAAAGCAGTGTTCAGTGACGGCTAAAAATGAGAAGGTTGCTAACATTAAGGAGAGGAAAGTAATTTTTTATTTGAAAAAGGTTGCTAACATTACCTGCAAACTAACGCCAAAGTTTTGTACATTTCTCCATACTTATAAAAGTGAAGGAGAGTTAAAGTGTTCTGTAAGGGTTTTGTAAGGGTTTTGTAAGCGCTGAAGCTTCGTATTTTGCCAGATGGGAACCGGATCCAAACTGTAACCAGCAGTCTGAACCATACCATACTTCTGATCTCACTAGCTTCGATAGCTAAAGTTCCAAGTTGTCGCTCTGCAGCTTGAAGAGTTTGGACGCTGCTACAGTCTCTGATCAAGGCAGATGTTTCAAGATTAGTATTCACACATTTAAGGCTGCACACTCTGCCCAGATGTGTTTGTTAGCTTGTTAGCGGGGTAGCTAAGGGCAATTCGTTCAGTGATACAAACATGAAACCTTTAGGCTGCTTATTAAGAAATTATTGTTTATATGGCCATATTGGACATGGCCATTTTTCAAGATGGCCACCAAATTTTGGCTACTGGGTGAAATTATCTTCATATAATCAAAAACAAACTGTCCAAAAATAATATTTGAGGGTCAATTCCTATTGAAACATGGAGATTCTATTTAAGCAACATCTGGATTTGTAGGATGAATTCATTCATAATTTCTGGAAGATTTAAGACATTTTATGTCTCAGTTGTCTAATATTTTACTTGACGATTCACTTTTCATTGTAAGTATTTATCTGGATGCATCCTTGTGTATTTATTGAACCTCAGAACCGGCACACACAGCTACAAAGTGCACTGCAGCTCAGGTCAAACTGATAACATTTGTATCTCCCGTAGCTTTCGGTTTCACAGTACATCCGCATTTCGTCAGCTGTTGGCAACTCTTTGCAATATGTTGGAGAGTCATTCAGTAAACCGTTCATCAATTGCCATGCTTTGTCCACCTCCAGTCACGAGGATTCAGGTACTGTGTCCTACATACAGTTAACTGACTCCATATACATCCTGCCGGAGTGAGTAGACAGCACTTGTTCCAATCTGTTCGCCCCTTAGATGATGAAGACTCTCCAATGTCAGTCATATATTCAGGAATATGTGGAAATAAACAATTAAAGGCCAAAAGTCTTATCCTTTTACCTTAATCCTAAGAGATCCACTTAGACCCTTTTGTGTCCTTTTTAGGGGGGTCCAGGGGGTCTTTATGGGGGTACAGGGGGTCTTTATGGGGGTCCAGGGGGTCTTTAGGGGGTCCAGGGGGTCTTTAGGGGGTCCAGGGGGTCTTTAGGGGGGTCCAGGGGGTCTTTAGGGGGGTCCAGGGGGTCTTTAGGGGGAGATAGCAGGTCAACAGTAGACGTCACATAGAAGTGGTGTACATCATCTGAAAGCTGGAAACCTGGAGATTAATTTGAGATGCAGCTCAGCGCTGTGGGTCAAGTTGTTCTAGTCATAAATCGGTAATAAACATTAAAATTAATAAACACCAAAATTTTGCCTAACTCTGGAGCATTATTTATCCTCCTTCCCGACAAGCTAGCATGACATGACATGACATGACATGACATGACATGACATGACATGACATGACATGGTACCGATGGATCAGGTTTTCTAGTTTCCTCTGATACCATCTTATCTCCAGTCTAGCTTTAGTGCTACAGCCTCTTAAAGACAGTAATGTTGGCCCGGCTCTCAGAAGGTTAATTGTAAGTTCTTTATGGAATACATTAGATTCATGCATTAGATTAACTTAACATCTGGCTCCATCGTTCATCCACTGCAATTCAAGTCCCGTGTGATCTGTACGCCATCCGTATGACTAAAGCCCCGTCACCCTCGGCTCTCCTGCGCTGGCACTTCCTGTCAGTTCAGGTGCAGATATCTAACTGACACGGGGCTAATTAAATATCATTTGGGACACTTTACTGTATTAATTCACAGAAGCTGACACTGAACTCCATGTTTCACAGCAGTGAAGTCACCAGATTAGTGCATGACATTCACTCATATAATGACCAGATCAGGCTGATTTTCAAGTGGCTAACATTATTTTTATATCATCTAACCCCTGATGAGTCCATGTGCCAGTAGGTCATCTCATTCTGTGGCTGAAGGCTCCAGAGGTCGATGTACAGCGTCATCAGACAGACAGAAGTTTGAGGAACGCTCTGAAAAGTGATGCAGCCACGACTTCAGTATAGTCTGGAGTCTGTCAGACGGGTGCGTGGACAGTGACTGATTGCTTACTCTGTCTGTCTTCCCACAGGAGGCTGTGAGGACGAGGATGTGTTCGGAGCCCGAGGCACTGCAAAGGTGTGAAGATGGAGTCCTGACCTCAGATGCTTCTTCCTCTTCATAATCCTCACCCTATTCACTGTGAGTATTTCATCCATTTTCTGATTTGCTTCCTGCAAAGACATCTATGTGACTGTAAAGAGCACATGAAGCCACAGAGGAAATCACCACATGTCAGAGCTGGAGATGGAGAAAGGCTGTTCGGGCTTTAAAACAACGGCTGGCAGGTATAGATTCAGCGGCCGCAACTAAAAGGTTGCACTATTGAAAAGAGTGATTTTAAGAAGTCTGTGTCTTTAAAAAACTCTCAGGTGTGACTGCGTCCGTGAAACCAGCTCAAAATATTGACATACAAGTGTGTTGATGTGGAGGAGGAGGAGGAGGAGGAGGAGGAGGAGGAGGAGGAGGAGGAGGAGGAGGAGGAGGAAGATGGGGAGGAAGAGGGGGAGGAGGAGGAGGAGGAGGAGGAGGAGGAGGAGGAGGAGGAGGAGGAGGAGGAGGAGGAGGAGGAGGAGGAGGAGGAGGAGGAGGAGGAGAGGAGGAGGAGGAGAGGAGGGAGGAGGAGAGGAGAGGAGGAGGAGGAGGAGGAGGAGGAGGAGGGAGGAGGAGGAGGAGGAGGAGGGAGGAGGAGGAGGAGGAGGAGAGGAGGAGGAGGAGGAGGAGGATAGGAGGAGGAGGAGGAGGGAGGAGGAGGAGGAGGAGGAGGAGGAGGAGGGAGGAGAGGAGGAGGAGGAGGAGGAGGAGGACAAGGATGAGGACGAGGACGAGGACGAGGAGGAGGGGGAGGAGGAGGATGAGGATGAGGAGGAGGAGGAGGAGGAGGAGGAGGAGGGGAGGAGGAGGAGGGGGAGGAAGAGGAGGAGGAGGAGGAGGAGGAATAGGAGGAGGAGGAGGAGGAGGAGGAGGGGGAGGAGGAGGGGGAGGAGGAGGAGGTGGAGGGGAGGGAGGAGGGGGAGGAAGAGGAGGAGGAGGAGGAGGAGGAGGAGGAGGAGGAGGAGGAGGAGAGGAGGAGGAGGAGGAGGAGGAGGAGGAGGAGGAATAGGAGGAGGGAGGAGGAGGAGGAGGAGGAGGAGGAGGAGGTGGAGGAGGAGGATGAGGAGGAGGAGGAGAGGGAGGAGGAGGAGGAGGAGGAGGAGGAGGAGATGGAGGAGGAGGAGGAGGAGCAGGAGGAGGGGGAGGAGGAGAGGGAGGAGGAGGAGGAGGAGGAGGAGGAGGAGGGAGAGGAGGAGGAGGAGGAGGAGGAGGAGGAGGAGGAGGAGGAGGAGGAGGAGGAGGAGGAGGAGATATCTCAGCCGTATCACCAGGCAGACCGACACCGAACTATTCTGCTAAACACTGGATGGCGTTTCTTTAAAGTGAAACAGTTAACCAAGTTAAGCTGGTTTACTAAATGGATTTAAACTCTGATGAACAATATAACAAACGTCAGCTTTTAAAAGAAAAAAGAAGCTTTGTTTCATCTTTCATGGCCAGAGCGCCGCCATGTTGCAGGACTCTAACCTGTGACATCACCAGGTTGGTTGACTGAGTGACACAGATACAACGGTAGAGACCAAGAAACACAGGACAGAAGACAACAAAAGCTTTTTCCAGCTCCGTCTTCTGGCTAAAGTTAAGCTCTTCCTCAATCGGTACGATCTCGAGAAGGTATTTCACGCCTTTATTAGCTGGAGACTTGATTATTGTAATACACTGTATGTTGATCTCAACCAGTTTTCCCTCGCGCGCCTCCAACTTGTTCAGAATGCTGCTGCTCGCTTTTTAACTAACACTTCCAGACATGAATACATCCCACACACCTCGTACTTTACTCACTCTGTTGGCTTCCAGTTCGCTTCAGAATCCATTTTAAGCTCTTGATGTTTGTTCTTAAAGCCATTAATGTCCTCGCCCCCCCCCCCCCCCCCCCCCCCCCCCCCCACCACCTTATTAGTCCGAGATTTTAACTCTCCGCGAGCATAACGGGGCTTTGCAGTCATCTGGTCAATTTATAAGCTGTGGGGTGATCGTGCTTTTGCTGTTGCTGCTCCTAAACTATGGAACAAGTTCCCCCCTGATATACGCACTATCACTGACCTAGTACTTTTTAAATCTAAGCTCAAGACTTTTTGATTTAGTTGGCTTTTAATACCTAGTAGCGCTGTGACATTTTCCCTATGCTTTATGATATGTTGTGTTTGTATTCCTGTTATTTCCTGATGTTAATGTAAAGCACTTTGGGTACCTTTTGGTTATTGTAAAAGGCTATACAAATAAATGTCAATTGAAAAGGGAGGACACTATTGTAATTGTACGGAAGCCCTGAAAGGCAAGCAAGATTTTTTTATTCTGGTGATCCATTTTTTTTTGAGTCTGATCTAAATTATTTTCTCTCCTGTGTTTATGACTTAAGAACGGGTGGAATTTCTTTTGCCATGATAATATTTTCTAAGTTCCTTTTTTTGTCTATGAAACAGTCTGAAGTCTGAAAACAAGTTAAAAACAAAACAAAATTAGGCTGATTTTTTTCCTTTTTTTCCCTCTTAGGGAAAACAGGTGGCAGAATTCTTTTTTTCTTATCCTGATTTTTGGTTTTGTAGTCGACCACAGAGTTCACCACTACCTCTACTAAGTTCTAAGTAGGATTTAGCGTTCAGGTTAGATTTAATGTCTCCATGCGCTCTAAACAGAAGGTACGTAGACCAGATTCAGCCCAGGTTAAGTCTGACTGTCTAGCTAACGTTAGTTTACTGTAACGTTAGTTTGTATTGTGTTTTATCACACTGTTTGAGGGAACTAACGCTATAATGTTCGGTAACAAGGCATAGTGGACGCTATCGTAGCTAATGCTAACGTACTGTAGCTCCTCTAAGCTGTTATTTTTGTAATTTGGAACCTGCGACAACACATTAGTTAAGGTTTTAAGGACAAAGACTATTGTTAGTTGTTGTTGGTTTCTCTCTGATGTACATACACACAGCTGACCTCGGCATTCCAGTCACGCCATCTGGTCAGATTAATTTATTCAGATCATTGCCAGCAATTCATAATATATTTCGGCTCATTGCTCAATTATGTGTTCTGCTGATTACTACATATTCATTCTCATATTTTGCAAATGCTCATATTCATGGTATTTTAGTAATTGGTTTATGTCATCATATTCTGATAAATGCTTTCATTTTTTCATTATCATCTAATAGCTACATTTTCAATACTTTCTGCATTGGCTTCATATCTTCGTAATCAGCTGATTACTACTATCCATAGCTTTCTGGTGATTACTCATATTCACCACATCTGGTAAATGTGTCTCACACATTGCTGGACTATCGTAACCTCTCCATCGTCTGGTCCAACATGACCTCACTCAAAATGACATCATTCATTGCACTGGTCTAACATGTCTAACATGTCTAACATGTCTAACATGTCCTCACACATCATGGGTCTATGCAAGCACAACTATAACATGTTTTACTTATATATGGAATATTTCTACCATGTTTAATTTTCTATGTCTGCTTAGAAATCACTTTGATATACTATGTCACGATGGAGTCTAATCGCCAAAGACTTTACACTATTCATCTTATCATGCACCATGTAATACATTACTGTTCATTCGAAATAGAGGCTCTCCTGATTGAAATGAAGCTAAGTTCAGTCAGGAAGACTTCCACTCTCTCTCTCTCTCTCTCTCTCTCTCTCTCTCTCTCTCTCTCTCTCTCTCTCTCTCTCTCTCTCTCTCAGTCTCTCTCTCTCTCTCTCTCTCTCTCTCTCTCTCTCTCTCTCTCTCTCTCTCTGTCTTTCTCTCTCAGTCTCTCTCTCTCTCTCTCTCTCTCTCTCTCTCTCTCTCTCTCTCTCTCTCTCTCTCTCTCTCTCTCTCTCCCCTGCTCCTACTCTATCAGCTGACTACTGGTGCTTCACTCTTAACCAACCAGATTCTGCCATGATCTCTCTGAGCCAATCATATCGTTGCTGTGAAATTTTAAAACTGCTCTCCTCAGTTCGTCAGTACGAACCGATGGAACCCGCCTCCACTCATCACCTAAAAGACTTTGCACCATTCATCTTATCATGCACCGTGTAATGAATTATAAGAGTCTCTCCTGATTGAAATACGCACAACCAAATAAGGTCACTAATGGTCACAGGTGGTCTGGAACTCTCAACCATAAATCCTGAACTTCTTCTCTAATATTCAGACATCTTCTTCCATCACAGACACATGATTCTGCCATTTTAAGTTGAATTACACTGTGCTGAAGCCTTGTTGTTATAATGAAGCACCCAGCACAGAGCGGGGGGGCCGGTACAAAAAGAATATGCAACCAAGAATGTGGACCCCACTGCCGGTTTTAATTTGCCTTTTATGTCTATTATTCAGGCTGCAGGAGTGTGTATAATGTGGCTGCTGGGGAGCAGATCACCAGGGATCAGCTTTTATTTCAGATGAATATTTTAACAGGGGGCCGACCACAGGAAGCACACTCTAAAATCATCTTTTCAGAGCTCTTTTCTCAGGAAATTTACACGCTGACCCCAAAATGTCAGCTCTGAATTGTCTCCTCAGGCTGACATGTTGGGGACAAGCAGCACAAAAGAAAACAGGAATGTCCCCTTTCAAAGAGGGAAAGGACCCGTCTTAGAAGTCAGTGTTAGGAGTTAGCTTAGCATTAAAACATCTGTGTTCTGTTAAATGACAAGTGATCCTAGTTTGAGATTGAATGAGCTTTTTTACTTCCATATTGTTTTATTGCTTTTTCCTTGAAAATGAGGTCAGTTTTTTAAACTGTATCGTAGGAGTCAATTATTTTCTGGATGAAACACGTTATAAAGGTGATTCTTTCCAGCACAGAGCTTCTCTCTCTCGGGGATACTGATAAGTTTAGTTTCTGACAGTGTTGAGCAGATCTCCTAAATCAGAAATCAGATCAGAAATCAGCAATACTTTATTGATCCCCAGGAGAAAATTGGGACGTTACAGTTGTTCTTATACAAACATAAAGAAATGTAAGAAAATAGAAAATTATGTACATAATGCTACAATACATAACACAAAATATGTAGAGAAATGTAAGTAGATAATGAAAATAAGAAATGAGAATATAAGAAATATGTACAAATATGTGGATTAAAGACATACAATATATAACATATAACACCAGCAGGAAAATACTTTAGACCAGGATTCTGTTGATCAATATTGCAATCTCTTTCTGCTGCCTCAAGATAGCAATGCACCAACAAAGCACCTGACCACACCTCATTTTAAGACCAACACGCCCGTGGGTGCTCAGATGGGCGCCGGTGCATTTCCTACTTACACACATGGGTGCTGGACCTGAAAATGATAACTGTGTCGGTCTGAAACTAGCAATGACAGCTGCGCTGAGCGCTGCTTTACACCAGGTGTAAGACAGGACCCTAAGGTGTAAGACAGGACCCTAAGGTGTAAGACAGGACCCTAAGGTGTAAGACAGGACCCTAAGGTGTAAGACAGGACCCTAAGGTGTAAGACAGGACCCTAAGGTATAAGACAGGACCCTAAGGTGTAAGACAGGACCCTAAGGTGTAAGACAGGACCCTAAGGTGTAAGACAGGACCCTAAGGTATAAGACAGGACCCTAAGGTATAAGACAGGACCCTAAGGTGTAAGACAGGACCCTAAGGTGTAAGACAGGACCCTAAGGTGTAAGACAGGACCCTAAGGTGTAAGACAGGACCCTAAGGTATAAGACAGGACCCTAAGGTGTAAGACAGGACCCTAAGGTGTAAGACAGGACCCTAAGGTGTAAGACAGGACCCTAAGGTGTAAGACAGGACCCTAAGGTATAAGACAGGACCCTAAGGTGTAAGACAGGACCCTAAGGTGTAAGACAGGACCCTAAGGTGTAAGACAGGACCCTAAGGTATAAGACAGGACCCTAAGGTATAAGACAGGACCCTAAGGTGTAAGACAGGACCCTAAGGTGTAAGACAGGACCTTAAGGTGTAAGACAGGACTCTAAGGTGTAAGACAGGACCCTAAGGTGTAAGACAGGACTCTAAGGTGTAAGACAGGACCCTAAGGTGTAAGACAGGACTCTAAGGTGTAAGACAGGACCCTAAGGTGTAAGACAGGACCCTAAGGTGTAAGACAGGACCCTAAGGTATAAGACAGGACCCTAAGGTGTAAGACAGGACCCTAAGGTGTAAGACAGGACCCTAAGGTGTAAGACAGGACCCTAAGGTGTAAGACAGGACCCTAAGGTGTAAGACAGGACCCTAAGGTGTAAGACAGGACCCTAAGGTGTAAGACAGGACCCTAAGGTGTAAGACAGGACCCTAAGGTGTAAGACAGGACCTAAGTGTAAGACAGGACCCTAAGGTGTAAGACAGGACCCTAAGGTGTAAGACAGGACTCTAAGGTGTAAGACAGGACCCTAAGGTGTAAGACAGGACTCTAAGGTGTAAGACAGGACCCTAAGGTGTAAGACAGGACCCTAAGGTATAAGACAGGACCCTAAGGTATAAGACAGGACCCTAAGGTGTAAGACAGGACCCTAAGGTATAAGACAGGACCCTAAGGTATAAGACAGGACCCTAAGGTGTAAGACAGGACCTTAAGGTGTAAGACAGGACTCTAAGGTGTAAGACAGGACCCTAAGGTGTAAGACAGGACCCTAAGGTGTAAGACAGGACCCTAAGGTGTAAGACAGGACTCTAAGGTGTAAGACAGGACCCTAAGGTGTAAGACAGGACCCTAAGTTAAGACAGGACCCTAAGGTGTAAGACAGGACCTTAAGGTGTAAGACAGGACTCTAAGGTGTAAGACAGGACCCTAAGGTGTAAGACAGGACTCTAAGGTGTAAGACAGGACCCTAAGGTGTAAGACAGGACCCTAAGGTGTAAGACAGGACTCTTAAGGTGTAAGACAGGACCCTAAAGACAGGACCCTAAGGTATAAGACAGGACTCTTAAGGTGTAAGACAGGACCCTAAGGTGTAAGACAGGACCCTAAGGTGTAAGACAGGACCCTAAGGTATAAGACAGGACCCTAAGGTATAAGACAGGACCCTAAGGTGTAAGACAGGACTCTAAGGTATAAGACAGGACCCTAAGGTATAAGACAGGACCTTAAGGTGTAAGACAGGACCCTAAGGTGTAAGACAGGACCCTAAGGTGTAAGACAGGACCCTAAGGTGTAAGACAGGACCCTAAGGTATAAGACAGGACCCTAAGGTGTAAGACAGGACCCTAAGGTATAAGACAGGACCCTAAGGTGTAAGACAGGACCCTAAGGTATAAGACAGGACCCTAAGGTATAAGACAGGACCCTAAGGTATAAGACAGGACCCTAAGGTATAAGACAGGACCCTAAGGTATAAGACAGGACCCTAAGGTGTAAGACAGGACCCTAAGGTGTAAGACAGGACCCTAAGGTATAAGACAGGACCCTAAGGTGTAAGACAGGACCCTAAGGTATAAGACAGGACCCTAAGGTGTAAGACAGGACCCTAAGGTATAAGACAGGACCCTAAGGTATAAGACAGGACCCTAAGGTGTAAGACAGGACCCTAAGGTATAAGACAGGACCCTAAGGTATAAGACAGGACCCTAAGGTGTAAGACAGGACCCTAAGGTGTAAGACAGGACCCTAAGGTGTAAGACAGGACTCTAAGGTATAAGACAGGACCCTAAGGTGTAAGACAGGACCTTAAGGTGTAAGACAGGACCCTAAGGTATAAGACAGGACCCTAAGGTATAAGACAGGACCCTAAGGTGTAAGACAGGACCCTAAGGTGTAAGACAGGACCCTAAGGTATAAGACAGGACCCTAAGGTGTAAGACAGGACTCTAAGGTGTAAGACAGGACCCTAAGGTGTAAGACAGGACTCTAAGGTGTAAGACAGGACCCTAAGGTGTAAGACAGGACCCTAAGGTATAAGACAGGACCCTAAGGTGTAAGACAGGACTCTAAGGTGTAAGACAGGACTCTAAGGTGTAAGACAGGACCCTAAGGTATAAGACAGGACCCTAAGGTGTAAGACAGGACTCTAAGGTATAAGACAGGACCCTAAGGTGTAAGACAGGACTCTAAGGTATAAGACAGGACCCTAAGGGGTAAGACAGGACCCTAAGGTATAAGACAGGACCCTAAGGTGTAAGACAGGACCCTAAGGTGTAAGACAGGACCCTAAGATGCAGACCGACCGTGACCCGGCACTACGTAACGTCCACTGACCATTTAACAGGAAGCATGTCTTGCTTTAACGGTGGCTTCAAGAAGAATGCTTCCATTAGTTTCACATTAGTTGAAATATTATGCAGAGGAAATGAGCGTAAATATCCAGACAGAGTATAAATGTGAGGCGTGAGAGTGGAATGTGTATTAGAGCAGACAATAATTCAAGTGGGGAGAAAAACACGGGCCTCTTACCTACTGCTGAATCTTTCATTGTTATGTGGTGCATTCAAGGACCAAATGTGGGGGGGAGGAAATGAGGTACAGGAGAGGAGGACGTTTTATCTTCCTCCTCAGAGTGGGATGAATGTGAGGTGAAACTTTAAAGAGGGTATGTTAAAAAAAAAAAAGAGAATATAATCAGAGTATTCCAGCTGCAAACACTGTTAGAGGGACGCTGACCACACGGCGGTATGTGAGGAGCTGGGAATGAGAACGGGTCGTAGTATTAGGACTAATAATGATAATGAAGATATAGAGAGTTACGATTGGCTTTATTTACACACACTGCTAATTTCCACAGTCCATATGTGCAGTGATGAAGATGTGCCGGATGGATGGAGGAAGCTGAGTGTTACAGCCACAGTAATGTTTCTCTCTGGAGATACAGTCTGATGCTTCAGATAGGCCTGTTCTCAGTTTGTCTATATTTACTGTCTATCTTTCCCTATCTAGTAAACCATAAATAAATCAATAAACTAACGAGGACAACACTTTGAAAGTGGTCCAGTATTGAGAGAGAGCACTGGACTTTTACTTGTAATGGAGTGTTTTTACATTGTTTTTATTGATACTTATACTCAAATAAAAGAGTTGTCTAAAATATAATTTTGTTTTCCATAAGATCTCCATTCATCGGAGGTAAGCGGCCCAAACCAGGAAATACAGACCCAGACCAGAAGTAGACTAAAGTCGGTGGACAGGATGAATGAATGACCGAGGTTGGAGCTGTATATACTGTATACTGTAGCTTTAAGTGTGTGATTGTCATGCTTCAGTGGACGCTGGGCTCAGATCAGATCCAACACAGGAACTGATCTCATTTCATGCTCAGTTGCTCTCATACATGTTTAACAGGTGTAGCTGGATAACAGCAGGCAGTACACGCTGCTTTAGAGGATGACTTCGGTATTCTTCAACCCTATTCTCTCATGTTTTTGTATCTAAGTGACTGACGGGGACGACAGATTTAAAACTGGTCCAGTATTGAGGGAGAACGCTGCAGACGGCAACTGCTAAATAAGCTGTAATGTGATTATTAAGGACAACCTGGTACCACCAGTTTATTAAAAGTTCTTGTTTCTGCCACTGACAGGCTCAGATTGTTATAATAAATGTCTGACAACATTATGGAAATAACCCTACAGAGAAATGAAAGGTTTTTCTGACCTTTCTCTTCCTGTTTGTCATCGTGTCATGTGACCTGCTGCCAGAAGACAACGGTGGAAACGTGAGTGAGAGTGGAGAGAGGAGTTTGTTATGTTGGAGAACAGAAAGAGTAGCTTAGTGTTATCTAAAAGATTTACAACATCACGGCTGAATGTTTAGAGGATTTCTACAATGTGGACGAGACGCAAGATTTCACAATGAGACTTCTCCTTCAGCGAGACGCTCAGTAACAAACAGACGGGATCAAGAGAAAGGTTTCATTTCTCTGTACGGTTCTTTCTATAATGTTGTCAGACATTTATAATAACAATCTGAGCCTGTCATGGTAAAAACAACAACTTTTAATAAACTGGTGGTACCAGGTTGTCCTTAATAATCACATTACAGTCTGTTTAGCAGCTGCAGCGTTCTCCCTCAATACTGGACCAGATTCAAAAACTGTTGTCCCCATTAGACACTTAGACACAAAAACATGGGAGAATAGAGTCCAGGTTGAAAAATACCAAAGTTACCCTTTAAGTGTCTCTATTTACTTTTTGATTCCAGCTGTTTTTTTTGCCTTTACTGAGTTAAAGATTTATCGGGGTGTCTTTTCTCAGCACCACTATTCCAAAACTATAAAATGACTCACACAAACATTTCTATTGTAACCTTCACATGTGATGTAGCAGGTTTAGATCTGACAGAAACTAATACCACATACTGTAGGATTCACTCACACGTTGCATGAATATGCAGATGCAGGTGTGATGAGACTGGTCTCCGACAGGTCCACTGGATGAACGCATCCTATTTACATTCTGTAAATGTGGAATCAGGCTTCTGTGTTGGTGCATCTCATCAGCTTCTTCTGCCAGAAACAACGCTGCTCTCTCCTCAGGCCAGAGGAAATATTATAGCAAATCCCTTCTGAGGGCATTCATCGGTCAAATCCACATCCCATGAAGTCAGAAGGTACAAAGGTTGGGAACAGATTAGACATCTTGATTTACAACAAGCAGTGGTGTAGTGGAAGGTATACACAGGTATACGCAGGTATACACAGGTATACACAGGTATACGCAGATATACGCAGGTATACGCAGGTATACACAGATATACGCAGGTATACGCAGGTATACGCAGGTATACGCAGATATACGCAGGTATACGCAGGTATACGCAGGTATACGCAGGTATACGGGGTATACGCAGATATACGCAGGTATACGCAGGTATACGCAGGTATACGCAGGTATACGCAGGTATACGGGGTATACGCAGGTATACGCAGGTATACGGTGTATACGCAGATATACGCAGGTATACACAGGTATACACAGGTATACGCAGGTATACAAAGATATACACAGGTATACGCAGTTATACGCAGGTATACGCAGGTATACGCAGATATACGCAGGTATACGCAGGTATACGCAGGTATACGCAGATATACGCAGGTATACGCAGGTATACGCAGGTATACGCAGATATACAAAGATATACGCAGGTATACGCAGGTATACGCAGGTATACGCAGGTATACAAAGATATACGCAGGTATATGCAGGTATACGCAGGTATACGCAGGTATACGCAGGTATACGCAGATATACGCAGGTATACGCAGGTATACGCAGATATACGCAGGTATACGCAGGTATACGCAGGTATACGCAGGTATACGCAGATATACAAAGATATACGCAGGTATACGCAGGTATACGCAGGTATACGCAGGTATACAAAGATATACGCAGGTATACGCAGATATACGCAGGTATACGCAGGTATACGCAGATATACGCAGGTATACGCAGGTATACGGGGTATACGCAGGTATACGCAGGTATACGCAGGTATACACAGATATACGCAGGTATACGCAGGTATACGCAGGTATACGCAGATATACGCAGGTATACGCAGGTATACGCAGGTATACGCAGGTATACGCAGATATACAAAGATATACGCAGGTATACGCAGGTATACGCAGGTATACGCAGGTATACAAAGATATACGCAGGTATATGCAGGTATACGCAGGTATACGCAGGTATACGCAGGTATACGCAGATATACGCAGGTATACGCAGGTATACGCAGATATACGCAGGTATACGCAGGTATACGCAGATATACGCAGGTATACGCAGGTATACGCAGGTATACGCAGGTATACGCAGATATACAAAGATATACGCAGGTATACGCAGGTATACGCAGGTATACGCAGGTATACAAAGATATACGCAGGTATACGCAGATATACGCAGGTATACGCAGGTATACGCAGATATACGCAGGTATACGCAGGTATACGCAGGTATACGCAGGTATACGCAGATATACAAAGATATACACAGGTATACGCAGGTATACGCAGGTATACGCAGGTATACAAAGATATACACAGGTATACGCAGGTATACGCAGGTATACGCAGGTATACGCAGATATACAAAGATATACACAGGTATACGCAGGTATACGCAGGTATACGCAGGTATACGCAGATATACGCAGGTATACGCAGGTATACGCAGGTATACGCAGGTATACGCAGATATACAAAGATATACACAGGTATACGCAGGTATACGCAGGTATACGCAGGTATACAAAGATATACGCAGGTATACGCAGGTATACAAAGATATACGCAGGTATACGCAGGTATACGCAGGTATACGCAGGTATACGCAGATATACAAAGATATACACAGGTATACGCAGGTATACGCAGGTATACGCAGGTATACAAAGATATACGCAGGTATATGCAGGTATACAAAGATATACGCAGGTATACGCAGGTATACGCAGGTATACACAGATATACGCAGGTATACGCAGGTATACGCAGATATACTCAGGTATACGCAGGTATACGCAGGTATACGCAGATATACGCAGGTATACGCAGGTATACGCAGGTATACGCAGGTATACGGGGTATACGCAGATATACGCAGGTATACGCAGGTATACGCAGGTATACGCAGGTATACGCAGGTATACGGGGTATACGCAGGTATACGCAGGTATACGGTGTATACGCAGATATACGCAGGTATACGCAGGTATACGCAGGTATACGCAGGTATACGCAGGTATACGCAGGTATACGCAGATATACGCAGGTATACGCAGGTATACGCAGGTATACGCAGATATACAAAGATATACGCAGGTATACGCAGGTATACGCAGGTATACGCAGGTATACAAAGATATACGCAGGTATATGCAGGTATACGCAGGTATACGCAGGTATACGCAGTTATACGCAGGTATACGCAGGTATACGGGGTATACGCAGGTATACGCAGGTATACGGTGTATACGCAGATATACGCAGGTATACACAGGTATACACAGGTATACGCAGGTATACAAAGATATACACAGGTATACGCAGTTATACGCAGGTATACGCAGGTATACGGGGTATACGCAGGTATACGCAGGTATACGCAGGTATACGCAGGTATACGCAGGTATACGCAGGTATACGCAGGTATACGCAGGTATACGCAGATATACAAAGATATACGCAGGTATACGCAGGTATACGCAGGTATACGCAGGTATACAAAGATATACGCAGGTATATGCAGGTATACGCAGGTATACGCAGGTATACGCAGGTATACGCAGATATACGCAGGTATACGCAGGTATACGCAGATATACGCAGGTATACGCAGGTATACGCAGGTATACGCAGGTATACGCAGATATACAAAGATATACGCAGGTATACGCAGGTATACGCAGGTATACGCAGGTATACAAAGATATACGCAGGTATACGCAGATATACGCAGGTATACGCAGGTATACGCAGATATACGCAGGTATACGCAGGTATACGCAGGTATACGCAGGTATACGCAGATATACTAAGATATACTCAGGTATACGCAGGTATACGCAGGTATACGCAGGTATACAAAGATATACACAGGTATACGCAGGTATACGCAGGTATACGCAGGTATACGCAGATATACGCAGATATACACAGGTATACGCAGATATACACAGGTATACGCAGGTATACGCAGATATACGCAGGTATACGCAGGTATACGCAGATATACACAGGTATACGCAGATATACACAGGTATACGCAGATATACGCAGGTATACGCAGGTATACGCAGGTATACAAAGATATACGCAGGTATATGCAGGTATACAAAGATATACGCAGGTATACGCAGGTATACGCAGGTATACGCAGGTATACGCAGATATACAAAGATATACACAGGTATACGCAGGTATACGCAGGTATACGCAGGTATACAAAGATATACGCAGGTATATGCAGGTATACAAAGATATACGCAGGTATACGCAGGTATACGCAGGTATACGCAGGTATACACAGATATACGCAGGTATACGCAGGTATACGCAGATATACTCAGGTATACGCAGGTATACGCAGGTATACGCAGATATACGCAGGTATACGCAGGTATACGCAGGTATACGCAGGTATACGGGGTATACGCAGATATACGCAGGTATACGCAGGTATACGCAGGTATACGCAGGTATACGCAGGTATACGGGGTATACGCAGGTATACGCAGGTATACGGGGTATACGCAGGTATACGCAGGTATACGCAGGTATACGCAGGTATACACAGGTATACGCAGATATACACAGGTATACGCAGGTATAGCCCATCCTCTGGCAGTTTACAGTATACTCACCTATCAGCCAATCAGAGAGTATACCCACTGCCTCCTCTCTAACCTACCTATCTACATAGCAGTAGTCTATATCCACCTCATCAACGACCACCTCATCACTAACAACCCTCCTCCTGTTGGAGCTGAAGCTAAATCTAACACAGTAATTCACTCTGAATAGAAACATGAGCTAAATCGCTCCGATGTAAAACGTGTGAATTAGCTGTAAATGTCAGCGCAGCGAGAACCAAAGGTCATCCCCATTCATCTCCGTCCCAGTGGAGCGTCCACTGAGACTGGTTACAGTGACTCTGGTGTTCTAGTAACTGATCTCGGGGGGGGGGGGGGGTTCCTGCTCTGGAGGTGGCTGTTACTCTATTAATCATAGCTGGACAGGAAGCTATCTGAGCTCAACATCTAATTCCACTTTCACATTATTTGAGTGTGTGATGGAGCAGAGTGATGTGTGTGTGTGTGTGTGTGTGTGTGTGTGTGTGTGTGTGTGTGTGTGTGTGTGTCAGTCAGTCAGTGCTGTAGGTGTGTCTCACTGATTCTCTTACTGTACAGCCTCACTAGTGCAGATATGAGAGGAGAGGAGCTGCTCTCAGTCAGTACTTTACCGTGCGCTCAATGCAATTAGCTTAACAAGCAGCGGTATATACAGTATGTGTGTGTGTGTGTGTGTGTGTGTGTGTGTATGTATATATATATATATATATATTACATGGCTGTATTGAATACTCGATTCTGATTGGTCAAACACGACATTCTGCGGTCTGTAATTTCTCTATAACAGACCGTTGCTATGTATAACAGACCGTTGCTATGTATAACAGACCGTTGCTACGTATAGCAGACCGTTGCTATGTATAATAGACCGTTGCTATGTATAGCAGACCGTTGCTATGTATAACAGACCGTTGCTATGTATAACAGACCGTTGCTACGTATAGCAGACCGTTGCTACGTATAACAGACCGTTGCTATGTATAACAGACCGTTGCTATGTATAACAGACCGTTGCTACGTATAGCAGACCGTTGCTATGTATAACAGACCGTTGCTACGTATAACAGACCGTTGCTACGTATAACAGACCGTTGCTACGTATAACAGACCGTTGCTACGTATAACAGACCGTTGCTACGTATAACAGACCGTTGCTATGTATAACAGACCGTTGCAGCGTATAGCAGACCGTTGCTACGTATAACAGACCGTTGCTATGTATAACAGACCGTTGCTACGTATAACAGACTGTTGCTACGTATAACAAACCGTTGCAGCGTATAGCAGACCGTTGCTATGTATAACAGACCGTTGCTATGTATAACAGACCGTTGCTACGTATAACAGACTGTTGCTACGTATAACAGACCGTTGCTATGTAGAACAGACCGTTGCTATGGGCGCAGCTCTGATGTCAGACTCTGGAGGACCGTTTTTGTGTCAAAATATTGATTTCTTCAGTAAGTAGCCGTGTAATAAGCAGGATAATATACAGCTAGCGGGTCATTGTTGTGAAAGAAAGGTCGGGGATTCTTTCACAACAATGACCCGCTAGCTGTATATTATCCCTTACTGTACTTATCCAACTTGAGAAAACACAAACAATACGTATCTGCTTTCTTCACGAGAGTGAGATGAGAAGACTGATAGGATCTCATGTCTGTTTGTTAGTAGGCCTTCAGGAGTCAGGAGTTAGTTATCAACTATTCCTTTAAAATCTTAAATCATTTAGATTTACTTTAAAAAGTGTTCATTTGTTTTGTGAATCAATATGAAATAAATGCTCTAAACCCTGTGAAACACTGGTGTGGTGCTGTGTGTGTGAGTGCGTGCAGGGTGCTCCTTATAGTGCATGTCTGACTGTGACTGCAGCTTTTGTGACAGAGCATGTGTGAGCTGAAGGTGTGCTGTCATCTCCTGTTCTCCAGGTCGTCAGGTTCTGTTGGTGAGGGAGGGAGAGACGGGGGGGCTGTCAGCGAACCTATGGCAGAGAGACAGCACGCTGCAGGTAAGAACTGAGAGACAGACAGACACACAGACACATACAGACACACAGACACATACAGAGAGACAGACAGACAGAGAGACAGCACGGTGCAGGTAAGACCTGAGAGACAGACAGACACACAGAGACACACAGACAGACACACAGACACACAGAGAGACAGACAGACACACAGAGAGACAGATAGACACACAGAGAGACAAACAGACACTCTGAGCTCAACTGTAATACAAATAAACAACACCCAGTGTATAAGGATATTACCTGGGGAGAGTCTCAACCTGCCTACAGGAGCATTCCTTAAACAGAAACTCACCTTTCTTTATGTGGATGTTTTATATATATCAGTGTTGATGGTAAATGTAGTCCATTGAAGCAATGAATGAATCAGTGTTGATGGTAAATGTAGTCCATTGAAGCAATGAATGAATCAGTGTTGATGGTAAATGTAGTCCATTGAAGCAAGGAATGAATCAGTGTTGATGGTAACTGTAGTCCATTGAAGCAATGAATGAATCAGTGTTGATGGTAAATGTAGTCCATTGAAGCAATGAATGAATCGGTGTTGATGGTAAATGTAGTCCATTGAAGCAATGAATGAATCGGTGTTGATGGTAAATGTAGTCCATTGAAGCAATGAATGAATCGGTGTTGATGGTAAATGTAGTCCATTGAAGCAGTGAATGAATCAGTGTTGATGGTAAATGTAGTCCATTGAAGCAATGAATGAATCAGTGTTGATGGTAAATGTAGTCCATTGAAGCAATGAATGAATCAGTGTTGATGGTAAATGTAGTCCATTGAAGCAATGAATGAATCAGTGTTGATGGTAAATGTAGTCCATTGAAGCAATGAATGAATCAGTGTTGATGGTAAATGTAGTCCATTGAAGCAATGAATGAATCAGTGTTGATGGTAAATGTAGTCCATTGAAGCAATGAATGTATCCGTGCATGCTGCTGTATAGTGACGGAGAAAGCTGCAGTTCTACAGCTGTATATTCTGTTGTTCTTCCATCTACCGGTGATGTCACAGTGATGTCACAGTGATGTCACAGTGATGTCACAGTGATGTCACAGTGACGTACAGAAGAACTACAGAGTGCTTCTTCAGCTCCGGTAGCTGTGGGGCGCAATGCCGCTCAAAAACGTCCTTGTTCTCTTCGCTTGTGTCACGTTTCCAACAGCGAACATGGCATCCCAGTGCAGCGCAGAGGGTGTTATGGATGAGGAGTTTTTACATTTTACAGTGTTTATTGAAGCGGAGAGTCGCGCTCGAGGACGCTGCGACCCCCCAGGAAGAGCGCCGGGATTTGAAGCACATTTTCGTATAGTGACCAAACGGTGGAATCACACCTTCCTGGTCTCGGTTTAGGTGGTATTTACTACAACACTGAAATTATTGAGAAGATTTCTTGTAAATTTGATCCTATTTGTTTTCTCTTTTTATAATATCTGATATGATATATAGTAATATCATGGATGTGAATCAGACAGTAGACCATAATCCACTTTTTTTTCTCGTTGGACCGAGCCCGCTGAGCTGGGATTGACCCTCGGTGCACTCCTGCTGATTGGAGAGAGCTGACCACAGGATGGATGTAAGAGATAAACTACAACTGATTGTTGAGGCCGACTACGTCCTTTTAAGGATTCACATATCTAGAGAGCTGCAGTAAAAAGACTGTGAGGAAACAGGGAAGTAGTAACCATAGAGAGCAGCACAAACAAAGACCAACTTATATATAAATCAATGTTTGTAACAAGCCTCCTGCAGGAGATGAACAACTTTCTGAATATCACCAAGCAGTGCTCCTGAGATATACAGCTTCATGCATACGTCTTCACTTCCATCCACATACAGAGTGTAGAGTGTATTCTTGTCGCCTCCACGACCAACTACACTTACTTATCTTAAATGTTTAAAATGCTCTCACTGCTGCTGTATTTAAATAGAGGTAAAAGATGTGGAAGTAAGAGTGGAATCAGCGGATACATGTGTTAGGAGAGCCAGGATGTATCAGAGCTGTGGGAGCTCTGGAGGCTTCATACTTCAAGCTTATCCAGAGCTGTCTTTAGGGATGACAGATGCTGGACTTTAAAGGCACTGACAGCAGATGCCTCTTTCATCCACAGAGGGCAGCCATGCATCATCTCCCAGCCCTCAAACAGCAAATCAATCTGTAGCAACCAGGTGGAACAGGAGGCTTCGGAGAGCAACACGGTCAAATAACAGAGCTGAATGCAGCACACGTTCACTCGGGCGTCTTTTAAACACCACAAAGCATAAATGACTTTATCTGTGTAGAGATGTGGTGAAAGTCAATATCTTAATTATCTTATTGTGATTCTTCTGAACAACATTACAAATTCATCCATTCATTCAGTTTAATAAATAGACTTCATGTCTGTATTGATTGTGTAGTTTATTAGAGGAGACTTATTTCTACATGGAGAAAAAATAAATAGAAAGAGAATTGAATTGAACTAGTTGAGGACTCCCTGGGTTCCTTTTTTCCAACCAGTCATTTGGAGAAAAGATAATTTACAGTCAGGGTCGGAAATTATCACCCACCATCCACCAAATGCGGGTAAATTGTTGTCAAAGGAGATGAAATCATCAGGACATCCGCTACTTTGGCAGACAGGGAAACGCTAGTGATGGAATAGAGAACCGTAGTTGTCCTCTTTCTTGACATCTCATGCCTCCGTGTCTATCGATTCCTCTTATTGATGCTTTCCCACAGTTACGCTGCACAATGACTCATACGCACGCTGTATCATGTTTCAGTTTGTTTGACCGGAGACACGGTGAAGAGAAAAAAAAAGCGCTCAACAGCGTGACGCTATTAAACCTGAGGGGGTGCATCCCTGTTTTTCCCTGATAAAGCGACACTGTGAAAAACAAATCCGTGTTTAAATCATCAGGAGGAGAGTTAGTAACGTTAGCTGTTAGCAGCCGTTAGCAGCACAGTCCTGACTGGATAAATAACAGAGATACGAACGTTAACGGAGGTGCCATTGAGTTATTATTATGAGACGTTCACAGTCTGCTCAGGAAAATGACTATTCGGTGAAGGTAAATTACAACGTTATCATGATGTGTTCAAATGTAATCTGGAAAAATTAAGTTTTTGGTGAGAAACTTGAATAAATCCAGTTGTTTGAAGGAGATGTTTTCACATCAATATAAAATAGATATTAGAGAGAGAATTATGACCTGTTTAACCTCATAACGACTTACCAAGATTTATTTTAATCAGAGCAAATATTTAAATAATCATAATCATTTGAATTGTGTGTTTTTATGCAAATAACCACTATAGAAGAAAATAACAAAGTATAGTACAGTACTGAGTACACTACCCTCCCTCCACGGTGTAATTCAAACACTGTAATTTAATATGTATATAATGTTTTTTATGTTAAATATATCGCACATTGAATGACATCAGATCTAAAATGTTATTCCTTCATTTAGTGCAGAGATTTCAAAAGTGGCAGATAAAATTCAGAGCAGAGCTGTGCGTATTCTCTCAGGGCAATTAAATTTCCTACGGACAGGATTTCATGTATTTCTTCAGTCACATTCTTTCTGTCGAGTCTCTTATCCCTAAAGAGCCCGGGTAGCAATTTCAGCTGAGTGGATCAATCTGAGAATTGCCCATGAAATTCAGAGCGTTCCCAGGCTGCAATCCTTCTGATTATGTTTCACGGATAATGTGAGGATTTTAACGTACCGCGCAGAGTGTACACAGTCTCTGGCACGCCTTCCGAGTATTGAGCTGCGTTCTCTTATGAACAGCTCCACTGGAGAGAGGTTTCAAAAGTCTTTTCCAATGACCCTTCAGTTCCTCTCCACTCATACACTCAGGACAGATGGAAGCCAGGACTCGAGGATCAGGTCTTTCTCTCCACTCAGTAACTCAGTCGATGGAGTTCCTTTAAGCTGCTTCCACATGATAAGAAATGTGCTCTCCTCTCACTGCGAGGTAGGGAGCAGAGCCATGCAGAGGCAAAGCACAGCGCAGGTATAATATCTTATCAAAAAGTGCTCAAGGAACGCCATTCACTGTTTCTAGGCAACAACAACAGTTGCAGCTGTTATGTTATTGGTTGTGTGTTGAAAGGTCAGCGGTAACCGAGGTCAAAGTTTAAATTATTTGAACTCTAAGCGCAGCGCTTGGTGGCCAGGAGCACTTCTGCCTAGTCAGGTGGAACCGCGAATAGCACGGCAAAACAATAGCACAGGAAAATAATAGCACAGGTAAACAATAGCACAGGTAAACAATAGCACAGGAAAACAATAGCACAGGTAAACAATAGCACAGGTAAACAATAGCACAGGTAAACAATAGCACAGGAAAACAATAGCACAGGTAAACAATAGCACAGGTAAACAATAGCACAGGAAGCACAGAGCGACTTTACTGCTGATCATGTGTAGACGATGTGTTTACAGTCCAACTTTTATTAATATTGTGCTGTTATCAGTTTGCCAATATTAAAATGTTGTGAATATGAAGCCACTGTAGCTGCTCATGAAAGGATTCTTTGTAATTAAAATCTTCATTTAACAAAGTAATTGTTTTCCAGCAGATCGAGGTCATGTTTCAGCACTGTCTCTCACAGATTACAGATAAATTGTCAATACTACAGCAGGTTGCTTGTATTCTCATATGTGGGATGTAAACTTTTGTTTTTATTAATGAAACTTGTCACAGTTAAATAGGAAATAATCTCATTTTCTAGCTTATCTTGTCACCTATTCTGTTGATTGGCTTTACAATAATAGAACAAATATCAAAGTACTTGTCAACACTACTGCTTTCTATGACCTACTTTACATTAAGATGTCTTGTCACTCTTCATACCTGTTTGAGAGCGAGACGAGTGACGAGCGAATGTCAGCAACATGTCCTCCTGCTGCTGAGAGCGATGCAGTGTTTGGTTCACTGATAAGCATCCTGTCAGCTGCTGTTACGGATGTGATCCTCCCTCAGAATCAGACAGACAGGGAGGACAGCAGAGCTATGAGAAGACTACGGCCCAATCCAAAAGTCCACGCACACTGTTATTAGATAGGAAACAGACACGCTTTTTTGCAATAAAATACAGTTTTAATGTTTGCTTGATTCTACTGCCAGGTGTTCCCATTATTTTGTCCACCTCCTGTATACTAGAGGAACGTCTGCAGAGCTACGTGATCAATAAACAGATAAGAAATCTAATCTTTCAATCAATAAAAAATAGTTTAATAGACATGATATTTCTGCAAAGACCTGCAATCAAATACAACACATTCCACTGACATCTGTCCATCTGTCCACCCCCTTTATACTGTATGTATATATATATATATATATATATATATATATATATATATATATATATATATATATATATATATATATATATATATATATATATATAATATATATATATATATATATATATATATATATATATATATATACTGATGAGCTGAAGACATTTTCTGTTACCAGATAAGAAAATTAATTTTTAAACTATCAAATGAAGAAGTTTAATAGACAGGAACCATCAAATATGATCCAATATTTACCTTTTGTTCCATTCAGCAGTCAGAAGACCTACAGTATGTGAGAGCGATTCCTGTCACCAGATTAAAGAAAAAGATCTTTCAATTAATGCATGAATTTGATTAATGGACTGAAAGACCTTAAAATGTAAGTTTTTTTCTTCTATAAATGAATTATTCAATAGACAGGAACACTTTACTGCAGTCGAATACGACACAATGTTCCACTGTGTTCCTGTTAACTAGTGTGACCGCTGTATACTGAATATCCTCATACTTCTAATTTTCAGCAGATATTAAGAGTTAAAACGCTAATTAAACCCAATAAATTGGTCAAAATTGCAGAGTAGGAGTTCATTAGAAGAAGTTAATGTGTCTGTAATGGGCTGATAGAGGGCGTCCTCACCTCCCCTCCATAAATATCAGCTCAACATCCTCCGATAAGACTGTGAACTACTGTACGTCTAATAGCCATTCTGTCCCCTCTGAATCACTCTTATTATCACTCTAATTTGCTCTCATCAGAACAAATTCTCCTCCGTCAGTATCTGTCTTTATAGGCTCCAAAAAGAGAAGTTTGCTGCATCTATTCTCAGACTTGTACTCGGACTAACTACCCAGCACTCGATACAGACGGGTGCTTTACATGCTGATATCTAGTGAATGCAGAAGATCATTTCCTCTGGATCATTCCCCCCCTCACTCCTAACTTACATCTCATATTGGGGTCCGATACCTTTTTTGTTGGTCTATCATTGTTGGTAGATTTAGTTGGCGTCTGTGGGGAGTTATATTCCCTCAGTCTCCTTTTAGAACCCAAGAGACCCTTTTATTATTATTATTTCTGTGTGCAGTTTGTTTATTTGTTAGTTTCTCGGTAGCGACCTAAGTCATTCAGGTTTTAGTTTTTTTGGGGAACGTAACAGAGGTAACAGAAGTGTATTTATAAGAGGCGTCCGCTCAAATTCATTGATTTGGCAGTGACAGGATGCAAAGACAGTTGTGTCATGAAAACTCAATGAATAAATCTCCCCTACATTTCAGTTGTGAAAATACATGAGGAAAAAAAATGAGATTTAAATAATATTCAATGAAGTTACGCTGCTGCGTCTCTCTTAATGGGGAGAAGAACTCATCGTTTCTGCTGCAGGTATTTAATAAACTCAAAAAATGTCTCAAAAACTCTTAAAATTAGTATTTTCCTCATTAATGATGTAGTATTTCACCCACATGTGTGCTCAGAGGCACATATGGGATGAAGGGGGAGAAAAGTTTAAATGAAGATACAAAGTGATAAAAATAAGACGTGTTGGTGACAGTGTTGAAGAAAATTAAATCAGGGGCAAAATGATCTTAAGAGCCAATATTAATGTGTAATAACACATTTACTGACCCACAGTTTAATACCAGCACAATGACGGAAGTTTATTTTGAAAAGACACGATGTTTGTAACAATATGTTGACACGCCGTCGCTGACACATCACAAACTGATGCTAGACGGGTTCCTAGAGCGCCATAGTTTGGGTCGGTATTTGACCAGTTGGGAGTGAGAAAGTGTTGCTGAATGATGAAGACAATAAGTTAATTATGAGTCTGCTCCGTGTGTGCTGCTGCTGATGAAGACGATGTTTGATAGAACACATTATTTCTTGGCTGCAGGATTTTGATTCGAATTTTGACACCAGAGTGATTTGTGTAAAGGAAGCTGTGTGTTTTGGTTACAGCCCAAAGAATGTTCAACAGGTTTCATTTCACTGCCGAACATGCATCATATTTTATTATAACTTAACACAACACATTTAACTCTTCTGCATAAGATCCTCGGGTGAGTTCCTCAGAAAGAGACAACAGAAGCTCCAGTCAGTGTTCTGTTCGGAGGAGGATCAGTGTCAGGATCAGATGGAGGTGTTCTGTCCAGGTTAACTGGAACCACTTCTTCTCTCTTTGTCCACACCAACACCATCCACTGCAAACACTTAAATCACCAGAGAAAAGAGAAGGTGTGAATAACATTAGCTTTACAAACAGCCTCTTCACCAGCAGCCTGTTATAAGAGACCATCACTTGTCAGCTTGTTGACTGAGGACACACACTTGGCTGTATCATGTTCGATGGGAATGTGGAAACAGTTCAACACTTGTGTTAATACCAAATGCAGAGGAAACTTCAATGATGACATTAATTCAAGTGGAAGCACTTTCAGTTCACACAGTCATATCTTCAAGCATCAATTAGCACGAACAACGCAGGGTGAAATCAAATCCACTCATGTTGCAGTCAGGAGAGAAACCGCTATGAGGCAGTGGTGCTTTCCCAACCAGCAGAAGACATTACAAAGAGATAACTCCCTGTCCTGGTAGGCTTTTATTGTGAAACATTGATGTGAAACACTTAAATTGGTGAATAGTACTGGTAGAAGTACTGCTGTAGCAGTTAAATCTAAACGGACAAATCTGTTGGGCCGATATTTGCTTATTGCAGATATGTTACTCATGGCACGTGATTCGTCTGTTATCAGGCCATTAAACAGCTGTTATCGCTATAAACACCATAGATGTGGGTCAGTAGGGGCCTACTACGCTGTGGAAAGTGGTTTCATCTGTAAAGGGGAGACTCGTGGGTACCCATAGAGCCCATTTTCATTCACATATCTGGAGGTCAGAGGTCAAGGGACCCCTTTGAAAATGACAGTTTTTCTTCGACAACATTTAGTCTAACTAATGTTAACGTAACATTATTTAGCATTCTTCCCGACATGCTACATGACATGGTTGGAACCAGTATCATATAGCTTCAGCCTCTGAAAGGCAGAATAGCAGCAGGTCCGCTGGTATTAAGTATTGAGGGGTTTTAAGCAAGTGTTTACTGCAACGGAGAAGTGACGCAGAGGGACAAAGTGTGTCTAAAGTCTAAGTCTTTTTTAATTCTCAAATATCAAATCACATATCAGTATCGGCCTAAAACATCCGGTTGCAGTTGAGCTGTAGTGGACATTGACATTATTCTGAATTTGTCAAGGTAAGCAGTAAACAGAGAAAGTGTGAGTAGATCCTAAAACACGGATGCTTCTAACTCTAATATGACATAAATATTAACAGAAGCTGCATCTTTCAAAACCAGTCATTGCTTTCTCTGCAGCTGAGGTCATTAAAGGCCACTAATGGAGAATTTGCAGTAGGTCATTAAAACAAGTTGCTGTTCCAGCTAAGGACCTGACGTGAGTGTGAATGAACTAAACCTGGTGTAATGTGCTGATGTGTACAGCAGCTCAGAACCCAGCGGACCAAGACACAGAGGCAGTCTGGCATAGCAGCAGATATGTTCTCCTCTAGAGGATAACCACATGGAAACACTGTGTGTGTCAGCCTGCCCCCCCCCCCCCCCCCCCTACACACAGGCCATGTGGGCATTGTCTGGATACGGCTAAATGGCTAACACTACTCCCTTCATGCCTGTTAGCTTTGAAAAGTTAATAAGTCAGACACCATTTTACAGTCTGCTGACTGGTGAGATCACAGAGTGGATGTTACTCAGTGCCTTGAGCTATGTTTCATGATGTGCATGTGATTCAGTGGACATGAAAGTATATATAATATAGACTGTACAGTAGATAAAGATGGACGACATGACAGCTCCCCAACAGTGAAGTAGTGTGTTACCGCTGCATCCGGCACCCTTTATGAAACACTTTCCATTAACTATAATGTAAACCCATCAACAGCAGCAGTAAACACTCTGAGAAAGTGTGGTGACGTAGTTTAAGGAGTGGAAGAGACACACCGGGCGGCTCGGTCCAACAAAGCCCGGTCAAGTTCCACTTACAAAACACTCCAAAGAAATTGTATTTCAAATACAAGTACCAGTTATACTGCTCATCTCTGATTGAATATGAAATCATTATTGTTACTAGAGCGGCTGGCGGGCCAAGAGGAAACCTTTCGGGGTACGATACAAGTCAAATAGTTTCTGTTTGTGTTGGGTCATGTCATATAAGGCCTGTACTATTATTCCTTTTATGAAGACCAGTAGCTGCGCTGTGTCGCGCACATCACAGCTCTCATCCACGGCCCACGAGAAGAAGCTGAAACTGTCCACTTTGCTTTCCAGCTGAAACTCCAGACTCGATGACCTCAACCGTTCACCTTGAGAGGGAAAGATTTTAAAAAGCCTCCGTCTTCTCCAGACAGAGTATATCCACGGAGTCCACCAGGCACTCTTTGATAAGTTCCTCGTCAGAAAATGTCTCTCTCCTTTTGTCCATTTTGTGATGTACGACTGTTTTTTACGTTTCTTTCCTTCGTTGCATGCAGCTTTGTAAAAAGTCCTTGCTGCTTTTGCAGTTTAGCTAGCGATCCGTCGGCTGTCCTCACCTTCTCATCTCCACAGAGCTTTCTGTATTTTTCCACACGTTTTGTTTAGAAGTGACGGCTCAAGTTGTGTTCTTTAAATAAAGCCACATGCAAACTAAGCAAACAGCTTTACCGCCAACCTCTGTGAAAAAGTCTTCATATATGTAAAACCAACAGAAAGTAACACTAAACTGACCAATGTTAACATTTGCAGCATAAACTTTTTAGATGTTGAACCCCAACATCCACAGTTCAAGTCCAGAATTTAGTACCTAAACTGACAGGTCAAAGGAGTCTGTAGCTGTGTTTGTCTTATGTTGTTTAACAGGAACCATCTAATATCAGTTTGTTCTGGTCAGAGGGATGATGACAGTATCTGGGCTGCAGGTTTCTCTCTCTCCTTGCTCATCACCTGTGATCTCCCTCAGCTGGTGATAATCAGCCTGCTGGGAGGTTTTATCAGCAGGTTGGCTGCTCAGTTGGTTGTGTGTCTGCAGAGGGTCAACACCTTCAGTTGGCTCTCTGGCTTTATGTTGGGTTGTGTGATTCTGTGTGTTTTGATTTTGAGTGTGCACATCTTTAGCCAGCCTCTACTTCTCATTTGGGTCCGATGCCTTTTTTGTTGGTTTATCATTTCTGGTAGATTTAGTGGGCGTCTGTGGGGAGTTATATTCCCTCGGTCTCCTTTTAGAACCCAAGAGACCCTTTTATTATGATCTCTGTGTGCAGTTTATTTATTTGTTAGTTTCCAAGTAGCGACCCCGGTCATTCAGGTTTCTGTTTTTTGGGGAAACGTAACAGCTTTCACATGTTTAATTGCATTTACACATCTACAAATTAATTTTGACTAGTCAGAATTACTGTATAATCCAAGATATCCCCCTAGACATATAGCAACAAATCAGTTGTTTGTAACTTCCTTTTAGAACGACACACAGAAGGATTCTCTGATTTGATGCCTCTATCAGCAGGACATCGTGTGTGAAAGATACAGCCCGTTCTCATGGATGGGTCCAACAAACACAACACTGTTTTGTGTCCTGTGCGTCACGTTACAATCAGCTGTTTGTTCATGTCCCGTGTTCACGACGTTCAGCGTCAGTTCCGCTGTAGAAACATAGTAGTTTTAAGCCCGACCATGTAGTTCTTTTCTAAACCGAACTGTAGAGGTTTTGATGCCTAAAGTAAAGCGATGCCAGAGGGCGTGAAAGAGCAGCAGTATGTGATGAATTGGGATGAGAATGTGTTGGAAAGATCATGGTTTGAATTAAACTTACTGCTCCGTGAGGTCAGAGAAGCTTTGTTGTCATAGTTACAATAATAACCAAGTGGTTGAGGTTACGGAAAGACAGTCTGACTGGAGAACAGACAAGAAGATAAACTAACAGCTGTCTCATGTTGAGTCCAACCCGACTTCCTCCCTACGTGGACTTTGTCGCTCTATAATAACATCACCTGACTTCCTCTTTTGCTCCCTTTGGGCCACTAGAGGGTTTATCACTGGAACGTATATGTAGTTTTGGGGAACTTGCTGTCGCTTTTCTTTTAACTAGTCAGACTAGTCAATTGTAGATTGTAGTCCACATTGGCTTCACTGCTCAGCACCGGAGGGTTTCCTCTTGAGTGTAATATATATACTGAGCTTTATAGTGAAAGAGCAGCTTTATTGGTCATGATGATTGAAAGCTCTGTATTGTAGTAAATGGCACATTCAGGTGTTAATTAAATAAAAAGTGTTCCTGCTGTATACTTCCCCTTGTCTGTCACTAATCTTGCATCCCCACTGTTATCTATAACTAGGCATCCATGAATGTAGATATCTTTTATTCGATTCAAAATACAACTTAATGGGTCAGATTGTAATTATAGATATCTCAATTTGAATTTTCACTATCAAATAGGCGATACACGTCTACCAGAGTAACTCACTGATTTCTTTCTCGATAACACAGAACATGAAACTTAAAGAAAGAAAAAGAAGTCACACTTTAATTTCAGTTGAACTACAGCCTTCTTTCTTTGTATACCGTAGTAGCAGATATGCTTTTTTCATTTAGGAACTGGCATATTACTTGTTCTTGTCAGACGAAAACCTTCCTTTCAGGAACTAAAACTGATGGCTTGACCACCATAAAGGTTTTTATAGAGCCACTCACACACATGCACATCATCCTTCCCTCCTCTAATCATCCAGAGAATCAGCACATGTTGTGGCTGCCGTTGTTTTCACCCATACGACATTTCGTTCTCATTTTCCTATTGCTTTTTTTCAGAGTTGCTTTAATCAGCGTTGTCATTACTGTCCAAAACAGACACATCATTACTGCAGGTATACTCGGGATATTCTCGTCTTCTTTTCCCCAAACCAAAAGCACAACAACAGAGCGTGTTATTATGATGAACAAACCTCAGTCTGCCTCATAAAGGTCTCTGCGGCTGCAGCAAACCTCAACGCACTGCTTAGAGTTTATTGTTCTACAGTAAAATGTAATTAACTACAGTGAAATAGGTAGATCATTGTGTTTGTTTTTTATGACATTATGAAGGGCTCTCTATAAATTAATAGAGTGAATAGAGAAATGTTCTGTTGTCGCCATCATTAGCTGATGTTGACCCTATCAACAATGCAGAAGTGTAAAAAATGCACAGCCAAAGGTTGGTGAAGGCCTTGAAAGTGTTTTGTCTTCCTGTGTAGGTAACTTATTTGGAGCATGATGCTGAGCCTTTATCTGTGTAGTTGTGTCTCTGGAACCAGCTGTTTCCTCTTCTGACACATTAGGTTAGTTTTTGATGCCAGCAGTTCTGAGTAGCTGCAGGATTCTTACAAAACTGTTTCAACAGTAAAAACATCTTTAAATTTGTGTATGGTTCACAAACAATGTTAAAAGGTGTAATACACTTTAGTAGATTAAAAACATATAGGCCTATTCAAAATATAAGGATTACTAATACATGGGCTTTAGTGTGCATCTGAATCTCTGTTTAAGATCTCTAGCATGCATATATAGGATTAATATGTAGTGGGACCAAGTGATTTAATAAAAGGGAAGGCTTCGTTCTACAGCCTTTGGTCAGTTTAACTTACTTTGGCTTCATTTGTTATTGTTTCATAAACAACTTGTGATTATTTATGAGCATGAGTATTTGAGTTATATAAATTGAAAATGACTGACATAGATAATTTAAACTAGTTCAGTGTCACAGATGTGGATTTTACCTCAAACAGGAATGTGTAGTCTAAGAAATGAAGGGTTTTAGACAGATAGATTGTGGGAGGGTAAGGCCAGTCTAATAGTTTGAATTTTCTTCTTGCCATAAACATGTACATGTCAACAAACTTCCTGTTATTAGAACATACATTAGCTCAGCATCACATATCAATTTAAGTACATGTTCATTTGCATTAAATGTCAGTTTCATTGAGTCTTATTCACAGTTTGGATCTGTTTATGTGACTGTGTGTACTTTTGACAGCCTCTTAAAGCAATGCAATCACTGGATTACTGTTGATACTGAAAGAAGCATCTAAACATGATGACCATGACACAAAATCTGAGGTTATAATGAGCCTCTTTCTGATATGATCTCTGGGCAGATTTATGGATGTTTGTGGCTCAGAGAGTAGAGCAGGTCATCCACCAATCGGAAGGCTCCTCCGGTCACATGTCCAAGTGTCCTTGGGCAAGATATTTAACCCCGTATTGCTCCTGAAGGCTGAACCATCGGTGTGTGAATGAGTATCTAGATCAAGGTTGACTCCTTGCAGAGCAGCCTCTGATATCAGTGTGTGAATGTGTGAATGATGACATGTAGTGTAAAGAGCTTTGAGTGGTCGGAACACTAGAAAGGAGATATATAAATGCAGGTCCATTTATCAGTGATCAGTGACCATGGGAGATAAGTGTTGTGATGTCTGTGTGTTCTGGTTTGACTGTATGTATTTCACAACAACGAGGATGTGCATGTAAAACGAGGCAGATTCAAGATACAGTCTCATGACAAGACCTTGAATCACTGCTTCACTTGTTTCCAGACAGTTAAATGTCATTCAGGTGAGATTATCACACCTGACTGATAACATCAAACCAGAGTTGAGTCAGAGGTTTGTCTGTCATGTACGGGGAAGCAGAACTGTAATCCCTCCATCTAAATGCAAGCAGCGTGTCCAAGCAGAGACAGAGGACGAGTGGGAGAGCAGCGGGACGAACGCCTGCTGCTCTGGAGGAGGCATTCAGACAGAACAAAGGACAGATCCACCCTATCTCCCACGCCATCTCTGTCTCTCTCATATGTGTACACAGACACAGATCATGTATGTTTAATATAAGCTGTCTCCATGTAAGCATGAGAATAACACTGTTAAAGGGACATTTCCATTGGGAATGTTCAACAGGAGACAGGAAGAGGAAAAGTCAACATCAACAGCTACTCGTGTAAATACATTCTGTCAGCAAGATTCTCAAGTTCCCCTTCAGAAATAAGGATGTTTGCACATGTACTTATAAACCTGTGTGTTTAACACACACTGGCCACATCACGTAGTATTGTCAAAATGGGACACTTCCTGGAAATCTGCATTCTGGAGCAATTTAGAAATTTCAACATTTTAATGTCTTCAAATAATCATATAATGAAAATACAACAACACAATTGAGATACTTTTGTGAAACATTAAAAAGTGTTTTTTTGCCCTTTTTAAAATCCAGGGCTTTCAAAACATTTTTATAAATTATGCATAATTAAAGAAAATAGACCTACTGTTACATTAAACATTAAAGTAGGCCTAAAGAGTTAAGAGGGAGGTTAATGGTAAGCTCATAAGAAGACTCCCAGTTCATGAAGTAAAAAGACGCTGTGAACAAGTAAATATATCTGAGTCTTCTATCCTCCCACATGACTCATGGAACCGCTGACTACATGCAGCACATATCATCACTCACCTGCAGTCTCGGGGTCGTCTTTTTTGCCGTATCTTATAACAATTATAATTTAATTTATTTGAATTATGTTGGTGTGTGTTTAGGGCTGCATACCAAATAGTTTGAAGCTTCATTCATAACGTTGTCATGTCCATTCATTGTGTTTAAACACAGTGTTTTTGCACAGTTGCAGATAAAAAATGAGGATCCCTATTAGTATTATACTATTTGTATTATCAGATTCCAGTAGTGGCTGCGTAGGATTGTTTCCAACTCGCGTGATCCAAACATTTCCAATAACTCCAGAACATTGTAAAGTCCAAAAGTCAACATGTAGAGAAAAAAAGATGATTATTGAAAAGAAGATCATTTAAAAAATTCACAATATGTTTTTATCCAACAAAATATTCTACTTCAGTCCATATTTGTTGGCGTTTAGACTTTCAAAAACATAATTTTCACTGCAGTCAAAAACCTGTTTGCTCTCCTGCTTTCTGCAGCAGACACACAGAGAGGCCCGTACATGTATTTATTATTGTATTATTATTATTAACGGGGCAGTCCAGCAGCAATCTGACAGCAACATAAATTACATTTATACAACCACAATAACACGGAATATATTTAGGCTCTAATACTATTATAGTAAATGAGGTTTCTACAAATTAAAGATCATATTATGTATCTGCATTCACTTTGCACGCACATGGGAAGGAGATGAGGTGGAGAACAACTGATGTAGACGATGCAAAACTCAACTTGTCTGTAGACGATAAATATGCAGATCAGCATTCTAGGATTTATGACTGTAATCACAATCATTCTGTCTCAGCTTCTTATTCTGTTTTACGTCTGTCATTTCATCACATAAAATAATTCCTTTGGGCTCGGCATCAGCGCTGCTCTCCCTGGAAACACTGGTAGAGCTCAGAATTTAAGCTTCTTCTATGTGTTTGCAAGTCAGAGAGTCATGCTGGATGAAGGCATCAGCAAAATGCCTGCGATGGAAGTGAAAGTGTGTCCAATACAGGAATTTGTCTTGTCTGAACGCTCTGCAATCTCAGCGGCACAGGAGATATTAATGCCAGCTGCTCTCTGTCGAGATGAAGCTTTCTGTGTCCGAGGAGCTGATGCTGAGAGAACTGGGTGTGAATATGGAGCTGAAAGTAGAGGAGGAGGAAGAAAACAAGCATCTTGTTGGCAGTAACATGGTGTGTGTGTATATATATATATATATATATAGACAGAAATACTTCACATAGAAGGAACAAAAATGGAACTATGAGCCAGAGTTTCAGTTCATTATAATGACTGACTTCAACTGGATAGACTATTAATATCATACCCATATTAAACTGTAAACTACTCACCATAACATGGATTTTATTATTATATTCTTTCCTTATGGAACAACTACAATCCAGTAATAATGAATCTATATTTCCTACTCTATCGTAGCACCAGACAAGGCCCCCCCCCCCCTCTTTGCCACTGAACACCTTGTAATTAAGCTCCGTTAAGCAGCTCATTTCGAGAGACAGCTGACACCTGGTACGTTGCTGATCCTGATTTTGAGAAATTTGAGGCTATAAATTAAATCATCATAAAACTGAGCTTCTTCCTGTAAATGCTGCAGCAAAAAACTTTCTTTCTTTTCAAACTTTTTCATTTTGGACAAGCATCAAAGTTCATCCCTTATTAGGGAGTCAGGGTTTCACCATCATAAACTGTTTGACCAGAATTTGTACTAATCTTCCAACGTCAGCGTTTTCAGTTTTCATAATCAAATTCTGAGTGCAAACCCTCAAGTCATAAATAGCTGGTTAACTGACGAAACAACGCCAAGATAGTTCTACACCGAGCTCTTTATTCACACTCTGAAGAAAAGTCTCCTCTGTGTGACTTCTTAAATTCTCAAATAAAAGCCAGCATTCAAATGATGACTGATTCTCAAATGAACACAAAAGGCTGGTCACTAATAAAAGTTGAGTGTCTCTTGTTAGCTCCGATAGCTGGTTGTCTGGATGGCAGTGTTGGAACACTTTGGTCTGCAACTATTAGATGGATTGTCATGAAATGTATACGATATTCATGTCCCCTTTTGTGACCAAATACCTGCAAAACCAAAGACAGTCCCATCAGCCTCAGCTGTACTTTGTGTTTTGAGCTAATTAGCAAATGTTAGCATGCTAAACATCAGCATGTTAGCATTGTCACTGTGAGCATATTGACTTTGGCATTCAGCTCACAGAGTTTACTCACAGCATGGCTGTAGACTTGTTAACACAAATACTGTTTTCATTCACTAATTATTTCCAGTTATTTGTCCAACACCATTTCACCAGTTTGTATTGCTTTTAAGCTCTGATCTGTGGAACTCATGGATGTATAAAGAGAACTGGATCCAGCGTTGGAGGCGGGGCTCCGTTCATTCCTATGAAAGTGTCTCAGTGGAGCATGAAGCCTAAATGGCTCGACTTCCGTCTGGAAAAGTACCCGGATCTCGGGCACGTGGAACATGCGCAGTAGCGTCCGCTCGGTCACATGACTCGGTCACGGGTTCCCATCGTCACGCCGTCATCACGGCTTGGCGCTCCAGCCTCGGTCTGGGTCACATTCACATGAACGGAGGAAGAGAAATAACTCTGGATTCAGCTGTTAGTGCGCTTTACAACTTTTAGGACCTGATTATTTAAATAAGGACTATTAGAGTGTTCATACAGAGGAGTTGATTCATCTTAAAATAATCGACGGGCGCTCTTCCTGGGAGCGTTTGGTGGAACTCAACACTTCCTGAAGATGTTTCAAATTAAAAGTCTACAGGCGGGATTATTCCCTTTAGGCTTTTAATATGAAATATCTTTGCAGGAGGTTTTTGTTGGTGATTGTTATTATTACTAATATAAATGTTGGCCAACTATGACAATAAGTTGTATTATTACACGGCTGTGTTGAATACTCGATTGTCATTGGTCAATCACAGCGTTCTGCGGTCTGTTATTTCTGTATAACAGACCGTTGCTATGTATAACAGACCGTTGCTATGTATAACAGACCGTTGCTATGGGCGCAGCGTTTTTGCGTCAAAATATTGATTTCTTCAGTAAGTAGCCGTGTAATAAGCGGGATAATGTACAGCTAGCGGGTCATTGTAGTGAAAGAATCCCCTTCAGGGCGATGCAGCATCGCCCTGAAGGGGATTCTTTCACTACAATGACCCGCTAGCTGTACATTATCCCTTACATAAACCATTATGATACTTTGAAATGTTCCTCAGCGATGAGTGTGTACAGTCTCTGTAGTGTTGCTCTGACAGTACATCTGATCTGCTCACCTGAATGTGTCGGTCCTGTTGAATTAGTCCTGCAGCATGTAGGCTACCGGTCCTTCAGTGTTACAGCTACGATTAACCAAGGTCACACTGTCCTACAGTGATCAGTGAATTATAGACATTTCCATCTAGCTCCTTCCTGAATCCATGCGAGCACACTGCAGGCGGAGCAGCAGAGTTCTGACTCGTCCCGGTGGCAGCTGTCTCCACCAGCATGCACACAAGCTGAAGATAATTGTTGATAATTGCGAAGGGAGACTTTTTTTTTTTTCAGCATTTGTCCCTCCAGCATAGCACTATGAATCCATGTGTGCCAGGGTGAGGGGGGGGCATGCTGTCACTGAGACACATGGAGAAAACAAACAGGGATTTGGGGGCCTGCATGCAGGCTGCCACGGCTCGACGGCACCAGAGATCCACCAGAGATCCACCAGAAATCCACCAGAGATCCACCAGAGATCCAGCAGAGATCCAGCAGAGATCCACCAGAGATCAACCAGAGATCCACCAGAGATCCTCCAGAGATCCACCAGAGATCCAGCAGAGATCAACCAGAGATCCACCAGAGATCCTCCAGAGATCCACCAGAGATCCACCAGAGATCCACCAGAGATCCACCAGAGATCCACCAGAGATCCTCCAGAGATCCAGCAGAGATCCACCAGAGATCCACCAGAGATCCACCAGAGATCCACCAGAAACCCACCAGAGATCCACCAGAGATCCACCAGAGATCCACCAGAGATCCACCAGAAACCCACCAGAGATCCACCAGAGATCCACCAGAGATCCTCCAGAGATCCACCAGAGATCCACCAGAGATCCACCAGAGATCCACCAGAGATCCTCCAGAGATCCACCAGAGATCCACCAGAGATCCACCAGAGATCCGTCACCAACACATGGATGGATCTGCAGGCGGGACATCGTAAAGCCAAGCAGCCGCTGGAGAAACAGAACGAGCTGTTTAGCCGTCGTCTTTGCTCCCCATCTGTGCTACACTGACATCAGCAGTTTGTGTTCACCAAGTTATTGGTATTATTGTCTCAGTCCCATCTCGTCAAATACCGCCGCTTGGTCAGCACCGCTTGGCATCTGATACCGATGCACCGAGTCACCCTTTACAGTCTGCGTGAGATGCACCGGGCTTTCAAACAACTCTTAACGGGAACCCATCCGCGTCATTATTAGATGGACAGTAGAAGTGCAAGAAGATCCGTGTACTGCGGGTGGGGGGGGGGGAGGTTGGACGGGTCAAACAAACACAGGACTTTCACCCAGGAGACCACTGCTCGTGTCCCGTGTGAAACCAACGTCAACGTTGACTTATTTTACCGTAGTTTTGTGTTGGGACTTGCCTCGCCAAAATGGCAGCAGAGCCATTGAACTACGTTTCCCAGGGTCCTTCAGTCCTTAACTCCGCCCATGGACTCAACATTTATAGGCCACAGCTTTCCATTACACCACTGACTTATTATTATTTGGAGAGCAGCACATAAATTCTGAGTGTTTATGGAGGAACAAGACAATTTATGCCTCTTTGAATTTCTCTCTTTTCCACAGATGCAAGTTGCATCCCCCCCCCCCCCACCCAGGAGTAAGAGCAATTTGTGGGACTTGGACAAAGTACAGAGCAGAAATATCCCCCCTTATTAATATTTAATTGTGCTTTAATTGCTCTCATTACTTTGAGATTACCCCGTGTTCTGTCGATACGTTTTTATAAGGTAATTAATCCCTTTCTTTTACAGCAGTAAAAACCTCCCTCGAACGTCCCGTGAAGCATCTTAACAAAAGCGAAATCAACAAATAGTAAACAGTGAGAAGTGTCAAGTCTTCTTCAATACAGCATGATGTTCATTTAGTGTTGTCAAGATACAATACTTGGACAAATAATATTATAATAATACTATACTAATTAATAGCATGGGGAAAACATGACACAACATTGAATACATAACATTTTAGATTATTATGAAAAGATAAATATAACAAGGCTATAACATGACAAGAGCAACTTTTCTTTTCTTGGCTAGCAGCAGAGGTCAGCTGTTATAAAAATTAACAATAATTAGGGGTTCAAACCTCATTGGGGCGCGAAACTCTGTTGTTTTTGTTCTGGTTTATTATTATTCTTATTAGCGTTGAAGCCCTGAAGGGACAGAACTTGAGTTTGTGCTGGTTTATTTGGGTCCGAGCAACGACAACGTTAGTCTGCAAGGACCTATTGAAACTGTGAGGATTATTATTAGGGCCGGAGCACCAGCAACGTCATTGAAACTGTAAGGATTAATATTGTTGTTATTATTATTATTATTATTATTATTGGGTTCAAGCCCAGAAGGGAGATGATGATGATTATTATTATTATTTGTTGTCTTATGCCGCGGCTCAAATTGCCGTGAGCTGGAATGAGCTGGAAATATGAAACTTGGCACAATAACTGGAAATGATGAGCAAATACTTCCCAAGAAATATGACCCCAATCAGCCAGATGGTGGCGCTGTAATTAACACCCAAAAAAAGGTGATTTTGGAAAGGCCACGCCCCTCACACCGAGGTGTGACAGTCAGCAAATTTAGCATGTTTGACCTCAGAGAGCGAGCTAATAATTAAAGGTGAAGTAGTTCAGCCACGTATGCAGGAGTGTGAGCGTGCAGTGCTCTGATAGTAAGACTGATCGTTTTAAAGTGGATCCTAAACGCTGCAGGGAGCCGGTGAAGAGATCTGAGTACGGGGGTAATGATGTGAAACTACTTAGAAGAGTAATGTGATCTTCTCCAACTGAGCTCCAGTGTTAAGTGAGAATACTGAGGACGTGTGTGGCTTCCAGGCTTCTGTGTGGGAGGAGGTGGGAGGTTTCTGATACACTGATAAGAGTGACGTTGGAACAAAAGATAGGCTCTCTGGGATAGAGAACACATGACTGGACAGTTATTAGTGAAGAGCTCCATGTCCTGAAATGTGCAGTGAAAGTGCAGAAGGGCATGATCTGACCTCTAACACAGTAACTGAGTGTGTGGGATGATCCACGCCTGATGTGTGATACTCACTGTTTCTATATTGGGTCACAGAGTGGAGTGGAAGTGATGGAAGTGATAGTGGAGTAGCAGTGAGTAGTAACAACAGGATGAGAGGGATCTGTGGAGGAAACAGTAAATACTCCGCTGCTGTGTAAAGAACTCCAGAATCCTTCAACCCCTCTCAGGCCGATGCTGACCTGGTTGTGGGAAGGTGAGCACGCTTGTGAACTCTCTATGGTTCTGTCCAGCTGTAGTTAGAGATACAATCTAAAGATTCACGGAACCAGGAAGTACGCGGAGTAAAACTTCCTCCGTCTGTCGTGAATGGAAAACGACCGACAGCCCGTGTCTGTGACAACGTCTGGATATCTGCTGAGAGGTAATCCATATCCTCTTGGGATGATAAATTCACCTCCTTAACCCCCGTGAACGGGGAAGGATCGCTGCAGAACTGGAGAGACTATCTCAGTCTCAGGATCCTGTCCATCCATTCTGTTAACGCACAGCTGCGTCGCCACTCGCTGTTAAACTGTGTTAGAAGATGAGCGACCAGCTGTTGTGCAGCAGCTAGAAAGCTGTGATATCCTGTCTCAGCCATCAGAGCCACCAAACCCTCCACAAACAGGAGGCGGGCCGGACTCCGGCCCACATGGAACAGGACCGGGCCGGCAATGAGATCCTTGAACGCACTGAGTTTGACAGATGAACTTCTGTTTAACTGTGATGAGGTTCATAATAAAGAGGATAACTGAAGTCTGAAGGTTTGTTGTTACATTAAAGAAAGGTTGAGACGTGTTAGCCTCTTTATTCATCCTGTGATTGAACCCTTTTCCTGTGAGACTGTTGACAGCTCAGTGGATAGATGAGGAGAGTCCTGAGGGAGTGATGCTGGCAGGTAACTGGGTTAGTTATAGCTATAGCTCGCTGCTTCCTGTTGGGAGGCTCTTCCTGATCGGCCTCAGGGTCCGGGAGCTGAGAAGTATTGAGCTGTATGAGCTGAGCTGCATCCATAATGTATGTGTGTTAGGACTCGCTTATAGTCAAGTCCCTTCTTGGCATCAGAACAATGCAGGACACATCATAAATAATCAGGAGCAGGTGAGTAAAGAATATCAAAGTCAGATGATGTGCAGTGTGGAGATAAAGTTTGGGTTTAGCGTGCGTACCGAGGGTATTGGGTCCATGTCCTGGAGACAAAGCTCGTTGTGTCCTTGAATGTAATTTATATTTGACAGTTTTGACATTTCGCTGATGTTCGTATATCCAGAGTTCCTCTCAGTGAATGAACAACAGCTATGGGAGTTGAGTTCTTTGCTCAAGGTCAACTTTCAAAGAACAACCGGGCTGCTCCACAGATCAAACCTAACCTTCTAGTTCAAGAATGCTCATGAACTCTGTATTCTACCAATATCTGTCATCCTCCTCCGTTGTTAAGGCACTGAAAACGAGGATAAGCAAGCAGAACATTATTGCACATTGTTGTAGGAGTAACGTAAAGTGCTTCACAGAAAACACAACAATTACAATGATTCAATCACACAGGAGGAAAGGCCTTCACCAAGCCTGGGAACTGAGCCGGAGTCAGAAGACCTTAGAGGTCTGATATTTTATACTCTAGTAGTATAGTACCCAGTACCCCAGGGCTCAATGCCACCAGACAGCTAAAGATTTTATTATGATGTTTAGATAGATCAGAAAAATGTTGAATCATGTTATTATTCTAACTCATTCTACCCCGAAATAACTTACAAAAGGCCCCCAAAGCACGTAGTTTTTAAGCTCAAACAAACAGCTTTAAATTACATAAATGAACAGCTACAAAGCATTAATGCAAGAACAAAATTAATGTACAAATATAAAATTGATTGATTGGTATGATAGATTGCAAACTACTTGACGTCTTCTGCCTTTTGCTCTTGTGCATCCTATCAAGTAGCCAACATGGTCTGCTACATAAATAAAGTCAGCTACAGTGGAGGAATGTAACTAACGTTATACTCTACTTAAGTACAAATTCAAAGTATTTTTACTTTACTAAAGTATTTACATTTTATGCAACTTTATACTTCTACTCTCCTCCACTACATCTCAGAGGTAAATATAGTACTTTCTAATCCACTACATTTGTCTGACAGCTTTAGTTACTTTACAGATTACAGTTTATTATCCTCTTCCTGTTGAAAACCTGGTTGAGAAATTTGTCCTCCTTAAATTAAATAAACTATTTCAGACCTACCGATTGGCTTCTGAATGTAATTAATTTACTAAATGGTTGTTTAATAGTTTTTGCTTTCCTCATCAGTCTGATCTTGATTACTGTGTATATGCAGGTTTTTGTTGTCTACTCTGTAAGTTACGTAACAAAACTATGGTACAATAAGTCAGCGTTGACTTGGTTTCACAGGGACGCAAACAGTCTTCTGGATGAAAGTCCTGTGTTTCTATTTTCAGATATGAGCAGAGTGCTGCTTTCTAAAAATGTGCTTGACTATTGTTCTGTTTTATCATATCTCATTTATTACATGTGATACGTTTATCAATATTACATGAAGGTACGGAGCTGCAGACCTCTGCTGTGCTTCAGGAAAGCCTCAAAATTCTGTCTTGAAATACAAACCAATACATTTTTGACAAAATATGTTATTGTCTCATTCTTCTGTGTGTCTTTGGGAAAACTTTGAAGAACTACTTTTCATTGCTTGATTGACAGGTGAGGCGGCAGTTTCTCATCACTCCTCCTTTTAGTTGCAAAGAAGGAGGAGTTATTTCTTTACCTATGACCTACCACTGCAGTACTACAAAACTTAAACCTTATTAGAATCATCATATACATACAGGTGCATATCTGTATTTAACCCATCCTAATCATTTAGGAGCAGTGAGCTGCTGTGAAGCTCCCGGGAAGCAACTCAGTGTCTTGCTCAAGGACACTTCAGAAATCAGAATAATCTGATTCAGGATTTCTCCCCCAGAATCAGATTTTCATTCCCGACCACGAGCAAAAGACTTGAAACAGCATTAATTCAAATAAAATATGTAATGTACAGAAAATGTGAGCAATTAAATGAAGTATTTTAGTTTTGGGAGACTTGAACTCATGACCTCAGAATATCTAAAATCCTGGCCGTGGCCCCCGCTGTGGCTCATGGGTAATGTAGTATTCAGAGCCATCCACCACTGCAGACTGGTGTAAAACACATAGACACGCTCCTGTTTATGCCAAATTCCTACCCTTTCTATATATATAGGCCCATGTTATGTAATTTAAAAATAGAAACATCAGACAATTGTCTCTTTTTAGGTGTCAGGAGTGAAAATTAGTCATTAGTTGTGTTGTGGATTCAGAATGATGAAGAATGATGAAGACAGTTGGAGAACAATTAGACACAAAACAGGATTTTGTCTTTTCTCCTTGGCAACTTTCATTTTTTTCCCATATGATGTTCAGATTTTTAGGCATTGTATTATCAGATGGCTTGAAAAATAGTGCATGTAGTTGGCGCAAATGGGGGAAAAAATCTCTCTGGGGGAGGATGCACCCGGACCCCCCCGGACCCCCCCCCCGGACCCCCCCGGACCCCCCCCCGGACCCCCCCGGGTTTGGGTTGAGCCCCGGGTGCTTACAACGTCTGGCTCCACTCCTGGTTGAAATAATGACAACCACGGTCATAAGATAAAACCTGTAGGTTAAATTATCACGGAGACTTGCTGTGTTTCCTGTGTTGATGGATCCTGAGAAAATCATTAAAAAGGAAACTTTCAAATGGGAATTAACCGCTGAGATCTGAGATGCTGCGTCATCGCTACAAGAAGTCCAACATTAGCCGTCGGATGAACAACTTGTAAACAGATGAGATACCATTTATTCATGTCACTAATAATCCTTTAAACTAAGCCAAGTATGGGAGGTTAAAGTTGAAGCAGGAAGTGGGTGAATGGTGTTTACAACAGACAGTTTGGGTCAAAATTTTACTGTTTTCACTTCAAATAAAGTTAGACTGAACTGGATGTTTGTTTCCAGCCTGTCTGATAGGAAACATCTTGTTTTGATGTCAAAGCTTTCTGAGATCTCAGCGATAACTTTGGTGACTCATGTTATCAACTGATAGAACAGAAGTCTGTACTATGAAGCAGGATTTATGGTTAGCGAGGTAACTTCAGATTTTAACCCTTCAGGGTTTTCAGTCCTACGAAGGTGGATCAGTTCTTACCGGGGTAGATCGCCATGGTAACTGATGCTGAACACATAACCTGCTCCGGAGCAGGTTATGTGTTCAGCATCAGTTAAGCTAAGTTGCTAAATCAACGTTTCTCTAATCTCTTTTTGACCATAACACTGTTCTCTATTGATGAGTAGACTATAAAGTTTCTTTCATACTTGCTGAAGTTTCTCCGTGTGATTGTCAGCAGAATGTCTAAAATGTAAAATGCCACTGCTAAGCATCCAGCATCCAGCATCCAGCCTACAGCGCGGCTCGCTGCCACTCAGAGGCAAAGTGTCTTTGTTGAGACGCTGGTGTCTGTCCTCTGGAAGGAGTCCTCCCGTATACTCCCGTATTCTCCCGTATTCTCCCGTATATTCTGCTGTCACACCAGAGAAGACTCTCAGAGACTATTCAGAGCACTGAGCAAGAAGGTTAATTAGCCAGACAATAGAAAAGCAATTTCATCATGTCACTTCTGCTCCACACTGAAATGAATAATCTTTTGAGAGGGGGGGGGGGGGGTGGAGACCTGAGAGGGGGGGCGGGAGACCCGAGAGGGGGGGGGGGGAGACCCGAGAGGGGGGGGGGGGAGACCTGAGAGGGGGGGGGGGGGGACCTGGGAGGGGGGGCGGGAGACCCGAGAGGGGGGGGGGGGAGACCTGAGAGGGGGGGGGGGGGGGGACCTGAGAGGGGGGGCGGGAGACCCGAGAGGGGGGGGGGGGAGACCTGAGAGGGGGGGGGGGGGGACCTGAGAGGGGGGGCGGGAGACCCGAGAGGGGGGGGGGGAGACCTGAGGGGGGGGGGGGGGGGAGCTGGTCCGACGGCAAGCCACATCTGAACTATTAACCAGAGAGCAAGCTGTGACTGCCAGGGTGTTTCCTCTCCGTTAGTTAGCTGAATAAGCTGATCTTTACTCTGAGTGGCTCTTACAGAAATGTGTCCTCGTCACTTCTGATTAATGAGATCGGTGGAAACAGAAAAATACCTGCAGGAGAACTGGAACTGCAGCAGAAAGAGACACAGTCCAACGTACAGAGCTCACTGTATGTCTCAGAAACAGCCAGAGTTTGTGTGTGTGTGTGTGTGTGTGTGTGTGTGTGTGTGTGTGTGTGTGTGTGTGTGTGTGTTAAAACACAGATGTCAGCATCTAGACATGTCGTGTAAAAAAAGAGAAAAAAAAACAAATACAAAATAAAATTATTGTGTGTCATTAATTATCTTAATGCAGAACACTTGAATTACAATATGCTGAAAGGTTATTATGGGATTTTTAACTGCATGTTAAAGAGACTAAATACAACCTCTTCGCCCCTTACGCCTCACTTTGCGCCCAGATTATGCACCGTTTAACTTTAGATGGTTTAAATAGGGCCCATTATGTTTCCGGTTTATCTGTCTCGTAAACACGATATCTCAGGAACATCTGGAGGAAATTTCTTCAAATTTGGCACAAACATCCACCTGGAATCACGGATGAGCTGATTTGAATTTGTTGGTAAAAGGTCAAGGTCACTGTGACCTCCATCCATCCCATTCTTGTGATATCTCAGGAACACCTTGAGCGAATTTCTTAAAATTTGGCGCAAATGTCCACTTGGACTTAACTGATTACATTCCAGTAGTCAAAGGTCAAGGTCACTGTGACCTTATGTCCGTCCTATTATTTGTTTTATATCTGGCACAAACATCCAAGGATGAATGGATTGGATTGTCAAAGGTCAAGGTTTTTGGCCACTAGGAGGATAAAATGATGGAGTCATGACATTGTGGACAGACATGGATGTAAAGTGTAACCTGACTGGTTGGTGGAGACGGTGATTCTAGTTTAATGATGTTTTTCTTTCTAAGTTTAAAATCTTTGTTGCTCAGTAGTTCCCCCTCGCAGCACAAACAAGACCTGTCGTCCTTCTCTTCTCTAAACCTCGGCCTGCAGCCACCTAAACTATAAAACTCCTCTCCACAGTTCACACCTTTAACTGGCTCTACTAAGCTTTTCACTCTGCAAAGTGCACTCCGCGCTCCGCTAAAGTTCAAATTCAACTTAACATCCTGAGGACTCGGCAGCCTTCTGAGCCGATTTCTGCCCTAAAGCTCCTTAGAGCTGTTCATAAAAGCCAGCGGTGGCAGAATGCTAATAGGAGCTGGTTTCCCATGTCCCAGAGATGAGATTATATATCAGTGCTGTGATCCTGTTGTTGGAGCTGCTCTCCTGCAGACTCATGTTTCAACACGCAGACTTACAACCAAATCTCACGTCTGTGGATGTGATAAGTCTGATTGTCACATCGGAGCTGAACCCTCCCCAGCACTGATCCTCATTCCAGCTGAATATACAGAGTTTATGTAGAAGCAGGTTGGGTTATTAGCAAATATTAAAGATTATTAACTTAAATAAAATTATTGATATTAATAAAACAATTAATAATAATAGCAGGGCACCACCCTGGGATCAGGGACCAATAACCGAACCGTTGACACAGTCTCAAAAAGTTTATTCACTACTACTACTTTAAAATAATCACAGACAACTGCTCTTTAAATGTACAATCAATTATAAAAATAAAGGCCAAGAGGAAAGATTGGTCATTCTAAAAATCTATAATATTTTGTGAGCACAGGATCTAGGCTAAATAAATAAATGCATACATAAAGATCTTTTTTGTTTTACTCTTTCATCTGGACATGAAGCTGTAATCTGTAGACTACTACTACTACTACTACTAGTACTTATACTACTAGTAGACTACTCCGGACGTCCGGCTGCAGTTTTTCTGGATAAAAAGCACTTTAACTTCTACATTTCTCAGCCGATTTCAATGAGTAATTTCATATTCAAGGGTTTATGATCTACATGGAACAAATAAGTTTTGTCTCCAGTTAATTAGAATAATGGAACAATTAGTTCAGATGCAAAGAATAAACCAGTATATTAAATTCAGCATCACTCTGTAAAGGTTCTCATTGGTCCAGCTCACTGGAGGTGTTGTAGTCTCACATCCAAGAAGCTTCATCAGTATGGAGCTGATTGATGGAAATGTCAAAGTCCAGTTACTTTAAATGAAGTCTCCACTGGTGTCATGTAAACCTAGAGGGCTCCTCTGCTTTAAGAAGACAAGGACACTACTCTTTTTTTAATTATTACACTATGAGCTGAATTTATTACATTATTCAACGTATTTTTTTCTTAGTTTATAAAGTAAACATTTTCTCTTTATGTAATAACTTAATACATTATAGTGAAAACTGTTATTGCGTTATGAACTCATGGTTTTCTTACATTATGTGCTGATCGTAATTACATTATAAGCTTTACATTTAAATGATTACATTTTGTGCAGTTATTACATCATGAGAAACAGACTGCAGTTCTGTATATTCCACTTTTTCTTCTTCTCTTCGCCGTTAAAACTCGACACCCTCCGGAGCTCCTGCTGAAATGAAATGTCAGCTTGCACCACAGTCAGTGGAGGCTGTGAATGTTCAGGAAATTCAATATTGACTTCTATCTTTCACAACGGTATGGGAGTAGTATTGAACCTGTGGTGACGACACTGAGACTCACATTTCTGAGTCTGTACAGTGACAGTGTGGACAGTCTGCCTGAGTTGAGATAAGTGTTGCTGTGAAATGATTCTGCAGTCGGTCGCTCTCCGTCCACCTCCGGCCCAGACGGAGCCCGGAGCCCGGAGCCCGGAGCCCCCGGAGCCCGGAGCCCGACGGAGCCCGGAGCCCGGAGCCCGGAGCCCCCGGAGCCCGGAGCCCGACGGAGCCCGGAGCCCGGAGCCCGGAGCCCGGAAACCGGAGCCCGATGGGCCCGGAGCCCGGAGCCCGGAAACCGGAGCCCGATGGGCCCAGAGCCCGGAGCCCGGAGCCCGGAGCCCGGAGGAGCCCGGAGCCCGATGGGCCCGGAGCCCGGAGCCCGGAGCCCGGAGCCCGGAGCCCGGAGCCCGGAGCCCGACGGAGCCCGGAGCCCGGAGCCCGGAGCCCGGAGCCCGGAGCCCCCGGAGCCCCCGGAGCCCGGAGCCCGGAGCCCGGATCCCGGAGCCCGGAGCCCGGAGCCCGGAGCCCGGAGCCCGGAGCCCGGAGCCCGGAGCCCGGAGCATGATGGCCGGAGCCCGGAGCCCGGAGCCCGGAGCCCGACGGAGCCCGGAGCCCGGAGCCCGGAGCCTGGAGCCCGGAGCCCCCGGAGCCCCCAGAGCCCGGAGCCCGGAGCCCGGAGCATGAAGCCCGGAGCCCGGATCCCGGAGCCCGGAGCCCGGAGCCCGGAGCCCGGAGCATGATGGCCGGAGCCCGGAGCCCGGAGCCCGGTGAGCCCGGAGCCCGGAGCCCGGTGAGCCCGGAGCCCGGAGCCCGGTCGGCCCTGAGGTCTAACGGTGTCTGTCCTGAGTTGTGATGAGTGTTCACATCAAGGCCTTCACTGATTACTGCTGTCCTCTCTCTGTTCAACACATGACTCTCCTGCATGGCCTCCACGCTTGACTTGTCAGGAGAGATCTCGTTGTGCTAACCCCCCCCCCGAACTCCACAGAGCGCCCTTGACTTTGACCGGATGATTTACTAAACACTCCTCTTCAGTGCGCTGCTCTGCTCTCTGTGATGGAGCACTTCTATTTGTGTTTCCGTGGCCCTCTGAGCACATTCTAAAGGACTTTGCAGGTCATTTGCAGTGTACCATATTCTGGGCGGAAATTTAGGGAGAAATAACCGATCGACAGCACATGAAGTATAGTAACAACAGTTTCAAGCACTTTGGGGTCCTTGGGTACAGCAGTAATCTGTGCAATGTTTCTGCTATATATCACTCTGTTGATCTAATCTCTAAAGAGATAGCATCTGTCCATGAAAAGCTTTGTATTTGTTGTTCAATGCAAAGACTCTTGTAGATCTTTCTCAGGAACTAGTTTTGGTGAACAGGAAGCATTTCATTTATAGAACAACAGTAGGTAGGATTACATAGAATGACCAGTTTCCATCTTATCTGAATTTTTAAAAAGTTTAAAAAAGGAGTTGTAAGTTTTACACCAAAGATGTCTCCTCATTGCACTTTGTATAAAAATGCACATTTATAATATTTAAAGACAAAACACAAAAGAAAAAAACTAGCTGCCAGAAATTCAGTCACAAAGTTCTCTCTACAGATTTACCCAATAATATCTGTATCTCAGGAGACAGACTGTCCCATGTGGCCAGATCAATAAAGGTACAGATTCTGCAGGAGATTAGACACATGGACTATTTATTTTTGACGAACATGCTAACACGGGGAGAACATGCTAACTCCACACAGAAGGACCCAAAGCCGGATTTAAACCTGCGACTGTTGATAGGAATACAGATAGTTCAATGAAATGCAAAGATAAGACTCATCACAGTGAAACCAATATTTGGTACAATGGTGTGTATTTGGATGTTTGGACAGTTGTGTGTGGGTGTGTGCAGCCATCTGTGAGAGTATGTGTGCACTGTACAGATGTAGATGTGTGCACGTGGGAGTGTGTGCCAGGAAGGAAAAAAGGGAAATCTCAGTTTATATTGGAAAGCATGCTGTTTTTTTTATTTCATGCAGTTTATGTGAATAATAATATTGAATAATGACACTGCATGGAATGATGTGTAAATGTGCACATTGTAGTGTAAAATATCAAAGTATCAATACATATTGATACTGAATATTTGAAACGGTTTCATTACTCATTTTCTGCACCAGCTGTGCTTTCTGTTCTCTCTTCTCTTCTTCACACTGCTATTTATCTTTTAATAAAAATCCCTCAATGTTTGAAGATGATATAAAATATCAATATTTTTCAAGGTATTGTATCAGTTAAAACTTCCAGTATGGTGAGTGACAACACTTGTACACAGCGGTATGCTGAATTAACTTAGAATCCTTTATATTTGAAGCTGTTGACTGTCTTTATCTGAGTTATTACACTGTATGTCAGAGAGGTTATCACATGTGCAGAAATGCATGAATAAAATGACAGGAGTGTTGTTGTCTCTACAGTATTAACGGGTTAACAAAAGAAGGAGACTACACCATGTCTAGTAGGTTTGAATGACCCTGTTTTATTACTGAGATAAGGTCATTCGTTTCTACTGTCTAATGCTCTGCACTTGAGTTGTTGCTCTGTATTCCCTGATCACAGGACTACATTATGATTGAAGAATTATCTACACCTGAGTGCTCCATCCGACCAGGAAACTGTATCTGGGTCACATGAAGTCCCAGATAGAGGCCACTCCCGTGTCCCCGGGGGCCGATAACTGACGGGTTACATTATGGAACAGATCTCTTAAAGGGATATTACTATTACAACTTGGATTGTATCTCATAGTGTTCGCCATCCCTCCTACGTGCAATAACAGTAATGTACTCAATAGACCATTTCACAGTTACTTCCTGTTGCAGTGTACGTGAATGGCATCAGCTGACAGGAAGTAAACGTGGACCCAGGCTGTTGCCTAGCAATGCATTTCCGTTGAAACGGTCTATAGGGCATAGCAGTACTTCAGGCAGAGGCCTTGCATTAGCTGATCGGCATCAACTGCTTCAGTCTATCAGCTGCTTGACTACCAGGTGACTAAAAACAGGTGTAGAAAGCGACCATTATATAACCTGACACTTGGCACTTTGTGCTAATGCCATTGCTCGCCACAGCTCCCTCCACCATCCCAACCTCCTCCTGATGTGCTCGGTTTTGGTTGTTAAATAGCTGATTTAGTTCATATATGTATTTATTAATGAAGGGTTAGTTTTACCAACAGAATCCTCAATGCTACTCATATTCAGGAGCTCTCACAAAGAGCAGAGCCTGAATTACCACCATCTGCTATCAATGGTCACGTCCTCTGTTTGCTGTCTTGGTTCCACAGTGGTGGAAAGATCTCCCCACTGGAATCAGGACAGCAGGATTCATCTGCTCAGACTGCACCTTGGCTTTATCTCTTGTTGTCTCTAAATGTAACACCTGAAGTAGATCAACATATTCGATGTACTTGCATGATTCTTTCACTTTTTGGGGCTGTACCCACATGGTTGAATGTACTTATCGTAAGTCACTTTGGATAAAAGTGGCAGCTAAATAAATGTAATGTAATGAATGAACCACGTTGATTTCTAACAGCATGGAACGGGGTGACTTAAGTAAAACTTTCGTAAGAAAAATGCTTCGTTTCAGGCTTAATTCTCAGCGTCTACTCTGTTAAACTTAAGATAAGATAAAAAGTTAAATGATTCCTGGTTTCAGGTAAAGATTTCAAATACGGCAGAGAGACATTTAATTGGTCCCATTTAACATATATTATGTAAGGGATAATGTACAGCTAGCGGGTCATTGTTGTGAAAGAATCCCCTTCAGGGCGATGCTGCATCGCCCTGAAGGGGATTCTTTCACTACAATGACCCGCTAGCTGTACATTATCCCGCTTATTACACGGCTACTTACTGAAGAAATCAATATTTTGACGCAAAAACGGTCCGCCAGAGTCCGACATCAGAGCTGCGCCCATAGCAACGGTCTGTTATACATAGCAACGGTCTGCTATACAGAATAACAGACCGCAGAACGCCGTGATTGACCAATCAGAATCGAGTATTCAACGCAGCCGTGTAATAATATATTTTATTTTAAGACTCTTATCATTTCTGGTAGGACATAGTTGGGCCTATGGCTCCATCTCAGATCTTTGAGCCTGATTCTTTGGACTCTCAGATGTCCTGTTGATTGATGGTGAAGTTTGAAAGATGAATATTATCTTTAACTCATTGGTCTTTTTTTCTGTTTGTCACACAGGTTCCTATGTATGACTCTACCATGGACCACATCATCTACTGCCTGCTGGTCCTGGGAGCCACAGTGATGATCACCCATGCATGCCCCAAGTACTGTGTATGCCAGAATCTGTCTGAATCCCTGGGGACGTTGTGTCCCTCCAAAGGCCTTCTCTTCGTGCCTCTGGACATCGACCGCAGCACGGTGGAGCTCCGTCTGGGAGGAAACTACATCCTCCGCATCACGCAGCAGGACTTTGCCAATATGAGCGATCTGGTGGACCTGACCCTCTCCAGGAACACCATCAGCTACATCCAGCCCTTCTCTTTCGGTGACTTGGAAACACTGCGATCGCTCCATCTGGACAACAACCGCCTGATGGAGCTCGGCCCTGATGACTTGAGAGGCATGGTCAACCTGCAGCACCTCATCGTTAACAACAATCAACTGGGGCGCATCCATGACAAGGGCTTTGAGGACGTGGCACCCGCCTTGGAGGATCTGGATCTCTCCTACAACAACCTGAAGTCTCTGCCGTGGGACTCAGTCCGCCAGATGGTAAACCTGCACCAGCTCAGTCTGGACCACAACCTATTGGACTTTATTCCAGAGGGAACCTTCACTGACCTGGAAAGGCTGGCCAGATTGGACCTGACTTCGAATCGCTTGCAGAAGCTGCCCCCGGATCCCATCTTCGCCCGTGCCCAGGACTCAGTGATCCTGACGACACCCTACGCTCCCCAGCTGTCCTTGAGTCTCGGCGGGAACCCGCTGCACTGCAACTGTGAGATGCTGTGGCTGCGGAGGCTGGAGAGAGACGACGACCTGGAGACTTGTGCCTCCCCTCCGGCCCTGAAGGGACGGTACTTTTGGAATGTGAAGGAGGAGGAGTTTCTGTGTCAGCCTCCTCTCATAACGCAGCACACCCACAGGATGCTGGTGTTGGAGGGCCAGACGGCCGGCCTAAGGTGCGAAGCAACCGGAGACCCGTCTCCTACCATCCACTGGATCTCCCCAGACGATCGGCTGCTTGGAAACTCCTCCCGGACCTCAGTGTACAGCAACGGCACCCTGAGCATCACCATCACCACCTCCAAGGACTACGGCACCTTCACCTGCATCGCTGCCAACGTGGCCGGGGAGTCCACCGCCTCCGTGGAGGTGTCCATCGTTCAGCTCCCCCACCTCAGCAACGGCACCGGGCAGCCGGCGCCACCAAAGTCACGCCTTTCTGACATCACGGGGACCACCAGGATCAGCAAAGGAGCTCCCAAAAGCCAACCGGAGAGGACCGTGTCCGTCTCCGAGCTGACGGCTGTTTCAGCGCTGGTCAAGTGGACGGTGAGCAAATCAGCTCCCAAGGTGAAGATGTACCAGCTCCAGTACAACTGCTCCGATGACGAGGTTCTGATCTACAGGTAAACACTCGCAGAAGGAATCTTGAAGTGTAGCACAGCTTTTGTTAAGTGACCTAGCTATGACGTCACATGTCAAAATGTCCTCTGTGAAGGAGGCTTGTGGACAGTCTGACAAATGACTGCAGCTGAAAGGCAGTGAGAGGCTGATTAGAGGGAATCAGGAGCAGGTGTGCAGGCAGGTATTGATCAGGAGGAACTTGTAGACAGGATGGGTATAGAGGGATCTATAAGAACTGTTAGACCATAGAAAATTGGCAGAAATGTGCAAAAAAAATCTGAATGAAACTGTCACCATGACACCCGCTGTACACTATCTGTACCATATTCCAACTAGTCATATTCTGACGACTTGTCAGAACCCTCAGCGTCACTCTTTTCAGTCACAGTAAACGCCTGCTTCATGTTCTGTAGTAAATAAAAACACTTGCTGAAGGTTCAGGCAATCAAACCACTATAGTTAGGTTTAGGAAAGAACTACATGGTTGGGCTTAAAACTATGTTTGTACAGTGAAAATAACGCTGAACGTTGTGAACAGACTCAAACAAACAGCTGATTCTCCTGGATGAAAGCTTTGTGTTTGTTGGACCCAACCGTGTGTGTCTCTTTTCTCTCTTAAAGATACGTCAACACACTTTCCCTGAGCGTTTAATATTGACGCGGATGGGTTTACATTGTAGTTAGTGGAAAGCTCGGTGCATCTAAACGGTACCTCGTGACTGTCAGTATCTAACAGCGACGGCCGTGACAAAGCAGTTTGATTTGACGCTTTGGGAATGAGAACGGGCACCAAACCACAGGTAACGTCTAGTCATTTTTTAGGAGATTGTGGAGAACAAATCAGACCTAAATCGAGCGTTATTAGTGAACCATTCATAAGGTAGAAACACAGCGAACAAGTGAAAGCTCTTTCTGTGTCTGCTGGATGTGTGAATGTGTGTTTGCTGAAACATTTGTCAACTTGATGATAAAATGAGAATATAGGATCAGATAATGTGTAGGGCTGACCCGAACCGTTGCCATGGTAATCGACCTCCAAATCAGTATTTGAATGCTTCTTTTTCTATATATATATGAGTATGTGATATGAAGTGCGTCAGCGGCACTGAAACTGGTGGAGATGGACTCAGACAGTGAGAAGAACATGTTAGTCTGCTGCTCCACAAGTGGCCAAACATTCAGTTTATTCAGCTTGATGCTGATAATTTGTTCAGTTTCACCTAAAATGTTAAGACATTTTGTTCAGCAGGAATACTCTTTTGGAAGCTGTGTGCTTTCTTTGACTGTAACATATATAAACACCCTTTGTGTAATTTGGAAATTACAGTCGTCATTATAGCAGTGTCTATATGTCTCAATATTCGTTCAGCACTAAGAACGTCGTCATTACTGCGAGACGAGGAGGGAAGAAGTCACGTCATCTGAATGAGAGGCTCAGCAAAATACTAAATATACAAAATGTTGCGTTTATCATAATTACACATTGAACAGTGTGTATTTACAGGCTGCAGTGTTTCACATAAGACCTCCCAGTGTATTCTATAAGAGTTTCTATCATGTTTTACAGTGATGTTGGCACATCCAAGGGATCCATATATATAGTATATATATACTGTATATATACTGTATATATATGCTGTTGTTAACAGCAGTAAAACCAACTCTTTTCCCCTCTTCATCACCTCTTCATCATCTGATGAAACTCTAGTGAGGCTTGCGTTTCACCACTAATGCCTCTAAAACGAATGTGAAACAGGCAGAAAAAAAATCCAATTACTTAATGCCGTATAAATCTCTTCTCCAAACTGTGGAAAGGAAGATATTTGGAGCTGTAGCCTCGGGGCGGTGGCTTCCTACTTCGTTGTAATATTTTCATCCTTTCCTTCCGTCCTTCATGTAAACATATTGTACAACTCTGGGAATTAGTAATCTAACGTAATTAATCTATTCAGCATTCATAATTCTTTTGTTCTTGCATGAACATTTTCATTTGAAAGTCAACATTATGAATATAAATTTGTAGAACGATTATATAATCTAATACACACTATTTAAATAGCATACATACTGAATGTACCAAGCCACACAGGATGAATAGAAACGACAGCTGTAGCCTAAGGAACTCATTTCATTTATATATTTACACAACCAAACACTAGAAGCATTTCTGACACATTGCAGACATGTAGAGCAGCAATAATTGACAATTATGACGTTGAGCTTGATGTTAAAAGATGCGGTAATATCATACACCTAACACATAGTGTAAGCCATGCAGCACAGAGCTGTGAGAACAACTATAGAAGATCATACCACATTGTTAGATAAAGTAAAGTAAAGTAGGCTACTACTAAATTATTAGTAGAAGATGACGGTCGGCAGGAGTACCGGCACGGGAGCAAAGCAGCACGGTGCTGTGGACGGGGCCGGCAGCGAAACATATTATAGCCACCTCAAAGAAAGGCTCAACTAAAATAATCAATATCCACTTAACTGTACGCTATAATCAGAATATTTTCCAACAGGGAACTGAACTGAAAGTGAACCTTTTCTATACTGTTCATGTCATCTGAGCCCGCTGGCTTTGGAGAGAGAAAAGATGAGTTTCACTTTCAGATCAGTGACCCGTTGGAAAGGAGAAGGAAAGGGCTGAAAATATACTAAATTATAAAGAAGAACAATGAAAAAGACAGCTTGAGAGAAAATTTCAACTTTCACTCAATCACTGAGTAAAGTGATGTCACATTGTCAAAAATGGATTCTACCAACAAGCATACTAATACCTTAAACCCAACCAAACCTTAACCATAGGGATGGGATTTGTACAGGTCATTTGAGTTGGTTTTGGTGGGCGTAATGGGTGCAATATGAGATTGCAATGAAAAGGCTAAATAGAAAAAAGTTAAAAGCTGAACCAATCCTGTAGGAGCCTAATAAAGAGCTGGTTCATTTTCAAGTTAGGTGGCAGTTGAAGCACTTCTACGGCTTGAATGGACATTAAACTCTCCTGGTTGAATCATCAGTAACAAAACATGAACAACTGGGATAAAAAATATCTTTATTTAAATTAAAAGTTCACGTACTAGTTTGTGGTGACTGCAGCGGAGCTACACTCAGACTAAACCCTTCCTTTGCTCCTGAGAATTTAAGGAGTTCATTCAGGTCGAGGGTCAAACAATTGGATGCTTTTTGTCCTCCGCCTGTGCTTATAGAACTAGGGTTACAATGTCGTAACCTTTGTTTTGGTCTCTGTTACCCAGCGGTGAAATCAGACATGATCTTTGATCTGCAGCTTAAATAGATTCACTTTTGGATTCTTTGTCAATTTTGGATGAATTCAGCAACCATGGTGACATGTTTTCAATTTTTATTTTTATATAGCGTCAAATCATAACAGAAGTTATCTCAAGATAATTTTCATATAGAGCAGGTCTAAACCGTACTCTATCATTTAGAGACCCAACAAGAGATCCCCAATGAGCATTGCATTCTTATGTAACAGTGGCAAGGAAAAACTCCCCTTTAACGGGTAGAAACTTCGGGCAGAACCTGGCTCTGGGTGGGCAGAACCGGGCTCTGGGTGGGCAGAACCGGGCTCTCGGTGGGCAGAACCGGGCTCTGGGTGGGCAGAACCGGGCTCTGGGTGGGCAGAACCGGGCTCTGGGTGGGCGGCCGTCTGCCTCGACCGATTGGGTTACGTTTTATTTTGTTTTGTTTCCAACTGCAACAACGAAGTGTGTTGTTTTCACCACCGTTCTCTGATTCAACAGCAGCTAAGGTTCATGGGTATCGTAGTATTTTGAGCGTATTCTAAGCTTAGTTGTAGCTGCATACGATCAGCAGAAAAAGTGAAATAAGTTTTGTGTGTGGGTGAGTCTGCTGAAGATGAGACAGATGAGAGCTGAACCAACAAGTCCTTAATGCCGACCCAGGATCATCAATTAAGATGCAAAACCTGCACCAAATCTATAGAGGCATTAAAATAGAGCTTCCATGATGTTCTAGCTTAATAAGAGCCGTCTCTGTTGTGTGCATTGTTCTGAAAGCAGCCTGAAATGTTTCACAGATTGATTCATTAAAATCTTAGTGGAGATAAAACTCTCAGTAAAAGTTTAAATCAGAATGGAAGTTTGTAAAAAGGTCTGTAGCTGCAGGGATTCAAGGGATCCAGACAGCTTCATCATCTCAGCTCCGGTTTCCGCTGTTGAGCACAAGAGGTGAGAGTAGTTTCCTCTTCAAACAATGGAGCTGAGGTACAATGTTATCACTGCTCCAGCTTCCCTGATTGGCCCATTGTTACCTGAACTGAAGGTTTTACGTCCTTTCCTTTATGTGGGACGTGTGAATGTGAAGGTCTGAGGGAACTTATTCAAAATAGGACTTTAAGATAAAAATGTGCCATTTTCAGGCTGAAAGGAGGGTTTTATTCTGAGATGTTCCAACGCTTGTGACTGTGGTATAATCAGAGCTGGGTAGAGGTGCCAAAAAACTACTGTTACTTTATAACAAGTAAAATCAACATCACAATAACAACCTGAGTATAAAAAGCAGGTGAGTTATAAGTTGTCTGAGTTAGTTTAGTTTTATGGGAATGTGATCTTGTTTCAACCACAGGTGATCTTATACCTGGTTAAAGGTGAAGAATTAAACTCACACCTTATTTAATATTCATCCTCTGATTATGTAGAGCAGGAGATGGATCATAGTATTCCTAATTCTTACATCAGTAATATATGATTTTTATCTCTCAACGTCTCTTCCTTTGCTCCTCATCATTACGATGGCAGCTAGAGGACTTTGTCTCTTGAACATAAACACAAGTTATTTTGGGGAACTGATGCTGTCTCTTTCTGGGGACGACTTAATATGAACATGAACCAACTATTATGTAGAGAAAAGGTCCAATGAAGAGAATCACCATGTTACAGTAGTGATAGTAGTCATAGTCATAGTGATCATTGAGATAATTCCAGAAACAAGCCACAGTCACAGTGAAGTTTATACTATTGGTTCGTTTTTCTATTTAGTCTGGTTCGGTTTCACAGAGCACAAATTAAAGCAGACCAAATAAAACAAGATAATTAGATATATTAGGGCGTGTAGGATACGAAGAGTCTTGGTTCAGACTGCTATGAAGGTTATGGGATGGACTGACAACCCCCCCCCTCGAGTCAACATATGAGCAGTCTGTTCTTAGGCAGGTGCAGAGAGTCTAGTCGGACCCGTCTCACGTCCTCCACTCTGAGTCTGAGCTCTTACCATCTGGCAGAAGATACAGAGTCCCTCGATGCAAACTGAACCGTTTTAAGAACTCCTTTGTGCCCACCTCCATCAAGATTTTACATTTTAAATAATGTTTCTTGAGGCTGACGGGGTTGTGCAATAGCATCATGGTGTTCTTCTTATTCTTATCTTTTATTTATTCTGTTTTTAGACAGTTCTTGTGCAATATGAGTAATGTGTGATAGATGTTGTTTTAGGTTTACATTGTTTGTGTTTCTCTGTGTACGTGTGGATTGTTGTTTGTTTCTATCTATTGTTGCTGCTGTGCAGGCAGCTGATGGTGAGCAGCACGGAGTCCAAAACTAATCTCCTCAAGAGGACAATAAAGTGTATCGTACCGTACCGTTACGTACCGTACCGTACCGTACCGCACCGCACCGCACCGCACCGCACCGCACCGCACCGCATCGCACCGCACCGCATCGCACCGCACCGCATCGCACCGCACCGCATCGCACCGCATCGCATCGCACCGCACCGCACCGCACCGTACAGTACCGTACCGTACCGCATCGCATCGCCTCGCCTCGCATCGCTTCGCATCGCTTCGCATCGCACCGTACCGCATCGCAACGCTTCGCATCGCATCGCATCGCACCGTACCGCATCGCAACGCTTCGCATCGCATCGCTTCGCATCGCTTCGCTTCGCTGTCGTTTTCCATCTCAACAAATAACAAAACAGACAGGCTGCGTTTTGGTTCACTTGGAACCAACACCAGTTGTTTTGGTCTCCATCAGAGTATGATTACTGTTCACAACCACCCAAACGAACCGCACCAGAGTCTGATTAAAACAGACTAAATGTTGACTTGTGAGAGCTTCCCATACTGTAGTAAGTTCACCAAACAAAGAAAACAAACAGGACTTTGACCCAGGAGAACTCTGTTTGTGTCCCGTGTGAAACCAAGTCAACGTTGACTTATTTTATCATAGTTTTGTTATGTACTTAAAGGTGCTATTGATTACATTGATAAAATTCAGCCACCAGATGTCTCATTCTCCCGCTCCCGTTATATTTCATTCACTTCACAACAAGTGGATGTCAGTTAGTTGCACAACCTGCATATTTTATGTTGGAGTGGACTGAGACTCAGACAGCAAAGTGTCCTGGTAGAGTAATGAAGTCATTTTGCAACCTGTAGTTATAGGCTAACGTAGCTCCTCAGGGACTGAAGCTGTTACCGTGGAAACCACGTATAGGGATCAGGGTGTCACAGTGAGTCACTATAAGCTGATGATTATAAGAACCAGTTTGTTGTTCTTTATTTCTCATGCAGATCACCACCTAACTGATATTTATTTATTACATGAATACAAAGTAATGAAACGGACCACTTCGTTATTTACTGGTTTGCTGCTGATTCTCCCTCCTTCTCCCTCACGTTGCCGTTTTCGGCCGACTCTGTGTCACTGCAGCCTCCTTTGCCGGGGCTCCTCGCTCGCTCACCCGGTGGGTGGCATGAAGAGAGCCGCGTACCGTTCATCATACTGCTGCCAGCGCTGGGTTGGAGCAGAACCGGCATTATCAAGCCACTTGTCGAGGGCGGCTCCAACCACAGCTTTCTCCGTGTGCATTCGTTTTTCATTCAAAGAACATTGCTTTTATAACATTATGGTTTAAATGTGCAGACAACGAACACCTCAGGTAGCTGGTGGAAAACAGACGGGTTGCCGTGAGGCAAAGTGTCTGGAGTAAAGTAAAAAACAAAACAAAAATTGAATGAACGTTAGTCTGATGTAGTTTTGAAAGGTTTCTCCAGATGTTTTCATGTATGAAAGACCCCAGATGAACACTGTCAGTGGACTACTTGATTACAGTAAGCAGATTATCTAAACAGCATTTGTATGATTCTGTCCCAAGCTGTTTTATCCATATATATAGACTAACTCTCTCTCAGCACCCATAACTCTGACTGACCTCCAGCGTCCCGGCTCGTCTGTTACTGAATGTATGTCAGGCCTGACAGCGAGCTCCGAGCCTCCATTAGTGTCTGTTAGCCGAGCTGGAAAGCCTGTCGGATTAATGGCTCCTATACTGGAAAACATACTGTAGCGTATCGATCACAGCTCAGACAACAACAGGACCAGTTCATTTAGAAATGTCAAGCTTCCTCCAGGAGCAAGGAAATGATCATGTGTGCACGTCTTCAGCGAGCAGCGAGAAATGTACAGGAATGTGTTACTAGTCTCTCATGTCTTAATGGTGTCAGTGGGAGAGAACAGACTGGATATAAACTCTGGTTATCAGCTGTCTTCCTTCATCAGAGTGATTCAGTGTGAAGGGACCAAACTGTCAGATCCTCTAGAGATTAACTCTCAGGTCCTTTAAACAGAGACACAGAAGTTCACAACATATATTTTCAAAACGTTTTTTCTGTCATTCAGAACATATTGAGGACACAAAACCCATTTGTGTTGCCAGCATACAGGACGTCTCTGCTGTTATCAGAGTTATCTGAAAAGAAGGAACACAATCCACAGGCCGACGCTGGCACCGTGTTCAGCACAACTTCCTCTTCCTAATGCATTCATCCATTACAGTTAGATGGAGGATGGAGGGGATGTTTTACTGCTACCAGGAGATATTCCAGGATATAGGCACAGACACAGAACAATGTCACGGCCCGTTTAATCCTCTCCAGTACAGCTGCAGTCAGAGTCTGAGAGTGAGGAGCAGCCAGTGAGAGGCCATTAGGGATTTTTGCTTATATAAGCATAATCAAATTTCCCAGCAGCACCCCCGTTTAGACTGAATCAATGGAGCAGGAGGCCATTTGGCCTGACCTGGTTCGCATCTGTCCAGAGAAAGAGGCCTTTAGATCGGTAGAGATAATGGATGATGTTTCACTCTTCCCAACATGAAACAGTGCCTGAGGACAGGAAAGATGATTTATTTGTTTTGTCAGCTCTTTCTTTGAATGGAGAAAATAAAATATTAAAACTGTAACTGACAAATCTTGTGCAAAGCTGAAATAAACCAGGAGCTCCTCTCCTCCTGTGATTAATGCTGTGGCCTCCCGCCATCATCTGGAGCTGAGCAGACCACGCCACAAATTGCCTTTTGCAGCCTGAAGGGGCAGAAAAAAACATTTATCTCCCCGTGATAAGCACAACCATACGTTTCTCTGGACTCGGGCTATATTCCTATGAATTAAAATGAATTAGTCTACGCAGACAACCTGAAATCAATTAGACCCAGACACAGGAGCGAGCAGCGAGCAGCAGAAGCATCACTGGGCTAAAGAATCCCAGGCAGCCAATTATAAAAGTGTAATGAACTGTGGCACTAGTTGGAGAAGTGGAACTTTTCTTATTGGGAAGCAGCTTCTTTTGTTTGAGCTGTGATGACTAATTGGGATGAGGCAAACACTGAGGGTGGACTCATCTAGGATCCATGTCGGACTCATCTAGCATCCTTGTTGGACTCATCTAGGATCCTTGTTGGACTCATCTAGGATCCTTGTTGGACTCATCTAGGATCCTTGTAGGACTCATCTAGCATCCTTGTAGGACTCATCTAGCATCCTTGTTGGACTCATCTAGGATCCTTGTTGGACTCATCTAGCATCCTTGTTGGACTCATCTAGGATCCTTGTAGGACTCATCTAGCATCCTTGTAGGACTCATCTAGCATCCTTGTTGGACTCATCTAGGATCCTTGTTGGACTCATCTAGCATCCTTGTTGGACTCATCTAGGATCCTTGTTGGACTCATCTAGGATCCTTGTAGGACTCATCTAGCATCCTTGTTGGACTCATCTAGGATCCTTGTTGGACTCATCTAGGATCCTTGTTGGACTCATCTAGGATCCTTGTTGGACTCATCTAGCATCCTTGTTGGACTCATCTAGGATCCTTGTTGGACTCATCTAGGATCCTTGTAGGACTCATCTAGGATCCTTGTTGGACTCATCTAGGATCCTTGTTGGACTCATCTAGCATCCTTGTTGGACTCATCTAGGATCCTTGTAGGACTCATCTAGTATCCTTGTTGGACTCATCTAGGATCCTTGTAGGACTCATCTAGCATCCTTGTAGGACTCATCTAGCATCCTTGTTGGACTCATCTAGGATCCTTGTTGGACTCATCTAGCATCCTTGTTGGACTCATCTAGGATCCTTGTTGGACTCATCTAGGATCCTTGTTGGACTCATCTAGCATCCTTGTTGGACTCATCTAGGATCATCTGGGGAGCAGCTTTCGTGTAGAGAAGTTTCATTTTATGCAGAGTAACTGCCCAACACTTTAACCCCCTGATGTATACAACAGAAAAGTACTTTAGTTACTCTTCTTAGAATATCTCTGGAACGCTGCGGTGTAGAGACTAACTTTAACTTGCAGCTGCTTCATCATCACCGTAGCTTTCTAACGTGGTGTCGGGATCAACCGTATCCCTTTCAGACGGTTTGTAATCCAGCTTGGAACAACAGTGTTTTTTCAGAGACTTCATAAAAGTAATAAAAGTCTTCTGTGAGCAAACTTTTTGTAGAAAAGCGAACAGAAAAACATCAGGACTTCGCTGTAAAACATTTAAATATCTTTTTATGTGTGTTGGTTAGAATGATCATTTTAATAAGACTTTGGAGAACCGTGTTCCTTATTGTTCTCTCTGTGGTTTGAATACATTTCTGTGAGATTCAATTTCCGTTTTATTTATTCTCTTGTCTTTGTGGTAATTTTAATTATATATACCTTTATGTGACATCACTGCAGCCTACATATTCTGATAGCCCAGGTAGTCCTGAAAAGAAAAAAGTGTAGTTGTCATGATTGTGCGTTATAGTGTTGAGATTATAGAGTCAATTTTACAAAAGGAGAGCAGGCCGACCGAAAATAGCAAAAAATGTCTCAGACCCGAGAGACAGAGGGTGAATACAGGTATATTCAGACAGAGGGTGAATACAGGTGTATTCAGACAGAGGGTGAATACAGGTGTATTCAGACAGAGGGTGAATACAGGTATATTCAGACAGGATGAATACAGGTATATTCAGACAGAGAGTGAATACAGGTATATTCAGACAGAGGGTGAATACAGGTATATTCAGACAGGATGAATACAGGTATATTCAGACAGAGGGTGAATACAGGTATATTCAGACAGAGGATGAATACAGGTATATTCAGACAGGATGAATACAGGTATATTCAGACAGGATGAATACAGGTATATTCAGACAGAGGATGAATACAGGTATATTCAGACAGGATGAATACAGGTATATTCAGACAGAGGATGAATACAGGTATATTCAGACAGGATGAATACAGGTATATTCAGACAGAGGGTGAATACAGGTATATTCAGACAGAGGGTGAATACAGGTATATTCAGACAGAGGGTGAATACAGGTATATTCAGACAGAGGATGAATACAGGTATATTCAGACAGGATGAATACAGGTATATTCAGACAGAGGATGAATACAGGTATATTCAGACAGAGGATGAATACAGGTATATTCAGACAGAGGATGAATACAGGTATATTCAGACAGAGGGTGAATACAGGTATATTCAGACAGAGGATGAATACAGGTATATTCAGACAGAGGATGAATACAGGTATATTCAGACAGAGGATGAATACAGGTATATTCAGACAGAGGATGAATACAGGTATATTCAGACAGAGGATGAATACAGGTATATTCAGACAGAGGGTGAATACAGGTATATTCAGACAGAGGATGAATACAGGTATATTCAGACAGAGGGTGAATACAGGTATATTCAGACAGAGGATGAATACAGGTATATTCAGACAGAGGGTGAATACAGGTGTATTCAGACAGAGGATGAATACAGGTATATTCAGACAGAGGGTGAATACAGGTATATTCAGACAGAGAGTGAATACAGGTATATTCAGACAGGATGAATACAGGTATATTCAGACAGAGGATGAATACAGGTATATTCAGACAGAGGATGAATACAGGTATATTCAGACAGAGGATGAATACAGGTATATTCAGACAGGATGAATACAGGTGTATTCAGACAAAGGGTGAATACAGGTGTATTCAGACAGAGGGTGAATACAGGTATATTCAGACAGGATGAATACAGGTATATTCAGACAGAGGATGAATACAGGTATATTCAGACAGAGGATGAATACAGGTATATTCAGACAGAGGATGAATACAGGTATATTCAGACAGGATGAATACAGGTGTATTCAGACAAAGGGTGAATACAGGTGTATTCAGACAGAGGGTGAATACAGGTATATTCAGACAGGATGAATACAGGTGTATTCAGACAAAGGGTGAATACAGGTATATTCAGACAGGATGAATACAGGTGTATTCAGGCAGAGGATGAATACAGGTATATTCAGACAGAGGGTGAATACAGGTATATTCAGACAGAGGGCAGGTATATTCAGACAGAGGATGAATACAGGTATATTCAGACAGAGGATGAATACAGGTATATTCAGACAGAGGATGAATACAGGTATATTCAGACAGAGGATGAATACAGGTATATTCAGACAGACGATGAATACAGGTATATTCAGACAGAGGATGAATACAGGTATATTCAGACAGAGGGTGAATACAGGTATATTCAGACAGGATGAATACAGGTATATTCAGACAGAGGATGAATACAGGTATATTCAGACAGAGGATGAATACAGGTATATTCAGACAGAGGGTGAATACAGGTATATTCAGACAGAGGATGAATACAGGTATATTCAGACAGAGGGTGAATACAGGTATATTCAGACAGAGGGTGAATACAGGTATATTCAGACAGAGAGTGAATACAGGTATATTCAGACAGAGGATGATACAGGTATATTCAGACAGCGGATGAATACAGGTATATTCAGACAGAGGTGAATACAGGTATATTCAGACAGAGGGTGAATACAGGTATATTCAGACAGAGGATGAATACAGGTATATTCAGACAGAGGGATACAGGTATATCACAGAGGTGAATACAGTTTATTCAGACAGAGGATGAATACAGGTATATTCAGACAGAGGTGAATACAGGTATATTCAGACAGAGGATGAATACAGGTATATTCAGACAGAGGGTGAATACAGGTATATTCAGACAGAGATGAATACAGGTATATTCAGACAGGATGAATACAGGTATATTCAGACAGAGGGTGAATACAGGTATATTCAGACAGAGGATGAATACAGGTATATTCAGACAGAGGGTGAATACAGGTGTATTCAGACAGAGGATGAATACAGGTATATTCAGACAGAGGGTGAATACAGGTATATTCAGACAGAGGATGAATACAGGTATATTCAGACAGAGGATGAATACAGGTATATTCAGACAGAGGTGAATACAGGTATATTCAGACAGAGAGTGAATACAGGTATATTCAGACAGAGGATGAATACAGGTATATTCAGACAGAGGGTGAATACAGGTATATTCAGACAGAGGATGAATACAGGTATATTCAGACAGAGGGTGAATACAGGTATATTCAGACAGAGGGTGAATACAGGTATATTCAGACAGAGGGTGAATACAGGTATATTCAGACAGAGGATGAATACAGGTATATTCAGACAGAGGGTGAATACAGGTATATTAAGACAGAGGATGAATACAGGTATATTCAGACAGGGTGAATACAGGTATATTCAGACAGAGGATGAATACAGGTATATTCAGACAGAGGATGAATACAGGTATATTCAGACAGAGGGTGAATACAGGTATATTCAGACAGAGGGCAGGTATATTCAGACAGAGGATGAATACAGGTATATTCAGACAGAGGGTGAATACAGGTATATTCAGACAGGATGAATACAGGTATATTCAGACAGAGGATGAATACAGGTATATTCAGACAGAGGGTGAATACAGGTATATTCAGACAGAGGGTGAATACAGGTATATTCAGACAGAGGGTGAATACAGGTATATTCAGACAGAGGATGAATACAGGTATATTCAGACAGAGGATGAATACAGGTATATTCAGACAGAGGATGAATACAGGTATATTCAGACAGAGGGTGAATACAGGTATATTCAGACAGAGGGTGAATACAGGTATATTCAGACAGAGGATGAATACAGGTATATTCAGACAGAGGATGAATACAGGTATATTCAGACAGAGGATGAATACAGGTATATTCAGACAGAGGATGAATACAGGTATATTCAGACAGAGGATGAATACAGGTATATTCAGACAGAGGATGAATACAGGTATATTCAGACAGAGGGTGAATACAGGTATATTCAGACAGAGGATGAATACAGGTATATTCAGACAGAGGGTGAATACAGGTATATTCAGACAGAGGATGAATACAGGTATATTCAGACAGGATGAATACAGGTATATTCAGACAGAGGGTGAATACAGGTATATTCAGACAGAGGGTGAATACAGGTATATTCAGACAGAGGATGAATACAGGTATATTCATACAGAGGGTGAATACAGGTATATTCAGACAGAGGGTGAATACAGGTATATTCAGACAGAGGGTGAATACAGGTATATTCAGACAGGATGAATACAGGTATATTCAGACAGAGGATGAATACAGGTATATTCAGACAGAGGGTGAATACAGGTATATTCAGACAGAGAGTGAATACAGGTGTATTCAGACAGAGGATGAAGAAATTAAGTGTTTTTTGAACATCAAAGCATGTAAACATGTTCCAGTAGAACACAAAATACTAGTATGAACCTGAATATGAGCATGATGACCCACATTAGTGTTTTCTAACCTGATCAATAGGGCTACACAGCACAGGGCCTCTAAGTGGGTCAATATGCCCTAGTTTAAAACAAATATATATAGATATAATGAGCCTTATTATAAGTCAATATGAGAGGAACACCACATCATAACCAATTTATAATCAAGGTAGATTTTCAGATGTAAAGCTGGAAAGAGAGAGATAAGATTATGATTTACTCAGTCTAACATTCCTCTACATTCCTATCATCATAATCCTCTGAGATAACATATTCCATCCATGGTTTTACCCAGAGTCAGGTTCATGCCTGATGTGAATCCCTGCAGGAGAACTATGGTCTGGAGGTCTGGACATGAATGAGTAACAGCATTTAAACAGCAGGTGTGAGTGTTAACGGCAGCAGAACAACCTCCAGTCGTCTGCAGCTCACCTCAGGCACCTCGAGGCAAAACGTGCTCCACTCTCCAGTCTTCTTTTCCTTTCCTGTGTTTTCTACTTATTTATTTATCACTGCTCTGGAGCTCGATATCAGACGGACCGTGGGTTCAGTGCAGCAGCACAGATGGCTCTGAGAGATAAAGATAATTACTGTTGGCTGTCTGTTAAAGGAGCGACCGCAGAGACTTACAGTAGCAGTGGAGACCAACTCCTGGGAATGCAAATGGAAATGTGGCTCTGCTCTAATGAAACAGCGCTCAGTGAGTAGACCTCCTGCAGCAGTTAGTTAAGTCTCCATGTGCTGAAGTTACATATGCTTCCTGCTCAGATGCTGATGGCTCCATCAGTTATAGCATTAACAGTATCATCCCTCCAGGTTTATACATCTGCCTCTGTGTCTCTAAGAGAGATAACAGCCCAGGTAGTTAGAGGAGGAAGAGGAGGAAGACCTCTTTATCTTCACAGAGTAATGAACCAGCAGGTCTTAATGTTGTCTCCTGTCTTTGTCCAGGATGATTCCGGCCTCCAGCAAAGCTTTCTTGGTGACCAATCTGGTTTCGGGGACCCGCTACGATCTGTGCGTGCTGGCCGCCTGGGACGACTCGGCCACCACGCTGACGGCCACCAACGTGGTGGGCTGCACGCACTTCTTCACCCAGGACGACTACGCTCAGTGCCAGTCTCTGCCCAGCCAGCTGCTGGGGGGCACCATGATCCTGGTGGTGGGGGGGGTCATCGTGGCCACCCTGCTCGTGTTCATCGTCATCCTCATGCTGCGCTACAAAGCTGCAGACGCTGAACCCCTGATGGGCAAACTGACCAGCGTCAGCGACACGTACTCTCAGACCAACGGGGGGAGACTCGGGCTGAACGGACTCTTCATGCCTCAGTCTCAGCCCGAGCCGGGGCCAAAGGTCAAGGCCAAAGTGAGTCTGCAGGACGAGGTGGTGGAGTTCAAGTGTGGCTCCCTCCAGAGCAGCCTCACCTCCTCCTCCTCATCCTCAGGCTCCATGGGGGGGGGCTCGTACAGCCCCAACACCACACTTGCCAACATTTTGAGGTCAGCTCCCTCCAAGCCCCGGTCCAACCTGGACCACCTGATCGGGGCCTTCACTCTGCTGGAGCTGCGGGGGGTGCAGGCCCGTGACCCGGGAGCCTCCGGCAGCACCGCCGCGGCGGCGGGGAAACCCCACACGGACCGGGAGCCGCTGCTGGGCCGGACGCTGGACTCCAGCCTCAGCCGGCTCCTCATGCTGCCTCTGGACTCCAGACCCAAGAGGAGCCAGTCCTTCGACATGGGGGACGTCACGGGGGCCGGCGCCGCTCAGCTCTGCAACAAGTCACGCAGGAGCAGCAGCATTTGGACTAGGAGGAGCCTGTCTGTGAACGGCATGCTGCTGCAGTGTGAGGAGGAGGAGGGGGGGGGGGACACGGGGGGGAGCAAGGGGACAATAGACAGCGCTGACTGGGTGATGGAGAGTACTGTCTAGGAACCATGGAGGACCGTCTCACTGTCAAAGGACGGTCCACAGACACACGCTGCTCTAAGAGCCTTCGTCCTGCATGAAGCACACTCATCTTCCTCACACTCATCTTCCTCCTCCTCCTTCCACTGCAGAGACAGACTCATATGGGACAGTCTTCACTGTCAGAGACGGACTCAAACTGTAGGAATGAGATCTTTGGATTGTTCTGCCTCGCTCTTTGTTCAGAGATGGATTAAAACACTCGGTCGGCCACTAAGAGCTGAAGCTAAATGACTTCTATAGAAATATGTGATCATGCCCGTGGACTGCTGTTATATACTGTATACATTTAAAGTATGTATTGAAATTAAAGTTTTATATTTTTTATTTTGCTGGTCAAACACAAATGATCCATTACTGGTCTCTCCTGACACGAGAGCAGGACGCGACCAGCAGTTAATCTTCTACTGTAAATTCATCCTCATGTAGTTTAACCTCTTCTGATGAATATATATATATATCTATATATATGTATATAGATATACATATCTATATACATAGATATGTATATATATATATACGTAGATGTGATGCTTTTGTTCATGAAGATTTTAAGAAAAAGATTTATTGACAAAGCTGTATGTGAATATATTTACTTTCTATACAGAGTTTATATATATTTGAGGATTCATTCAATAATTCTGTATCAGATTTGATGTGACTGCATAGATTATAAAACCCATCACTTCCTGAACTATGGCTGTACTGTATGAGAAAACTCCGTTAACTGTTCCAAAAAAATGCCAAAATATTGAAGTGTAAAAGTGGTGCGATGGGGAGGACGTTCCAACACTATCAGGCCTGTTTAGTCTGTGAACATTTGTTTGGTCTAATAGCAAAATACATGTTTTTTATTGTTATTATTTCAAAAGTTATTTTTTAAAAGATGTACTCCCTGTTTTGTTACGTAATAATGTCCCACAGTTCACTGGATTTATACACATTCAGAGCCTGAAAACCAGAATGTCCCTTCACACACTATATTCAGTATCTTCTGTTTATTGTTCAGCATCTTTAGAACACACAGAACCAGAACCAGAGTCTCTCAAGTTCTCCACCGAGGTTTCAAAAAGTCCCAGAATTAGTTTTGAGATATGATTAATTCCATCTGGAGGAGATATGGGTTTATTAAGGGTTTAATAAGTCAAAGTTCATTGTCCAGAAGGTTTCTATTAAACAACAGGAAGTTGTTTGATTTTATTGTGTGGTGCTGCATGTTATGCCGACCCGACCCAACCCGACCCGACCCGACCCGACCCGACCCGACCCGACCCAGAGACAGTCCAGTCCAGTGTTCTGTATACACACCATGCTGTCATCTCTCACCTGTTGTCTGAATGACCTTTTTGTTGTGATATTCCTGATATGACTGCGTGTGTACAGTGGCTCTACAGTATATATTGGATTATTTTGTACCATACTCCGGTTGGAACATGAGTGACAGATGATGGAGGGGGGGGGGGGCAGCTGTGTCACATTTTACCTGGAGCTGTAAAACATGTTTGTGTGGTCAAATTTGTTGTTTTTGCTACTAAAAGATAAAAACTAAACATCTCCTGAGACAGTGATGATGTCAGAGCATTTTCTCTATCTACAGTATTTAACCTCCATCAGCAGGTTCATATGAAACAGTATATATACACTGATCAGCCATAACATTAAGACCACTGACAGGTGAAGTGAATAACATTGATTATCTGGTTACCATGGCACCTGGCAGTGGGGGGGAAATATTAGACAGCAAGTGAACATTTTGAACTTTGAACTTTGTGTTGGAAGCAGAAAAAATGGGCCAGCGTAAGGATGTGAGCGACTTTGACAAGGTCCAAATAGTGCTGGCTAGACGACTGGGTCAGAGCATCTCCAGAACTGCAGCTCTTGTGGGATGTTCCCGGTCTGCAGTGGTCAGAACCGACCAGAAGTGGTCCAAGGAAGGAGAACCGGTGAAGCGGAGACAGGGTCAGACCCGAGGCTCATTGATGCACGTGGGGAGCGAAGGCTGGCCCGTGTTGTCTGATCCAATAGAAGAGCTACTGGAGCTCAAACTGCTGAAAGAGTTAATGCTGGTTCTGATAGAAAGGTGTCAGAACACACAGAGCATCTCAGTTTGTTGCGTATGGGGACCGGTCAGGGTGCTCGTGCTGACCCGATGTTATGGCTCAGCCATAACATCATATATATATATATATATATATATATATATATATACTGAAAATTACACAAACTATATCATAAAATCCAACGTGAGACATGCGATGGAAGTGTAATATAAAAAGGTGATGAAAGATGAAAGTTGCCAACGTAAATTTATCTGAATTTAAACGTGATGGTAAATTGTTTCCATTCATTTGATAAATTCAGAGGTTATTGGATAAAATGATGTTTACATATGTGGTTTAACAACTAAACCTAAATGCTCACCACAGTTTACGGGTCAGTCTGAGCATCACTGTGCGTGCACTCTCATGCACTCTCGTCGATGAAGGATCTTCCGTTACACTCAACACTGTAGTGAAATCTCCAGAAAGCAGATACAGATCAGTAGTTAGTCCATGAGTCGGGGGGGTGGTCGTGCCACTTTGGAGGGACCAGGTCTCATGGGGATTTTTTTAAAGGTCTATGTCTCTAGTGTTGGAAAGTGCATGATAGCATTGCAGCCATGGTAGCTTTCTATGTGCTATCACTCCTTTTTTCATCCCTCCATCATTAAAGTTTTTATTTATATTCCATTGACAAACTGCCCCAATAACAGGATCCAATGTAAAGTTCTGATCATTCTATCAGACACAAACTGTACAAAGTTATTCTGATAAGAAATGTTGTTATTGTTGTTATTCATATAATATATCATTTTAAAGCTGTATTTGTGCTCTTTATGTTGGAACTATCCACGTGCACATCAGATCAATATGAAGCTAGTTATAAGGGCATTTGCAGTGGCATTCAGAATTTGCCTGATTACAGCATTAGAGGTCAAAGGTCGAATTCTCTTGACCTCAGTGTCATGACAATGTGACCGATGGATCGATTATAGTCTAAGCTTTACAATGATATATGACTTCATGATATTGTGTGTTGGTTTACCCTCTTTTATACTGGATCTATGTGTGAAATGGTAAAAAATATGGAAAAACTTTAGTGAGTGATAGCACATAGGAAGCTACCACTGCTGCAATGCTATCATGCACTTTCTAACACTAGAGATAGACCTTTAAAACAAATCACCATGACGACCTGGTCCCTCCAAAGTGGCACGACGGACAAATTTTGGGGGTCAGGGTCATGGACTATGAGTCACGTTTCCACCAAGCGGTCCAGTTCAGTTCAGTTCAGTTCAGTTCAGTTCAGTTCAGTTCGGTTCAGTTCAGTTAGCTCCACATTAGAACAGTTATTTTCATGTTTCCATTAACAACAGTTGTGGATCGTACCTGGTAACTGGTTCTGTTGTTTTGTTCCAAGCAGGCTGAGCCAACACCAGAAACACTGCAGACACTGATTGATTACCTGGTTAAATAAAGTATATATATATATATATATATATATATATTGGTCAGAGAGAATCGTCGGGACATCCTTGACAAACCATGGTCTAGGTATTAATGGATAATCCGTAAGTCATTTGAATATTAAAAACAGAAATAGCTCACGAGGTCTGTTCGGTTTTTGTTTCCAAACAAAAAACAATTAAAAAAAACGCTCCAATTTTGGTTTTTGCAAGTTTCTTTTTGTCATTTTTTCATTTAGAGTTGTGTCTGAGTCACCAGAGGAGAGGAAAGACCTTCAGTACAGGATCATGACAGACGGAGTATTATTCTGTCTAGCTGGCATTAATGTCACAATCACTGGTTGAAAAATCAGTATTATCATGATGTAGAACAAAGTTATTGTTGCTGTCACAACCATTAAAGGGACCGTATGTAAGTTTTTACACGTATAAACATTTTTTAATCGTTTTTTATTGCCAATATGTGAACAGGTTTTAACCTAACCTATAAAATGAGACATTCCTCTCTCAGCCTGTAGACTGCTTTTAATGTGAAGAATGCCGGCCGGATTTTGCAGGAAAATCCAACAGATGTGACGTGATGCACGCTCTCGAGCCTCGTGCCTTTATTTTCAGCTCCACTAACAGGACCAACAGTGTGCAACCACAGCTAACATTCGGCTAGAAATGGAGTTCGCTAACGACAACGCCAACAAACGACCAGCCCCCCCCTCCCCCCACGACTCAGACTTCAACACAAACTCCACGGAAGCAGCAAAAAAAACAGAGTTATATCTGGTGAAGCCCAAAACAGGAATGTGACCGACATCGGAGGGGAAAACTAGGATCAACATCAGCCGGGCCTTCGATTCATGGAGAGACCTTCGTTTGGTTTTGGGAATCAAATCGGACCCCGAGCTGGCAAAACTCCTACTGGACAGGTAATGCTGGTAGTGCGAGCACAAGCGTGAGCAGCAGGACGCTGACAGGTGTCACTGTTAACAAGACATTACTGATTCTTACATAGAGTCTCTTTAACTTAATTACATATACGACCAAATAGGCTAGAAATGATTGCGAAGCATCATAAACCACCAAACAGAATACAGTAAGTTAGTGATTTCAGTTTTATAAGTGAACTGATTAATCATCAGTTTAGACTATGATGTCTGAAGGTGATCAACCTACTTATTAATCATTGATCGTGATTATTGACTTGACTTTTCATCTATAAATGCGTCAAAATTGAGAATTTGCCTGCACCTGAACTTTTTGAAGTAATGTAGCCAACGATGAACAACAGCTATGAAACTGAACATTAGCTTGATAATGTAGAAGGTGAAGTTATCAGTATTCTACTCTGAGACTATGAACAATAATCTGGTAGCGTGAGGGGGGGACCTCTGCTGGACAGGACCACAAAGGTGATTTACACATATATTTAATTAGGCTTTTAATTCACTATCATATTTTTTATGATAGTACATCATAAAAAAATCATCATTCAATACATTATCTTAATGGTAATTTTCCAGGCTCTGCATGGCCCATGTCTGGAGACATAAAAGAAAGGATTGTGTACCTTTGTGTCTTTTGAGAGCTAGATCAGAGAGCTTTGTTACGACGGGGAATTAGGGCCACATTGAGGGGGTGAAAAATCGGAGATTTAGAGAATAAAGTCTTAATTTAATGAGAATAAAAGTCGTAATATTACCACAATAAAGTCCTAACTTTACGAGAAAAAAAGTCGTAATATTACGAGAATAAAGTCATAACTTTACGAGAATAAAAGTCGTAATATTACGAGAATAAAGTCATAACTTTACGAGAAAAAAAAGTCGTAATATTACGAGAATAAAGTCATAACTTTAGTATAATAACAGTCATCTCCTCCTCTAAAGAGTCAGTTTCTCCATCAGGTCCGTGTGGTTCTTTCTTCAGAATAAATTTAGTTTCTTTAACAATCTTTTCCAGGTCCTGATCCTGATGATAATGTGGTGCTGATGAGCCAAAAGATGAAGTATTTGGTTATTTCTGAAACCTAAACTAAAGTAGAACTTCACAAGATGCTCCACGTTTCTCATTTTCACACTATTGACCCTCTAAAATACACGTCAAATTACTACTTTATAATATTACGACTTTTTTATCATAATATTACGACTTTTTTCTCTTAAATTTCTGACTTTATTCTCATAATATTATGACTTTATTCTCTTAAACCTATGACTTTATTCTCATAATATTACGACTTTATTCTCATAATATTACGACTTTTTTCTCTTAAATTTCTGACTTTAGTCTCATATTACGACTTTATTCCCATAATATTACGACATTATTCTCTTAATATCAGATTTATTAATTTTCCTTAATGTGGCCCTGATACTCCGTTGTATATTGTGAACATATTCACTGCTTATTAACTGTGAAATAATGTTATTCAGATCAGCTACAGTAGCCTTCTATCATCCTTTCTATGTCTCTGGATCCAACTGGACTCCAGTCTGGAGCATGAAACAGGCTACTGGTCCTGTGGTTCACTCTACTGGTCCTGTGGTTCACTCTACTGGTCCTGTGGTACACTCTGCTGGTCCTGTGGTTCACTCTATTGGTCCTGTGGTACACTCTACTGGTCCTGTGGTACACTCTATTGGTCCTGTGGTTCACTCTACTGGTCCTGTGGTACACTCTATTGGTCCTGTGGTACACTCTGCTGGTTCTGTGGTACACTCTATTGGTCCTATGGTACACTCTACTGGTCCTGTGGTTCACTCCACTGGTCCTATGGTACACTCTGCTGGTCCTGTGGTACACTCTACTGGTCCTGTGTTACACTCTACTGGTCCTGTGGTACACTCTACTGGTCCTATGGTACACTCTACTGGTCCTATGGTACACTCTACTGGTCCTGTGGTACACTCTACTGTTCCTATGGTACACTCTACTGGTCCTGTGGTACACTCTACTGGTCCTATGGTTCACTCTACTGGTCCTATGGTACACTCTACTGGTCCTGTGGTACACTCTACTGGTCCTATGGTACACTCTACTGGTCCTATGGTACACTCTACTGGTCCTGTGGTACACTCTACTGGTCCTATGGTTCACTCTACTGGTCCTATGGTACACTCTACTGGTCCTCTGGTTCACTCTACTGGTCCTATGGTTCACTCTACTGGTCCTATGGTACACTCTACTGGTCCTATGGTTCACTCTACTGGTCCTATGGTACACTCTACTGGTCCTATGGTTCACTCTACTGGTCCTGTGGTGCACTCTGCTGGTCCTATGGTTCACTCTACTGGTCCTGTGGTGCACTCTGCTGGTCCTATGGTTCACTCTACTGGTCCTGTGGTTCACCCTGCTGGTCCTGTGGTACACTCTACTGGTCCTATGGTGCACTCTACTGGTCCTATGGTACACTCTACTGGTCCTGTGGTACACTCTACTGGTCCTATGGTTCACTCTACTGGTCCTATGGTACACTCTACTGGTCCTATGGTTCACTCTACTGGTCCTATGGTACACTCTACTGGTCCTATGGTTCACTCTACTGGTCCTGTGGTGCACTCTGCTGGTCCTATGGTTCACTCTACTGGTCCTGTGGTGCACTCTGCTGGTCCTATGGTTCACTCTACTGGTCCTGTGGTTCACTCTGCTGGTCCTGTGGTACACTCTACTGGTCCTGTGGTGCACTCTGCTGGTCCTATGGTTCACTCTACTGGTCCTGTGGTACACTCTACTGGTCCTGTGGTGCACTCTACTGGTCCTGTGGTACACTCTACTGGTCCTGTGGTTCACTCTGCTGGTCCTGTGGTACACTCTACTGGTCCTGTGGTGCACTCTACTGGTCCTGTGGTACATTCTACTGGTCCTGTGGTTCACTCTATTGATCCTGTGGTACACTCTATTGGTCCTGTGGTACACTCTACTGGTCCTGTGGTACACTCTATTGGTCCTGTGGTACACTCTGCTGGTCCTGTGGTACACTCTATTGGTCCTGTGGTACACTCTATTGGTCCTGTGGTACACTCTATTGGTCCTGTGGTACACTCTGCTGGTCCTGTGGTTCACTCTATTGGTCCTGTGGTACACTCTACTGGTCCTGTGGTACACTCTATTGGTCCTGTGGTTCACTCTACTGGTCCTGTGGTACACTATAATGGTCCTGTGGTACACTCTGCTGGTTCTGTGGTACACTCTATTGGTCCTGTGGTACACTCTACTGGTCCTGTGGTTCACTCTACTGGTCCTATGGTACACTCTGCTGGTCCTGTGGTACACTCTTCTGGTCCTGTGGTACACTCTGCTGGTCCTGTGGTACACTCTACTGGTCCTGTGGTTCACTCTATTGATCCTGTGGTACACTCTATTGGTCCTGTGGTACACTCTACTGGTCCTGTGGTACACTCTATTGGTCCTGTGGTACACTCTGCTGGTCCTGTGGTACACTCTATTGGTCCTGTGGTACACTCTAATGGTCCTGTGGTACACTCTACTGGTCCTGTGGTACACTCTACTGGTCCTATGGTACACTCTACTGGTCCTGTGGTACACTCTACTGGTCCTGTGGTACACTCTACTGGTCCTATGGTACACTCTACTGGTCCTGTGGTACACTCTACTGGTCCTATGGTTCACTCTACTGGTCCTATGGTACACTCTACTGGTCCTGTGGTACACTCTACTGGTCCTATGGTACACTCTACTGGTCCTATGGTACACTCTACTGGTCCTGTGGTACACTCTACTGGTCCTATGGTTCACTCTACTGGTCCTATGGTTCACTCTACTGGTCCTATGGTACACTCTACTGGTCCTATGGTTCACTCTGCTGGTCCTGTGGTACACTCTACTGGTCCTGTGGTGCACTCTACTGGTCCTGTGGTGCACTCTGCTGGTCCTATGGTTCACTCTACTGGTCCTGTGGTGCACTCTGCTGGTCCTATGGTTCACTCTACTGGTCCTGTGGTTCACTCTACTGGTCCTGTGGTACACTCTACTGGTCCTGTGGTACACTCTACTGGTCCTATGGTACACTCTACTGGTCCTGTGGTACACTCTACTGGTCCTATGGTTCACTCTACTGGTCCTATGGTACACTCTACTGGTCCTATGGTTCACTCTACTGGTCCTATGGTACACTCTACTGGTCCTATGGTTCACTCTACTGGTCCTGTGGTGCACTCTGCTGGTCCTATGGTTCACTCTACTGGTCCTGTGGTGCACTCTGCTGGTCCTATGGTTCACTCTACTGGTCCTGTGGTTCACTCAGCTGGTCCTGTGGTACACTCTACTGGTCCTGTGGTGCACTCTGCTGGTCCTATGGTTCACTCTACTGGTCCTGTGGTACACTCCACTGGTCCTGTGGTGCACTCTACTGGTCCTGTGGTACACTCTACTGGTCCTGTGGTTCACTCTGCTGGTCCTGTGGTACACTCTACTGGTCCTGTGGTGCACTCTACTGGTCCTGTGGTACATTCTACTGGTCCTGTGGTTCACTCTATTGATCCTGTGGTACACTCTATTGGTCCTGTGGTACACTCTACTGGTCCTGTGGTACACTCTATTGGTCCTGTGGTACACTCTGCTGGTCCTGTGGTACACTCTATTGGTCCTGTGGTACACTCTATTGGTCCTGTGGTACACTCTATTGGTCCTGTGGTACACTCTGCTGGTCCTGTGGTTCACTCTATTGGTCCTGTGGTACACTCTACTGGTCCTGTGGTACACTCTATTGGTCCTGTGGTTCACTCTACTGGTCCTGTGGTACACTCTATTGGTCCTGTGGTACACTCTGCTGGTTCTGTGGTACACTCTATTGGTCCTGTGGTACACTCTACTGGTCCTGTGGTTCACTCTACTGGTCCTATGGTACACTCTGCTGGTCCTGTGGTACACTCTGCTGGTCCTGTGGTACACTCTGCTGGTCCTGTGGTACACTCTACTGGTCCTGTGTTACACTCTACTGGTCCTGTGGTATACTCTACTGGTCCTATGGTACACTCTACTGGTCCTATGGTACACTCTACTGGTCCTGTGTTACACTCTACTGGTCCTGTGGTATACTCTACTGGTCCTATGGTACACTCTACTGGTCCTATGGTACACTCTACTGGTCCTGTGGTACACTCTACTGGTCCTATGGTACACTCTACTGGTCCTGTGGTACACTCTACTGGTCCTATGGTTCACTCTACTGGTCCTATGGTACACTCTACTGGTCCTGTGGTACACTCTACTGGTCCTATGGTACACTCTACTGGTCCTATGGTACACTCTACTGGTCCTGTGGTACACTCTACTGGTCCTATGGTTCACTCTACTGGTCCTATGGTTCACTCTACTGGTCCTATGGTACACTCTACTGGTCCTATGGTTCACTCTGCTGGTCCTATGGTACACTCTACTGGTCCTGTGGTGCACTCTACTGGTCCTGTGGTGCACTCTGCTGGTCCTATGGTTCACTCTACTGGTCCTGTGGTGCACTCTGCTGGTCCTATGGTTCACTCTACTGGTCCTGTGGTTCACCCTGCTGGTCCTGTGGTACACTCTACTGGTCCTGTGGTGCACTCTACTGGTCCTATGGTACACTCTACTGGTCCTGTGGTACACTCTACTGGTCCTATGGTTCACTCTACTGGTCCTATGGTACACTCTACTGGTCCTATGGTTCACTCTACTGGTCCTATGGTACACTCTACTGGTCCTATGGTTCACTCTACTGGTCCTGTGGTGCACTCTGCTGGTCCTATGGTTCACTCTACTGGTCCTGTGGTTCACTCTGCTGGTCCTGTGGTACACTCTACTGGTGCACTCTGCTGGTCCTGTGGTACACTCTACTGGTCCTGTGGTGCACTCTACTGGTCCTGTGGTTCACTCTGCTGGTCCTGTGGTACACTCTACTGGTCCTGTGGTGCACTCTACTGGTCCTGTGGTACACTCTACTGGTCCTGTGGTTCACTCTGCTGGTCCTGTGGTACACTCTACTGGTCCTGTGGTGCACTCTACTGGTCCTGTGGTGCACTCTACTGGTCCTGTGGTACACTCTGCTGGTCCTATGGTACACTCTACTGGTCCTGTGGTGCACTCTACTGGTCCTGTGGTACACTCTGCTGGTCCTGTGGTACACTCTACTGGTCCTGTGGTGCACTCTACTGGTCCTGTGTTTCACTCTGCTGGTCCTGTGGTACACTCTACTGGTCCTGTGGTGCACTCTATTGGTCCTGTGGTACACTCTACTGGTCCTGTGTTACACTCTACTGGTCCTGTGGTGCACTCTACTGGTTCTGTGGTACACTCTGCTGGTCCTATGGTACACTCTACTGGTCCTGTGGTACACTCTGCTGGTCCTATGGTACACTCTACTGGTCCTATGGTACACTCTGCTGGTCCTGTGGTACACTCTACTGGTCCTGTGGTACACTCTGCTGGTCCTATGGTACACTCTACTGGTCCTGTGGTGCACTCTACTGGTTCTGTGGTACACTCTGCTGTGGTACACTCTACTGGTCCTATGGTTCACTCTACTGGTCCTGTGGTTCACTCTACTGGTCCAATAGTACACTCTACTGGTCCTATGGTTCACTCTACTGGTCCTGTGGTGCACTCTACTGGTCCTGTGGTTCACTCTGCTGGTCCTGTGGTACACTCTACTGGTCCTGTTGTGCACTCTACTGGTCCTGTGGTTCACTCTACTGGTCCTATGGTACACTCTACTGGTCCTATGGTTCACTCTGCTGGTCCTGTGGTTCACTCTGCTGGTCCTGTGGTACACTCTACTGGTCCTGTGGTACACTCTGCTGGTCCTGTGGTGCACTCTACTGGTCCTGTGGTACACTCTGCTGGTCCTATGGTACACTCTACTGGTCCTATGGTACACTCTACTGGTCCTGTGGTACACTCTACTGGTCCTATGGTCCACTCTGCTGGTCCTGTGGTTCACTGTACTGGTCCTATGGTACACTCTACTGGTCCTGTGGTACACTCTACTGGTCCTATGGTACACTCTACTGGTCCTGTGGTTCAAAATTTCCCTTAAAATTCGCTTAACAGTTGAATGGAAACACGACTGTTGTAATGTCTTCTTAAAGGTATATGAACAGTGCTCCCGCACAGTAGCAGTGTGCTTCCAAAGATAACTTCCAGTGAATTTCTCTGTTATTGTAAAATGTTTCACTTAATTGTCTTCACGACCTCTGTGACTATACGCTTAGTCGCTGTACAAATAATTCTCAATAAAGCTCTTTGTTGCTCTTCTACTGATGTGTCTCATTATAGCTGGCTACATCCATCACTGCATCTTTTTGTTCTCCTTTCCTTTACACTCTCTCCGGCCTTCACCGTTTTGTGCTTTCTTTTCATGAATTTCCAGCGGGATTGGAACTGACACTTTGATATGTTTGGTGAACCAGCAGGTCCAGGGGGGGTCTTCCAGTGTGTGTGTGGCTGAGAAGAGGGGCTTTTTTTTTCCTGTAGTAACTCTGTTTGTCGTGCCCTCAGAGGCCGAGGAAAACGTCAAAAGTCACGACAAGTCTTTTGTCAGCTGCTGTTTCTAAGGTCAAAAGTGAGCTCTGAATCTCACATTTTAAACCAACATGGACAATTAGTCCTTGAAGTGCCCACAAAAAAAAAACATGTCATTTGAACATCTGCTCTTCCATGACAAGGGTCAAAACTCAAAAAGATCATATAATATGACTGAAGGCTCTAGAACGGCTACTAAACAGCTACTGAATGGACCATGAGGGGAGATTATTTTGTCGAAAAATGCAAGGTTTTATTAAAATATTTTTTAATTGTAAATATCAAGTTAAACAATATTTCCAAAAATGGATATGTAGCATGTAGGAAGAAAGCATTTGTTTGTCTTTTTACATCCATTACTGTTTAATGATAAATATACATGATGAGTGATGTTGGGTGGGAAACAAATTGGGATTATAGTGTGGAAAATGCTTTTGCTTTGACATCGTATCAAAGAATATGTAGAGTCGTCACTGTTGCAGTATATCTAAATATGAAAAGTAGGGCTCAGGTTTTCTTGTTTTCTTCCCTGGAGGTGTTGTGGTGAAAGCTCCCTGTGCGGGAAACAGAATATGGATAATTGCATCAGATAATGAAGCCATGCAAAACCACCCAGCTACAATGGAACTTGTGATATCCAGACAGGATTTCAATTCATTGGCATTAATCAGGTTCATTTGTTATTCGTTCCTCTTTTAACACATCAAAGGGGATTATCTTGTTTTTCTGACAGATTGTTTCCATCATTACTCGCTCGACGCTAACAATTCAGCTTGTCTGCCAGCGAGTTTGCAGCATGGATCAACTCAACTCCTCTGTCGTCCCTTCTAACATCTCCTCCTCTCCTGGAGATCCATTTCCTGCCTCCTGGGTCTCCGTCCGTCTCATCCCTGCGATAGTTCTGTCCTTCTGCTTCCTGCTGGGAGTTCCTGGAAACATCGCTGTGATCATCCTCAGACCAAACTGGCAGCACCTGTCCACTGTGAGCCAGAGTTTGATGCTGAATTTGGCCATATCAGACCTGCTCTGCCTGCTCACCGTGCCGCCGTTGAATTACAGTTTACTGCACAGCTGGACCCTCGGCTTGGTGACCTGTAAGCTCATGGTGTATCTCACGTACTGCAGCGTTTACAGTAGCCTGCTGACTGTGACGGCACTGAGTGCCCAGCGCTACCTACAGGTGGTGTACCCGCAGAGCTGCTACAATCAGGTAGGAAGGAGGAGGCTGCTGGTTCTGCTCTGGCTGGTTGCGATGATCCTGTCTATCCCTGCTTTAGTGGTTCGACAGCTGATCACAGATCAGCACTGGACAACCTGCCAAGAGCACTTCTCTTCCCCGGCCCAGCAGATGGCCGTCAAGCTAACAGAAACTCTGTCGGGTTTTGTTTCAATTATTGTCGTGGTATTTGCATACAGCGGCCTCCACAGAAAAGTGAACCAGGCGGCTTTATTCAACAACCCACAGACGACCCGGCTGGTCACACGTATCGTCGTGACGTATTTTGTCCTGTGGGTGCCATTTCATATCATAAATGTACTCACTGTGGCAGCTATTTTGCCCAAAAACGACCGCCTGTTGAAGTTCTGCATGGACATCCGGAACATTTGTGGAGCACTGACATTTGTGAACAGCAGCCTGAATCCACTCCTTTATGCGTTTGCTTCTAGAAACATGTGCACTGTGTGCCGAAAAAGGGAACATACTGTTAATGCAGAGGCGCCGTTGCAGGAAGTCTAACTATTTGATATTTTAGTCAAAAGATCTCATGCTGATACATACTTTGAGGGTGTGGTTCTTTCATTTGTCACAGAGAGCTGCACAAGATTTCTGGTTTAATGATGATTTTTGAGGTTATGCAAAGTCTCCCCTCAAATTCAACTGTGTGCTGATTATAACTGGTCCTCAGCCAGAGCTGTAAAAATAGATATAATAGAAAAAATGAAATGATTGAAATAATAGATTCTATTGCGTTTACAATACAATTTTCTTGTTGTGAATATTGGTCATAATCTCCAGAAATATGTTTCTTCTACTTCATCATACATGTATTTTTTTTTATTTATGTGGATGTGTGTGTGGTAAGACTGTAAACCAGCTTTATCCAGCACTTCTCTCTCTGATAATGGCGTTGTCTATCTAAGCATCTTAGCTTTTAAGGGAGAGATCCAGTCCGAGGAAACAACAGAAAAGATTGAATACATTTTTGTGTTGGAGTGCATCCAACAAGAGGAATGACTGTCTGTCTCCAATGTTTAGCAACAGAGAGACATAGTCAGACAAGAGAGCGGGACAGTTTGCTGGACTGATGATACAAGCAGATGTGTAAAATTATTCATTCATTTATTCTTCTATATTTTGTTTGGGACCACTGGACCACAGACAGACTCAGGAAATCCTTTGTCCCCCGAGCCATCAAACTGTACAACACCTCTGTGGGGAGGAGGGGTAAGGAGGACGGTCTGCAGGACAGTTAATGCACACAGTGCACTTTAATAGACTGAGCCACTTTAACTTTAATTCTGCACACTACAAAACTTCTCTACCTCAGTTCTTATCCTGCATTATATTCCATATCTGACATTTCTTAATATCTGTTTCTCCTATATTTTATTATCTAGCACTATATCACTTTCTGCACTACATTCACTTTTTCTTTAAATAGTCCTGTATCTCAGTTGTTTTACCCTGCACTATATTCATTTTTAACAGTTCTTCTGCACATTGCATATTTTGTTTTAAACTCTGTATTACTTACATGTTTCTTGTTACTACCTGTGTCGTTTTACTAACATGTGTACTACTCACCTGTGACGTTTTTACTAATATGTTTGCACTATGGAACTGTGATGCTGGATACTTGAATTTCCCTCGGGATCAATAAAGTTACTATCTATCTATCTATCTATCTATCTAATCTAGACACATTTTCAGGCAGACTATTTCACCTCTGTAATTCTGTTTTTATTTGTATATTTTATATATTTTTGCCTCCAGTAAACTGTGTTGAGACATTGTAACATGTCATTTTAAACATATGCAAATTAAAACACATTAACAGCATTAAAAAAGAAAGATATAATGTACAGTATATCTTATATTGCTTTATGATAAATGGGCTTTTGTAATTTGTAATTGTAAAAGTGTTATTATCAGCAATAATACCACGCTTTAAAAATACTCCACGTAAAAGTTCTGCATTGAAAATGATACATAAAGGAAAAGTTGGACATTTTGCTGGATGAGAATGTTCTCGTCTAACTCCAATAAGCAAATACACATATTCGTATTAGTGTTAGTAGTACAGAAGTATTATAAGCGAAATACACTTCAAGTATGAAAAAATGCAGAAAAATGCCCCTGTGACTGTTACAGTATATGATTATATATTATATCTTGAAGTAACTGTTGCTGATGCATAAATGATGCATGTAGCTGAAGCAGTATTTTCCTGTTGTACTTGGTTGAGGTGGATGTAATATTTAACTAGTTCAGTGTTACTGTAGTTCAATCTATAACCATGTAATATATTTTTTTAAGCTCATCACATGTTTTGTATGTAACTAACAGCTGTCAAATAATCGCAGTGGGTTAAAAAGTACAATATTCTCTTTTTAGGCCTAATTGAAGTAGATTAGAGTTATAAAATGGCATATTATAGAAATACTAGGGATGCACCGATACCGATACCGGATCGGATATCGGGCCGATACTGACTCAAATAGCTGGATCGGGTATTGGTTACAATGGGGCCGATCTATTCAATCCAGTTCTATATTTATATACCATATACATTATATACTGGAATTTAAATTCCTGTTTAAGTTTTGACCAATTTGTTGCTGCATTAGAAAGGTTTACACTTGAATAGTAATTTTCATGTTTAATTAACAACAGTTGTGGATCGTACCTGGTAACTGGTTCTGTTGTTTTGTTCCAAGCAGGCTGAGCCAACACCAGCAACACTGCAGACACTGATTGATTACCTGGTTAAATAAAGGATATATATATATATATATATATATATATATATATATATATATATATATATATATATGTGTATTGGTCAGAGAGAATCGTCGGGACATCCTGGACAAACCATGGTCTAGGTATTATTGGATAATCCGTAAGTCATTTGAATATTAAAAACAGAAATAGCTCACGAGGTCTGTTCGGTTTTGTTTCCAAACAAAAAACAAGTAAAAAAAACGCTCCAATTTTGTTTTTTGCAAGTTTCTTTTTGTCATTTTTTCATTTAGAGTCGTGTCTGTGTCACCAGAGGAGAGGAAAGACCTTCAATACAGGATCATGACAGACGGAGTATTATTCTGTCTAGCTGGCATTAATGTCAAAATCGCTGGTTGAAAAATCTGTATTATCATGATGTAGAACAAAGTTATTGTTGCTGTCACAACCATTAAAGGGACCGTATGTAAGTTTTTACACGTATAAACATTTTTTAATCGTTTTTTATTGCCAATGTGTGAACAGCTTTTAACCTAACCTATAAAATGAGACATTCCTACACTCTACTGGTCCTGTGGTTCACTCTACTGGTCCTATGGTACACTCTGCTGATCCTGTGGCTCACTCTGCTGATCCTGTGGTACACTCTACTGGTCCTATGGTTCACTCTGCTGGTCCTATGGTACACTCTACTGGTCCTATGGTTCACTCTGCTGGTCCTATGGTTCACTCTGCTGGTCCTATGGTTCACTCTGCTGGTCCTATGGTTCACTCTGCTGGTCCTATGGTTCACTCTACTGGTCCTATGGTTCACTCTACTGGTCCTATGGTTCACTCTACTGGTCCTATGGTTCACTCTGCTGGTCCTATGGTTCACTCTGCTGGTCCTATGGTTCACTCTACTGGTCCTATGGTTCACTCTGCTGGTCCTATGGTTCACTCTGCTGGTCCTATGGTTCACTCTACTGGTCCTATGGTTCACTCTGCTGGTCCTATGGTACACTCTACTGGTCCTATGGTTCACTCTACTGGTCCTATGGTTCACTCTACTGGTCCTGTGGTGCACTCTACTGGTCCTGTGGTTCACTCTGCTGGTCCTGTGGTACACTCTACTGGTCCTGTGGTGCACTCTACTGGTCCTGTGGTACACTCTGCTGGTCCTGTGGTACACTCTGCTGGTCCTGTGGTACACTCTACTGGTCCTGTGTTACACTCTACTGGTCCTGTGGTGCACTCTACTGGTCCTATGGTACACTCTACTGGTCCTATGGTACACTCTACTGGTCCTGTGGTACACTCTACTGGTCCTATGGTACACTCTATTGGTCCTATGGTTCACTCTGCTGGTCCTATGGTTCACTCTACTGGTCCTGTGGTTCACTCTGCTGGTCCTATGGTTCACTCTACTGGTCCTATGGTTCACTCTACTGGTCCTGTGGTTCACTCTGCTGGTCCTATGGTTCACTCTACTGGTCCTATGGTTCACTCTGCTATAATACTTTCTTTTTATTTTTTATTTTTTTACATTTTTAGGACATACAATACTTTGACTTCGTTTTTTTTAATTTTTTTTTTTTTTGGACATACTATACTCTGACTTTTTTTTTTTTTTTAAATAAATATTTAAATATACATAAATATACAAATAAATAATAAAAAAAAAAAAAATTTATATATTTTTTTTTTTTACATTTTTAGGACATACTATACTTTGACTTTTTTTTTTTTTTTTTTTAAATAAATATTTAAATATATATAAATATATAAATAAATAATAAAAAAAAAAATGTTATATATTTTATTTATTTTTACATTTTTAGGACATACTATACTTTGGCTTTTTTTTTTTTTTTTTTATATATTTTTTTTTTTTACATTTTCAGGACATATGAAATACAAAAATTTATATATTTTTTTTTTTTACATTTTTAGGACATACTATACTTTGACTTTTTTTAATATTTTTTTTTATATTATTTTTTTTCACATTTTTAGGACATACTTTGACTTTTTTTAATACTTTTTTTTTATTTTATTTTTTTTTACATTTTACAAATAAAAAAAAATAAAAAAAATTATAAAAAAATTTAAAAAAAAGTCAAAGTATAGTATGTCCTAAAAATGTAAAAAAAAAATTAATAAAAAAAAGTATTAAAAAAAGTCATAGTATAGTCTGTCGAAAATTTTCATGAAAAACATCATAGTATAGTATGTCGAAAAATTTCATCAAAAAAGTCATAGTATAGTATGTCGAAAATTTTCATCAAAAAAGTCATAGTATAGTATGTCGAAATTTTTCATAAAAAAAAAGTCATAGTATAGTATGTCGAAAAATTTCATGAAAAAAACTCATAGTATAGTATGTCTAAATTTTTCATAAAAAAAGTCATAGTATAGTACGTCGAAAAAATCTAAAAAAAAATTTATAAAAAAGTATTAAAAAAAGTCAAAGTATAGTGTGTCCTAAAAATGTAAAAAAAATAAAAATAAAAAAAAGTATAAAAAAAGTCAAAGTATAGTATGTCCTAAAAATGTAAAAAAAAATAAAAATAAAAAAGTATTAAAAAAAGTCAAAGTATAGTGAGTCCTAAAAATGTTAAAAATAAATAATATTAATAAAAGTCAAAGTATAGTATGTCCTAAAAATGTAAAAAAAAAAATAATAAAAAAAAATATTAAAAAAAGTCAAACTATAGTATGTCCTAAAAATGTAAAAAAAAAATAATATTAAAAAAAGTCAAAGTATAGTATGTCCTAAAAATGTAAAAAATAAAAATATTAAAAAAAGTATTAAAAAAAGTCAAAGTATAGTATGTCCTAAAAAAAAAAAATTAAAAAAAAAAAAGTCAAAGTATATTATGTCCTAAAAAAAAGAAAATATATAAAAAAATTATAAAAAAAAAAAAAAAAAAAAAAAAGTCAAAGTATAATATGTCATAAAAATGTAAAAAAAAAATGTATTAAAAAAAAATATTAAAAAAAGTCAAAGTATAGTATATCCTAAAAATGTAAAAAAAAATAATATTAAAAAAAGTCAAAGTATAGTATGTCCTAAAAATGTAAAAAAAGATAATATTGTATTATTGTATTAAAAAGTATTAAAAAAAAGAAGTCAAAGTATTGTATGTCCTAAAAATGTAAAAAAAAATAATATTAAAAAAAGTCAAAGTATAGTATGTCCTAAAAATGTAAAAAAATAAAAATATTAAAAAAAGTATTAAAAAAAGTCGAAGTATAGTATGTCCTAAAAATGTAAAAAATAAAAATATTAAAAAAAGTATTAAAAAAAGTCAAAGTAGAGTATGTCCTAAAAAAAAAAAAATTAAGAAAAAAAAAGTCAAAGTATAGTATGTCCTAAAAAAAAGAAAATATATAAAAAAATTATAAAAAAAAATAAAAAAAAAAAAGTCAAAGTATAGTATGTCCTAAAAATGTAAAAAAAAAATAATATTAAAAAAAGTCAAAGTATAGTATGTCCTAAAAATGTAAAAAATAAAAATATTAAAAAAAGTATTAAAAAAAGTCAAAGTATAGTATGTCCTAAAAAAAAAAAATAAAAAAAAAAAAAGTCAAAGTATAGTATGTCCTAAAAAAAAGAAAATATATAAAAAAATTATAAAAAACTATTAAAAAAAAAAAAGTCAAAGTATAATATGTCATAAAAATGTAAAAAAAAAATGTATTAAAAAAAAATATTAAAAAAAGTCAAAGTATAGTATGTCCTAAAAATGCAAAAAAAAATAATATTAAAAAAAGTCAAAGTATAGTATGTACTAAAAATGTAAAAAAAAAAAAAATATTTAAAAAATAAAAAAAAAAAAGTCAAAGTATAGTATGTCCTTAAAATGTAAAAAAAAATAATATTGTATTATTGTATTAAAAAGTATTAAAAAAAAGAAGTCAAAGTATTGTATGTCCTAAAAATGTAAAAAAAAAAATTAATAAAAAAAAATATTAAAAAAAGTCAAAGTATAGTATGTCCTAAAAATGTAAAAAAAAAAAAAATTATTAAAAAAAGTCAAAGTATAGTATGTCCTAAAAATGTAAAAAAAAAAAAAATTATTAAAAAAAGTCAAAGTATAGTATGTCCTAAAAATGTAAAAAAAAATAATATTAAAAAAAGTCAAAGTATAGTATGTCCTAAAAATATAAAAAATAAAAATATTAAAAAAAGTATTAAAAAAAGTCAAAGTATAGTATGTCATAAAAATGTAAAAAAAAATAATATTAAAAAAAGTCAAAGTATAGTATGTCCTAAAAATGTAAAAAAATAAAAATATTAAAAAAAGTATTAAAAAAAGTCGAAGTATAGTATGTCCTAAAAATGTAAAAAATAAAAATATTAAAAAAAGTATTAAAAAAAGTCAAAGTAGAGTATGTCCTAAAAAAAAAAAAATTAAGAAAAAAAAAGTCAAAGTATAGTATGTCCTAAAAAAAAGAAAATATATAAAAAAATTATAAAAAAAAATAAAAAAAAAAAAGTCAAAGTATAGTATGTCCTAAAAATGTAAAAAAAAAAAATATTAAAAAAAGTCAAAGTATATTATGTCCTAAAAATGTAAAAAAAAAATTAATAAAAAAAATATTAAAAAAAGTCAAAGTATAGTATGTCCTAAAAAAATTAAAAAAAATTAAAAAATTATAAAAAAAAATTAAAAAAAAAAAAAGTCAAAGCATAATATGTCCTAAAATTGTAAAAAAAAATTGATAAAAAAAAATATAAAAAAAAATCAAAGTATAGTATGTCCTAAAAATGTAAAAAAAAATAATATTGTATTATTGTATTAAAAAGTATTAAAAAGGGCGCCCCGCTAGCTCTGCTGGTGTGCGGGCGCCCATAAGGCTGAGGCCCGCGGTAGGCCCGGGTTCGAATCCGACCTGTGGCCATTTCCGCATGTCGCCCCCTCTCTCTCCCCCTTTCTAAGACTATCCACTGTCCTATAAATAAAGGCATAAAAACGCTCCAAAAAATAATCTTAAAAAAAAAAAAAAAAAAAAAAGTATTAAAAAAAAGTCAAAGTATAGTATGTCCTAAAAAAAAAAAAAAAATTAAAAAAAAGAAGTCAAAGTATTGTATGTCCTAAAAATGTAAAAAAAAATAATATTAAAAAAAGTCAAAGTATAGTATGTCCTAAAAATGTAAAAAAATAAAAATATTAAAAAAAGTATTAAAAAAAGTCGAAGTATAGTATGTCCTAAAAATGTAAAAAATAAAAATATTAAAAAAAGTATTAAAAAAAGTCAAAGTAGAGTATGTCCTAAAAAAAAAAAAATTAAGAAAAAAAAAGTCAAAGTATAGTATGTCCTAAAAAAAAGAAAATATATAAAAAAATTATAAAAAAAAATAAAAAAAAAAAAGTCAAAGTATAGTATGTCCTAAAAATGTAAAAAAAAAAAATATTAAAAAAAAATATTAAAAAAAGTCAAAGTATAGTATGTCCTAAAAATGTAATAATAAAAAAAAATATTAAAAAAAGTCAAAGTATAGTATGTCCTACTATACTTCAGGCCGCAGTAACAGCTGTCAGCTTCATTAGAGTCACTGTAGACTAGAGATCACACAGAACAGTTCAGCCCTGCTGAAGAGGGAACATGTTTAATAGAAAAACAGGAACATTCACAATGAAAGCTTCAATTAGTCAGATATAAAAAAAAAATTATTAAAAAAAGTCAAAGTATAGTATGTCCTAAAAATGTAAAAAAAAATAATATTAAAAAAAGTCAAAGTATAGTATGTCCTAAAAATGTAAAAAATAAAAATATTGAAAAAAGTATTAAAAAAAGTCAAAGTATAGTATGTCCTAAAAATGTAAAAAAAAAAAAATATTAAAAAAAGTCAAAGTATAGTATGTCCTAAAAATATAAAAAATAAAAATATTAAAAAAAGTATTAAAAAAAGTCAAAGTATAGTATGTCATAAAAATGTAAAAAAAAATAATATTAAAAAAAGTCAAAGTATAGTATGTCCTAAAAATGTAAAAAAATAAAAATATTAAAAAAAGTATTAAAAAAAGTCGAAGTATAGTATGTCCTAAAAATGTAAAAAATAAAAATATTAAAAAAAGTATTAAAAAAAGTCAAAGTAGAGTATGTCCTAAAAATGTAAAAAAAAAAAATATTGAAAAAAGTATTAAAAAAAGTCAAAGTATAGTATGTCCTAAAAATGTAAAAAAAAAATAATATTAAAAAAAGTCAAAGTATAGTATGTCCTAAAAATATAAAAAATAAAAATATTAAAAAAAGTATTAAAAAAAGTCAAAGTATAGTATGTCATAAAAATGTAAAAAAAAATAATATTAAAAAAAGTCAAAGTATAGTATGTCCTAAAAATGTAAAAAAATAAAAATATTAAAAAAAGTATTAAAAAAAGTCGAAGTATAGTATGTCCTAAAAATGTAAAAATAAAAATATTAAAAAACACCTCCTCTATAACGTTAGCAGTCAAGGGTTGATCACAGGGTTAATCTGCCTTGGAAACAGCCATTCATTAATACAGTAACCATGTTTTTGGGTTCTTCTCCATCTATCTATCACTTGTTATCACTATCAGCAGAGTCTGTGCTCAGTGGACCATGCATATCCATAGGACATTTTATAATAATCTGGACACAATAGCTGTTCGTATATCTTGCTGTGGACAAAGTCGTGGACAGAGACCGACCAGCTGGCTGACGTCACCATCTTCAGGCTCAGTAACAGTCAGCTTCATTAGAGTCACTGTAGACTAGAGATCACACAGAACAGTTCAGCCCTGCTGAAGAGGGAACATGTTTAATAGAAAAACAGGAACATTCACAATGAAAGCTTCAATTAGTCAGATATATTCATAAACAATATTATGCTCCTCTCAGAGCTCCTTCTTCCTCCAGCTCGTTCTCTATATGATAAACCATAAACACTTGATAAGAGACTTCCTTCATCTTTTGTGTGGCGGCCAATTCCACAATCTTTAATTACAATCTTTAATTACAATCTTCAATCAGATCTCTCTCCAACAGGCTGCTGGTCTCATTATATGAGCAGTCACATACTGTACGCTTTGAGCCGAATAGAATTTTGATTCATATTTGATTCAGCAAAGTTGTTTAAAAACTATCAATATAAAAGTGATCAGATGCTGGAGAGATATCATTTGTTTAGTACATGAAGGAACTTATTTTGTCTGTGGAAGGTCATGTTAACTCTGGTTCACGGTGTATTATTCTGTGTTGAGAGACAGGAGGAGGTTCCCTCAGCGATCCGGATCCCTCGGTCCCTTCAGAACTCCAGCTCGGTCACACAGTTTCATTTTACTTTTTCATGATTGAAGACAGCTCCAGAATCATGCTCTGAGAAACAGACAGAAGGATGTATAGTTATTATCCACATCACAGAAACAAACACATCACGTCTCTGAGCAGCAGCTGAACATCTGTTTCTGACCTCCTGTGGATCAACTCTTCACCTCGCTGCAGTGATGTAGACGAGTACACAACACCATGACATCACTGGTGGGGGGGGGGGGTTACAGCACTCCTCTGACCACCCAACCACACCAGAGGAGGAAGGGAAACACTGCTGTTCATCGCTGTAAGTTACTCTTAGAGGGAGAGTAATGTTGTATATCCTCTGTATTACATGGGTACTGGATGTAAATTGCATTTGATCACAAAAAAACTGTAATGACAGTTGTGAGGTTGCTGATGGCCGATTAAACAACACCCACAGAGTCCTACTAAAACCCAGTGGGCAACCTCTGGATCTGAGAGGTGAAGTCAATGATGAAGAGCCTTAAACCTGCATCTTCTCTACCAGCCAGCAGGGGGCGACTCCTCTGGTTCTATAGAAGTCTGTGAGAAAATGAGCTTCTACTTCTCTGTTGATTTATTACCTCAGTAAACATTGTAAACATGAGTTTATGGTCTCAATCACTAGTTTCAAGTCTTCTTCAATACAGCATGATGTTCATTTAGTAAATTATGGTCCCATTTAGAGTCAGATAGACCATAAAGCAGGGGATGCTTTAGGGCGGGGCTACCTGGTGATTGACAGGTCGCTACCAAAGGTCAAAGGGCAACTTTAATATCCTGCAAGGGGAAACTCATAAGGTCATACACGTCTCATATTAAAACATATAAAACCTCACACCCTTCCAGGATCCTAGCGCACCCCCATGTCTACCTGCCTGTCTGTCTACCTGTCTATCTGCCTTTCTACCTGCCTGTCTGTCTACCTGTCTACCTGCCTGTCTACATACCTAATAATAGTTTGGGGGAGTGTCTTTGGAGGGAGGCCTGAAGGGACGGACTGTCTACCTTCCTGTCTACCTACCTGTCTACCTACCTGTCTACCTGTCTACCTTCCTGTCTACCTTCCTGTCTACCTGTCTACCTACCTGTCTACCTACCTCTCTACCTACCTGTCTACCTGTCTACCTACCTCTCTACCTACCTGTCTACCTGTCTACCTACCTGTCCTCCTACTTGTCTACCTACCTGTGTACCTACCTGTCTACCTGTCTACCTACCTGTCTACCTACCTGTGTACCTACCTGTCTACCTGTTTACCTACCTGTCTACTTGTCTACCTACCTGTCTACCTACCTGTCTACGTACCTGTCTACCTACCTTTCCTCCTACCTGTCTACCTAGCTGTCTACCTACCTGTCCTCCTACCTGTCTACCTACCTGTCCTCCTACCTGTCTACCTACCTGTCTACCTGTCTACCTACCTGTCCTCCTACTTGTCTACCTACCTGTGTACCTACCTGTCTACCTGTCTACCTACCTGTCTACCTACCTGTTTACCTACCTGTCTACTTGTCTACCTACCTGTCTACCTACCTGTCCTCCTACCTGTCTACCTACCTGTCTACCTACCTGTCTACCTACCTGTCTACCTACCTGTCCTGTTTACCTGTTTTTGATTATTTAGTCATGAATATTTAATGTTACAGAGAGTTTTCAGGAGCTTTAAAGGACCACAAGACTAAAAGACCAAAAGACCAGCGGAACCACTGATCCAGGTCAATCTGGAGCAGTGATTTTCTCCTGAAAACACTCTGTAACATTAAATATTCATGAATAAATAATCAAATATCATAATTTTTTTGCACTTTTAATGTAAAGAAGGTGACAAAACAAAAGCACCAGTGTAGACTAATAGAGCTTGACCCCCCCAGCAGGTCCGGGCTAAGCCCTGAATAATAAGTCAGTTCATTTGAAACTAAAGAATTTCAAAGAAAGATGAGTTATGAGCCTTTTAATGTTTGTTCATTTTATCTGATGAATAATATTAGTTTATTAACTGGCCCCCAGGCGGAGCTAACTGAGTATCGCTGCTTTAGGAGCTCCAGATAAAACAGAACCGGTTCTCACCATGGACATCCTCCTCCCGCTGGCTGGAGGCGGGCTCACCGCTGGACTCTCTCCCTGGTTCAGGTGTTGGCCCTCCAGGTCCGTCCCACTCTGAGAGTCGCTGCCGTCAGACGGAGAGGCCAGCTTGCCCTCCGACAGACCTCGGGACATGAAGCTGCACTTCCTGGTGGTGGGGTGGTAGTCGCTCTCCGGAGAATCGCTCATGTCGCTGAGCTCCTTACAGACACTCACTCTGCTCTGCTTCCTCTGCGGGTTCCTCAGAGCCGCCGGGCCCGAGACGTGAGCTTCATTTGACTCGTCGCTGCTGCACGAGGGCTTCCTGTTGTCCAGAACGTAGTGCTGCTGCAGACCCGGGAGGTCAGCTGGACTCGGCCGGTACATGTGTGCAGGGTGCTGGTGGGAGCCGTTGGACCCGTCCTTATTGTGAAGGGCCATCAGAGCCACATTCAGAGGCAGAGTCTCCCTGTGAGCATCAGACGCAGCAGAGCAGCTCACCTGTGTGAGCTGCATCAGCCTCTGTGGGGAGGAGTTACTGAGCACACACACCTGCTGCACCATGGAGTTCTTCTTCGACCTGTACACGCTGTCGTCGTCTCCATATTTATATCCATACAAGCTCTGTTTGATCTTCTTCACCCCCAGGTGGAAAATCTCCAGGAGGTTGAGGAATAAAGAAACACCAGCAATGACCAACATGAAAACCATGAAGATGTTCTTCTCTGTTGGCCGTGAGACGAAACAGTCGACGCTGTTTGGACACGGCAGCCGCTCACATCTGTAGAGCGGAGACAGCCCGATGCCGTACAGAGCACACTGACCGCTGATGAAACCCACTTCCACCACAGATCGGGTTAAGATATGGAAAACATACGTGCGCAGCAATGAACCTCTGAGGGGAGCTTTCCTTACTTTCCTCTGTTCATCTAGTTTCCTGAGCTCTCGCTCAATTCTCTTATGGTCCTCCTGGACGGAGACTGTCCCCTCCAGCTCAGCTTTCAGACAGGCTTTCTTCCTGTGCCTCTCCTTCTCCAGTGTCCTCAGACGGTACAAGGCGTGTCCCATGTAGACCAGAGACGGAGAGGACACGAAGATGACCTGCAGCACCCAGTAGCGGATGAGTGAGATGGGGAAAGCCTGGTCGTAGCACACGTTCTTGCAGCCCGGTTGTTCAGTGTTGCAGACAAACTCGCTCTGCTCGTCGTCCCAGACGTCCTCGGCCGCGACGCCGAGCACAAGCATGCGGAAAATGAAGAGGATGGTGAGCCAGATCTTCCCCACGATGGTGGAATGAATATGGACCTCTTCTAAAATACTCCCTAGTAAGTTCCAATCCCCCATCTTCTGTCACATTATTATCATCTGTCAACGAATAAAGAAAAACAAGTTTGTAGGTTTTTCATCAAGTGGAACGTCAAACATTCAATGAGAACGGTTTTACTTACATGTTTTCTAGGGTCCTTGTCTCACGTGCTTCAGCATGAAGCTGTTCTAACAGAGCAGACTCATCTGTGGACACATGGGGGGCTCACTGTGAGAGACCCCGCTGTGTAGCTGACACTATTTCAATGCTGCTGCAAACTAGGACTCGGGTCTGAAGCCATTGATCCAGCACATGGTCCCATAATGCCCTGAGGTTAGTTTCACCCTGACTCTTTTAACAGGACAGTACACTGAAAATAGCACCGACTGAGACGTCAATACAGCCATGTACAATGTGTTCAACTTTCTTGCTTATTAAGCACAATAGTGAGCTGTAGTGTGCTTCCAGCTCTCTGTCACCAGTTTGTGTTTGCTCCTTTCCCGTTTCAACGTGCACAAAGCCAGCTCCATAAAGACCAGCTGGGTGTGGAAGAACTTGTGAGGACTGCACAGACTCCATCCAACAGCTCTGGGATGAACTGGAAGGCCGAGGAGAGCCAGACCTGATCACCAACATCAGTGTTGGACCTCAGTAATGCTGAATGGGAGTAAATCCCTGCAGCCAGAAGGAGGCTGTTACGGTAGCAGATTAATGATCATGTTCACCTCCTGTTATCAGGCATGGGTGGGATGCAGTAAACTACATTTACTCAAGTAGGCCTATAGTACTGGAGACAGTATATTTAGTATGAAAGTGAAACATGAGACATCCGTCCCACATCTGGCAGCATCTCTGTTTGCATCTGTCCTCGACTTCATGTCTCTGGCTGCTCTGCTAGTGGATTACATCTGACCCTGAGGCACTGGCCTCCATTTACATACTTTGTGGCCCACTTCATGAATATTTGTGTCACGGTGATACAGTACATGGTGCTATACCTTACAGATCATCTTTCACTGGTACCAACTAGCGGAGGTATTTTACTCCGCCAAGTTACCGCTATCATTTTACACAGATTTCAAAGTTTTAAAGGGGACATATCCTGCTCATTTTCAGGTTCATACTTGTATTTTGGGGTTCTACTAAAACATGTTTAAATGCTTTAATTTTCCTCATCCTGTGTGAATATACCTGTAGTCACCGACTGTCTAAAACACTCCTTTTTAGTGCCTGTCTCTTTGAGAAAAAAATAAATAAATTAAAGCTGCAAGCAGTGTTGAACGGGCCCTCGCCCCTTTGCACACATCGGGGTACCCGCTGCCGTGCATTTCCATGAAAGTCGGACACTGCACGCAACAGTTAGAGGGTATTTTCTGCGTGGAGCACGTGGCGCTAAAGACTCTTATAAAACATGTCAAGTTTGGGGCTGATTAGACAATGTATAGTCGATTTGCAACAACTTCCTGTTTCCTGTAGGTGGCGCTATGACTCTCACTCATAATGTCACGTATCTGTCTTCAGGTCTGGACTCTTATCCAGCTTGTGAAATTTGGGGCAGATCAGAGTATGTAAAGTCAAGTTACAACAGCCTCCTGTGTCATGTCGAAACATCGAAATTGGCCGCGCCGCCACAACAACGCCGTTTCTCGGAAACACAAAAGCATCGTGAAGGTGTTGAGATTCTGCTGCCCGACTTTGAGATGGATCTCTTGAATCCTCTAGGAGGAGTATCGTAAAGTTCTACACCTGTAAAGTGATAAAATGGCCTCTTCTCACATGACCTATGACATCACCGTTCGAGCGATCAAAATTCCTTCGCGATGTAGCGTCACATTAGTTTGAGGGTTAAACCACCCAAATATGATGCGAATCCGATAAACACTCTAGAGGAGTATGTAAAAGTATGAATAAAATACATGAAAAACGCACAAAATTAAAAATGGCCGACTTCCGGGTGGGCGGAGCTAATGAAACCCAATGAGGAATATGTCTGAAATAATGAGCAGGATGTGCCTACCAAATTTCATGAATATAGGATCAACTTTGTCCAAACTATGGCCTTCCACGCATTAGGGGGCGCTATGGAGCCCGACGGCGACGCCCGGGTCCAATCACTACTGATCACTACAGAACTTTTCACCAGTTCTGATGCGTATTCTAGTTTTCGTGAGTTTTCGTGCATCCTAAGCGCCTCAATAATGCGATCTCACAGCGGAAAAATAATCTCTAGAAAAACGATAGGTTTCCTTGTACTTGGTGCCGGGGACACCGTCGGGTTCCCGGTTCTTTAGTGCTCGGGCCCTAAAAAGTCGTCTGCTCTGATTGGCTGGTGAGAAAAATATGGTTCACCTTTACAAAGGTAGATCTCCAGCTGTGGGCGGTATATTCTAATGAGCCTGCATGTGACATAGGAAGCGGAGCCTCATCTGATTGGCTGGTTGAGTCACATGTTTTCTGATCTAAAAAGCCCATAATAAACTGACTGGGTCGTCTTATTTCACAGTTTGTGGTATTATATATATATTATATTATATTTGTGGTATTTATAGACACTCCAGATACCCAGATGGACGTATACTGAAAAAAGTGAGCTCTTCATGATATTCCTCCTTTAATATGCTGATAAAACCAGGAATGGAAACAGACACCAGCATAAATAAATAAAACTTTATTTTCAGTAAAGAACTACACACAGTATTGCATTCTGTGATATGGATCGATCGTTTGTATTAACAGAGATAAATGTACTGTGGTGTACATGAACTGGACATGTAAACATTTTAACAACCTTCAAATACTTAAAGCAACCCCCCCCCCCCATAGAAAATACATCCATTAAAATAAGATGCTAAATATCATATACAGAGTTCTACCAATCATTCTATCTATCTATCTATCAGTCCAACAGCTCCAGGTCTACTGATGGTGATGCTGAGAGATCTGAACCGATAACCGACCCTCGTTAACCGATTATTGACCGATAACCGACCCTCGTTAACCGATTATTAACCGATAACCGACCCTCGTTAACCGATTACTGACCGATAACCGACCCTCGTTAACCGATTACTGACCGATAACCGACCCTCGTTAACCGATTATTGACCGATAACCGACCCTCGTTAACCGATTATTGACCGATAACCGACCCTCGTTAACCGATTATTAACCGATAACCTACAAGATTCTTGCCTCACATGCACCTTTAGTTTAGTTTAGCAGGTTGTCAGCTGTGTGTGTCTGTCCGGATTAACGACAGTGTGTGTGTTTGTGCTACGTTAGCATCTGTATTTCTGCTGGTAGCTTCGTGCTCCCCGTATAGTCACACTCATATATTCGGTCAGCGCGGCGTAACTTCAGCGAGTCTCCGACAGACTGTGTGTGTGTTGTCGGTGGCGTTACAGCTGTGAACGTAGGTGTAGCAGACTGTGTGTGTACAGTTTATTTGTTGGTGAATAAATGCTACGAGGCTACAACTCCTCCGCTCAAGCGAGCTGGAGAGACGGGAGCCAACTTCCTGTATCTGTAACTCCGGCTCAGACTCTCTTAAGGTGGAGCAGCTTTTCTCCCTTAAGTTTTTCTCAGTTTTTCTCAGCTTTTTAATTAATTATTAACATTTCTTTTAACCAATAGCGTTAATCAGTTAAAATCCTTAATGTCGGTTAACGGTTAATTAATAACATCCCTAGTGATGCTTCCAGGTGTTTCCAGGGGGAACACATTACTTTTTAGGAACTAAAAATGTCACTTGATTTCGGATCATTTGAGCCGACTCGCACTGGAACATAGTATGAAAGTATCAAAGTCCAAAGGCAGTTTTCCCAACGTGTACTGAGACAAACATAAGTTTAGGACTAGACGTAAGAGGAGCTGGAGGAGACTTCCATTTAAAGGGAAGCCTACTACAGATGCTGTACTGAGAGGTCCAGACATCAGATCCAGACCTGATACTGAAGGACTGACTGCAGTGGAGATTCATAAAAAACAGAAAAGTGCATGAAAAACAACACTGATGACTGTTCACATCAATCTATCTTGTCAGTTGTGCTGAGGAAGAGTCCTTATTGTTGAATCCTTATTTTTCACACTTGTTTGGATTCTTTTCAAACAGAACGAACAGGTCCAGTTCAATATCCACAACAGAATACCTTCACAGACAGAGACTGGATTTATGACTCTCCTTTACATATTTACTGGTGGGACTCTGCAGGGATCCAGTCTATGTGGGGATCCAGTCTATGTAGGGATCCAGTCTATGTGGGGATCCAGTCTATGTAGGGATCCAGTCTATGTGGGGATCCAGTCTATGTTGGGATCCAGTCTATGTGGGGATCCATCCTGTGATGACTTCTTCCAGCATCATGTCACATGAACACTTCTGTGTTGGTGCCACAGTATTTGTGTGGAAACACAAGAACCATCGCAGTAACACGGTCAGAGGGATCAAGAGTCCATCTTCTCCTGCTTCTTAAATAGCTTCATGAGCTGGTAGAATCTGTGAGCAATCTGATCAAAGAAACAGAAACAGTTATCAGTCATCACAGCTTTAAGCAGTCATATCAACACAAACAGAAAGAGATGAGCTCACCTGTCCTGAAGGCTTGTTAAGTTTCTCTGACAGAGCAGAGAAAGTCTCTCGTGAAGCTCCTTTAGTCTTCAGCTCCATCAGAATAGATCGATCTTCATCTCTGGAAGAAGCAGAACACAGGTGATGAGCACTAAAAAAATTTATTTTTACATTTTAAGGACATTCTATTCTTTGACTTTCTTTTAAAACTTTTTTATTAATTTTTTTTACATTTTTAGGACATTCTATTCTTTGACTTTCTTTTAAAACTTTTTTATTAATTTTTTTTACATTTTTAGGACATACTATACTTTGAGTTTTTTATACCTTTTTTTTTTTTTTTACATTTTTCGGACATACTATACTTTGAGTTTTTTATACCTTTTTTTTTTTTTTACATTTTTCGGACATACTGTCGGACTGTCATACTAAATTTTGACTTTTTTAAAAACTTTTTTTTTTATTTATTTATTTTTTACATTTATAGGACATACTATACTTTGACCTTTTTTTTATACTTTTTTTTTTTTCCACATTTTTCACACATACTATACTTTGACTTTTTTTAAAAAACTTTTTTTATTTTTTTTTTTTTTTTATTTTTACATTTTTAGGAAATACTATTCTTTGACTTTCTTTTAAAACTTTTTTATTAATTTTTTTTACATTTTTAGGACATACTATACTTTGACTTTTTAAAAAAAAAAATTTTTTCATGTAACCGCTCCACACTTCTTAATCAAAATAATAATAATCAAAGACAGTTCTAAAAGATTTCTAATAAACGGGTAATGTGCGACCACATCATTTTGGAATAAACTCTAGGAGGTCACAGTGAAACTTATTAAACTAATTAAATAAAAACGTTCTGGTTTACAACTTTCCGACTAGTCTGAGTTGACAGGTAGCTGTGAGGTTGGGAACATTAGCCTAGCTTAGCATAAAGACTGGAGGCAGGGGGAAACAGCTAGCCTGGTTCTGTCCAAAGCTTAGAAATACACTTCACTAATTAACACTTTGGATCTACTTTGTTTAATCCGTCCGCAGACAGAGAGGTTAAATGATCATTTGTGGATTTTCAGCTGTGTGCAGCTTCTTCAAGTCTCATCACAGAGATATTTGGGACCATATGTGCCACAAATTGTCTTGTTTACATTTCTGTTTGTGTTACAGATTAAACTAATGAGATGTTAATCAGTGAGCTTTAGAGGCACCAGTAGACAGAACCAGGCTGGCTGTTTCCTCAGAGACTAAGTGAGCTCGTCATGGCAGCAGAGGAAGAAGTATTCATATTCTTTACTCAAAGTAAAAGTATTCAACTCAAAGTAAAATCTTACCTACTTATGAAAATACAGAAGTATTATCACCAAAATGCACTTAAAAGGATCAAAAGTAAATATGCAGAATGTTTCCTTTCAGAGTTTCCATCTTAGTATCTAAGTAGAAGTATTATAGTCTATAGCACTCAAATAAAAAAGTGCAACATTTCCCTCTGAAAGTTTAAAGTAAAATGGAAATACTCACATTAAGTACCTCAGAATACATGTACTTAGTTACTTCACATCACTATAATACATAACAGTGATTCTGTGTAACATTTCTTAGACTTGTGATCAGTATCATTTCCAAACACTCTTCAGATTTCATAATTTTTTCTGAAGTATTGTGAGGATTGGTCTAAATGTGGATGCTGAACATATAGTAAATCCCTGGGGGGGGGGGGGGGGGGGTCAATAGATTACAGAACCAACTACTGACCTGGTCCACGCCACCACCACCTCGCCCTTCTTCCTGATCACGTTCTTGGCGTGGAGGCTGTTGGGGGACAGAGATGTTGGGGAGGATCTGGATTCACTATCCTCTTTCTTCATCTCCTCTGTGCTCTCCTCTTCCTCCTTTCTGAACCGCTTGGCTTTGGACTTCTCTTGGTGCTTCCTCCGTTTTCTACCTTTGTCACAATCCCTTCGGCCTCTCTCCGGTGTGCTGCTGACGTCCTCCGACGGCACCGCTTCATCTCTCTCAGAGTCTGAAACATGTGACGCCAACACTCGGCTCCTCTGATCCGTCTCAGCGGGGCGATGTGGACCGATCCCGTCCTGTGGAGCCGTCACGTCTTCTCCTCTGTGGCGTGTTGGACTTGTGTTCTCATCAGCAGTGACTGTGATCTCCTGGTTCATCTGTCCACAGGAAGGATCAGAGCTGTGAAGACCGTTGTGCAGATTGTTGTTTGGAGGAGTTTTAGGCTGATTTTTCACAGAGTCTGACAGTTTCTGTGAATCCTCAGAAAAACAACCTTTTTTGTGTGATGAATGTTTAGTTAGTGTTACGTTCTCCTCTTGAGAGAGATGGATATCTGCGTCATTGGCAGCCTCACAGATCCCAGCAGCGTTTGAATTCTGAGATTTGTCCCACGAAAACGCCGTTGCTTGACCGTCTTTAGTTTCCACGTCATCTTCTCTGTGTCGCTGGTCTTCTTCCGTTAGTGTGCGACTTAAGCTGTCATCCTCAGTGAGCGTGATATCTGCGCACGTGGCCGCCTGACGAATCTTCACGATGAAGTGATCGTTGGACTTCTCCATCACTAGCGCCTGCATGGGCAGGTCGGGCTTGAACACGAAAGGTGTGGCGAGTACTTCGCTGCTGCTGGAGTCACAGCTGGAGATGTCCGTGTCCAGGGCCAGGTGGATGTCCTGCTCCGATGCGTCTTCCTCCTCCAGCAGAGCGTCCTCACTTATGTGAGCGCTGATGACGCTGTCTGGAGTGGACATGAGGTGCATGCTGGACGGCTGCAGGAAGCTGAGGTGGCTGTCTGACTTGAGAGGTGATGGGTTGGTGAGGGAGACGGCCAGGTCTTCAGATAGAATAGAGTACGTCCTCTGTGTAGCCTGCAGCACTGCTCTGCTCTCTGATGGCACTTCTAACAAGCAACTCTCATCAAATAAAGCCGGATTCAGGTGGATCCGATCTCTGGACAGCGGAGAGGTCATCTTACGAGGTGAAATGCTAGACCACGTCGCAATGAGTTTTGAGGGAGTATCAAATTTGGTCGGGGACAGCAGCTTAGAAGGAGAGTCGAATTTAGTCGGAGTGGTGATGCTGATGAGTCTCTCCCCGTCCTTCCTCGGTGTCCCGAGTGACCACGCCGTGCTGTCTCCGGTGATGCCACTGCTCTCTAGCAGGTCGGATCCTTGCAGGAGACACTTGAAGATTTCTCCCATCTGAGTGTCTCTCACCAGGTTGAATGTTAAACTGGAGGCTTGTTGTTCCGTGAGAAGCTCAAAGTCCCTTTTGTCAAGCAAAGAGACATTTTGAGGGACAACCAAAGAGGACATGTTACTCTTCTCTGGAGTTGAAGGAATGTTTTTTGGAGGAATGAAGACGGCCACAGTTTGCGTATTTGGGTCAACGTTCCCGTCTTTTTCCACATGTGTGATTCGGATATCTTTGCCTCTGCTTCCGAGGCCCGTTTTGTACGGCGCCACAGCACACGGCCGGATGTGATTCATGCTGCTCGGAGCCGACTGGGCTTCCATTTGTTGACACTGTGGCTTCTTTGCAGGAGGCGGTCTAGATAACTTCTCATTTCCACTGGGCCTTTTGTTCTCAGCCTGACTTCTTGCTGGTTTGCAAAGGCTATTCAGTGTTGTGTAAATGTCCCTGAACAAGTAGTCAACTTGGACATCTACAAAGTCCCACAGCCTCTGCTTCAGGTCCACTGCTTGCTGTTCAAAGATGCGTTTCACGATACCGTTATTTGATACTTTGCTGAACACAGATGTGACCAGTTTCTTCAGCTTAGACTTCAGCTCCCCTTCCTGACTGCATATCTGACCAAAGTGAGCACCATCCACAAACTCTAAGAAAGACTCCTGGAAGTTTTCCATCACACCATAGAAGCTTTTCTTGGGAAAGGTTTTATGAAGCTTCATGTACTTTTTTCGGATCTCAGCGCGAACCATCTTGAATGTCTCCATGACTTCCTCTGTGGTGGAAAAAGAAGCTTTGGTTGCTGCGGGACAAACCGTTTTAAACCGACTCTTTGGACTTCGTGTTGATACACCTGCTGTTTCTTTTGATGCAACACAACTTCCTTCAGATTTCCTCTTTAACAAAGACTTAGGACTTAGTTTAATTTTCACTGGTTGAGCTAACTTCGCCCTCTTGGTTGCAGGAGCAGGAGAACCTGCAGCCGTTTCATCACTTTCACTTATAATTTCCCCTTCCTCCAGTTCAGTGTCAGAGAGACTTGAAGGCAGGTCCGATACCTTATCCACCACGTTCTGTGTGTCCTGGTTTGCAGGAGAACCCGGATATTTGTTCTCTTTGTTTACATCCAACTTCTTTGTGTTGGCATCAACAGGAGAACTGGAGAATTCTGCACAGGAGGGAAAAGTTAAGACATTTAGCATCTCATAATTAGGATTAAAATACCTCAGTATTACAAGGTCCCTATCATGTTAGTTATCATGATGAAGTGTTACTGCCATTTGAGAAGCCACAGCTTTGACAGCAGTACCTCGTGTGGTTTACATTTATTACCTCTTTGGTCTGTGGAGCCCGGGGGGGGGGGGGGCATAGAGAGGAACAATATATATATTGAGGCCACAATTTACTAATTTGTGCGCATGAGATAAAAATAGTTCCCTCAATTTAATCCCCATGTTTTGATGAATTTGTGCACATGAGACACATGCACACTTGCAGCTTTAATCTCAAATTGTTTTCATGTGATCAGAACTTAAATTTGTCATCATCTTGGAACCAGTGCTGGTCTATCTAAGTCAGTTTCATCTGACATCAGTTTCTCTCAGCCGTTAGAGAAAGGAGCATCCTGTGAAAACATCACAATGTCATGACATGACACCTACATTACCCACAATGCAACTACTCAACCGCTGACAGTTTGGTTGGAGTCACAGTTGTGTTCTGCTCGTAGCAGCTAATGTAGCCTGGAGCCTCAGGGACCTACAGACGTCTGGTCACATCACTTCTTTATAACTCCACATGTTTTACTGTTTAAACTTGTAGTCTTCAGACCCAACCCACGCTGACTCAAGTGACATCACTTGTCGACATTTATCAGACACAAAAGGTTTAATACAGTAGACTTCTGATGTGTAGGATCGGTCGAGTTCCCCTTTAATAAGACCTCCATTTGCTATCTTGAGTAAATAAGATCATTTAGTTCGTAACACAATTTGTCTGCCTAAGAAATAACGACTAAGAGACCGTTAAGTTGTGACCACAAGGCCTAAAAAATGACTCATCTACTGGATGAATGTGTATGTTATTTTCTTTACCTTTCTGAAGGCTCTTGACGTGACCTGGCTTGCCATGAACATGGAGGTGACTTCTCTTGGTTATCCGTATGGGGCTCCTCAGAGGACTTATGACATCGGGGATCCTCATCAGATTGTTCAGCGTGTGCATCATGGAGTCCTCATCATGGAGTAACGGAACAGAGCTGGAGGGCTCGATGTTACTCGCATGGCTCTTTCCAGGAGTGAAGCTCTTCTTTGGGGTGAAATTGAGGTCCCTGTACTTCTCTGGCAGCGCCGTCTCTTCTGTCGTACTGCTGACTTTGGACACGGCGATACAGCCGGTGGAGGAGCTCGGCTCAGCTGCGACGCTGCTGCTGTCATTGCTGTCTTCGTCTGGCTGTGTTAAAACGTAAATAGCCTCAGGCAGACTTAGCCCTTCTTGTGGAAGTGATTCAAGGCTTATTGTACTGGATACAGCGTCTGCATCTTTTGGACCATCTTGCTTCTTGTGATTGGAAACGGAAGCAGAAGGACGTGGTCCTCGTGGACATTCCTGAGGTAGAACAGTGGGGGAAAGTTGCTTCCTTTGGCGGTCGACCTCGTCAGGAACATCTTCAGCTACAGGACTTTTCCTTGAGAGTGAAGCAGCTTCTTTGACTGAGTCAGCAGGGGGGCTTTTCTGTACTGCAGTTCTACCCTTCAGTTCTACACTTGGATCGAGCACAACGGGGTCTGTAACAGCAACAGATCGATCAGTACTGTTTCCAGGATTTACTTTTTGAGAAGAACTGCCTGTGTGTTGGTTATAAATGCTTCCAGATGTGTCGGTGTCACCATCTGTCGCCTCCAGAGGAACACAGTCATCCACCTGGCTTTCTGAGGCCAGCTTCTCCTCATGATCTCTTAGAGAGCTGATCTGTGGTGATGTTGCTGAGTCAGTCATCTGACTCTCTGTAGTATCTGGGTGTTGGCTATGAGATGAGGTAGTTTGGACTGAATTGTCTTCAAGTTGCTTGTCAGCTGCAGTAGTTTCACTCCAGTTTTTGTCCTTTTCATTGACATGTTTGGCATCATCACACCTCTTGTGTGTCTTTTCGGGGGTATCTGAAGATTGTACGGCAACATCTTCTAATTCACTGCTGTTTACTTCATCAATCACACACATGTCCTCAATGTTAGGCTGTGAACTCTCATCGTCTGATCCGTCTTCAACGACCTTGTCCACCGGTGAGAGGTCACCCTGGCTGACGCTGAAGGCCAACACTGGCTTCTTAATTGGTGAAAGGGTTAAATTCAATGTTTCCATGAAACACAGTTTCCTGTTGGGACTATTTTCTTCCACGGAGCTTTTCTCAGTGATATTTGGTTCTTGGGATGATCTTTTTAAGGCCTCGTGTGTTTTTTCTTGTCTTTCTTTACTCCTGACATCCACTTTATCTTCTTCTTTTGACCTCTCTTTCTCACGTTCTCTGCTCATCTCCGATAGACTGCTCCTCTTATGCTTTCTGCTGATTTTATCTTCACGTCGTCTCTCCTCCTTCCTTTGACAATCCTTTGACGGTCTATCCCCCCCCCTCTCTTTGGAGGACTCACTGCAGCGCTCAGCGTGTTGATTTGAAGAGGACTTTTTCTGCTCCTTTGCGTCTGAGCTTCTAACATGTCCGTCACTGGTCTTGACTTTTCTCTGATCTCGACCGTAGCCCTCTTTAGAGCTGTGAGCTGCACCGTGTTCGGTGTCTGATGTGGACACTTTGGCTGCATCCTGTCTCCGTTCTCGACCTCTCCCTTTCTTGTCATCAGAGGAAACTGAGCTCTCTGGTGGGGGGCTTTTAGACCGGTCTGATCTGTTCCTGCTTTTACATGATCTGGAGTCAGATCTTCGTCCTGTGTCTTTGTCTGCTTTGTGAGACCTGTTTTTGTCAGGGGCAGGACAGTCCTTACTGGTATCTGAACCACTTCTATGTTTCCTATCTGTTGATTCAGATAGTTTTTGACTTGGACATTTGTCCTCTCTGTGCTTGGACTTGTGTTTGCCTGACTCACTGTGTCGGGTTGATGAACTGCTGCTGACCTTCCTGCTGGATCCACTGTCTTTCCTGGAGGGTGGAGGAGGATCGCTAGGAAGATGATCCTGAGCTGGTGGAGGTGGAAGAGGGGGAGGAGCACTGGATGGTGGAGGCAGAAGACTAGAGGATGGAGGAGGAGGCAGCAGAAGACCGGAGGGTGGTGGAGGAGGCAGCAGAAGACTAGACGATGGAGGAGGAGGCAGCAGAAGACTAGAGGATGGAGGAGGAGGCAGCAGAAGACCGGAGGGTGGAGGAGGAGGCGGCAGAAGACTAGACGATGGTGGAGGAGGCAGCAGAAGACTGGAGGGTGGAGGAGGAGGCAGCAGAAGACTAGAGGATGGAGGAGGAAGCGGCAGAAGACTGGAGGGTGGTGGAGGAGGCAGCAGAAGACTAGAGGATGGAGGAGGCGGCGGCAGAAGACCGGAGGATGGAGGAGGAGGCAGCAGAAGACTAGAGGATGGAGGAGGAGGCGGCAGAAGACTAGAGGATGGAGGAGGAGGCGGCAGAAGACTAGAGGATGGAGGAGGAGGCAGCAGAAGACTGGAGAATGGAGGAGGAGGCGGAAGAAGACCGGAGGGTGGTGGAGGAGGTAGCAGAAGACTGGAGGGTGGTGGAGGAGGTAGCAGAAGACCGGAGGGTGGTGGAGGAGGTAGCAGAAGACTGGAGGGTGGTGGAGGAGGTAGCAAAAGACCGGAGGATGGAGGAGGAGGCGGCCTACACATGGAGCGCCGACTGGAGGATTTTTGATCCCGCAGATTATTAAAGTGAGACTGGTGATGATGGTGACCTTTGTCTGACCTGGGGAACACAAAGATTTACCATTGATCAGTAGAGATAACATACTAAATAACAAGCTACTACTCATCCTAATTTACCTGCCAACATAATCTAACAATTCCTACTTTTTTTGGGGAAATGTTAGATTATCTCATTAGTAGGGTTAATGACGATATGCTTATCTCTTGATTTGATACTATCCCCATACTTGGCTGCTGATTCAGTATTACGATTCTACAAGTATTGCCATTCGATATTACGATTTATAAAAACTTTTTTAACGCTAGACCATGGGAAAAATGTAATCATACACTCAGGGCTCGAGCTTAAGGACGTCCCGTCATCTTGGGGCCGAAAAAAATATGATCTATATGTGTAGCGCGGCTAGAGATCACTCTATCACATCCTGCTGCTCCTCTCCCCATGACAGGAGCATCTTGTCCAGCAGCTCCTCCAACCACTCCTCTAACTTTGAGACGCAACTAGCAGGGTAGAATAACAAAGATTTTAAATTCGGGACGATCCGCATTCTTTTCGGGACGGTCCGCATTCATTTCGGGACGGTCCGCATTCTTTTCGGGACGGTCCGCATTCATTTCGGGACGGTCCGCATTCATTTCGGGACGGTTCCCGTTCATTTCGGGACGGTCCGCATTCTTTTCGGGACGGTCCGCATTCATTTCGGGACGGTCCGCATTCTTTTCGGGACGGTCCGCATTCATTTCGGGACGGTCCGCATTCATTTCGGGACGGTTCGCATTCATTTCGGGACGGTCCGCATTCATTTCGGGACGGTCCGCATTCATTTCGGGACGGTCCGCATTCATTTCGGGACGGTTCCCGTTCATTTCGGGACGGTCCGCATTCATTTCGGGACGGTCCGCATTCATTTCGGGATGGTCAGCATTCATTTCGGGACGGTTCCCGTTCATTTCGGGACGGTCCGCATTCTTTTCGGGACGGTCCGCATTCATTTCGGGACGGTCCGCATTCATTTCGGGACGGTCCGCATTCTTTTCGGGACGGTCCGCATTCTTTTCGGGATGGTTCCCATTCATTTCGGGGCGGTCCGCATTCATTTCGGGACGGTCCGCATTCTTTTCGGGGTTAGTTTAGAGCCCTGATACACTTCTATGGAATTTTACTTCTCTAAATCTCTAAATTGATTCAGTAAACTGTTTGACTTTGTGTCTGTATGTAGTCAGAGATGTCCTGAAGTGTAACGCCCACCCTCCGGTTACCCCCCCAGGTTAAAACTGTTAGCCCTTTCAGCACTGTTACAGTTGTTAGCACCGTTAGCTGCTAGCACTGTTAGCTGTTAGCACCATTAGCTGCTAGCAGCCGGCTCAGACATCTCAGTGTTCAGAGCCGTATGCAGGCAGGCAGTCCCAGGTGTATGAGTTGTAGCTGCTGCAGAAGTGGGCCGATCACACATTGCATTAAATCGAAAAGTGCTTGTGGAGATTGGCTGCGAGCAAAACAATACAAATAGTCTTTTCTAAATCTGGGCACAAAAAAGGATGGACTGCAGGTATCGCTTGACTGGAGAAGTTTCGATACTACTTGGTGCTGGGTTACTTGGGTTGGCGCCTTAAAAAGGTATCGAGTACCAACACCCAGTCCTACTTGTGAGTCTACCAGTTCATTTAAAAACAACACTTACTGTTGGTTCAACCTCTGAATCTCAGCATCCTTTCGTGTCACCTCCTGTCGAGCTGTTTGTAAAAGTGCACAGATGTTCTTTTTGAGACGGCAGTTCTCCGTGTTCAACCCTGTATTCTGTTTTTAAAAAGAGAGAGAGAGAGGGAGACAGAGAGAGAGACAGAGATAACACAACATATCAGTGCTGTTGAATCTTTAGTGGAGATGGATTCTGACAACAGTTTTTACTGGAATACCCAGCTTTCCTCATCAGCCTGTTCCAGGATCAGTTCACGTAGGTGCCTCATACCATCATTTAAAATCTCTCTACAGCAGAGGACAATGATTCTCCACAAAATACATGTAAAACCATTATGGGAAAAGACAGTTTGAAATTGAATATCAGTCCAACATAAATATAATCTTTGCTTTTAATATTTTTCACTTTAGCTTTTTATTTCTGCTGATTGTATTCAAACTTCATAAATCATAAAATGGTGTTCATTAGTGGAAATTATCTTTAGTTGAACAAAACGTGTCATAAACGTCTGTTTGCCACAGAGATTATTTTCTGCAATAATCCAAAACAGAACAATCCCGTTGGGTTTTTGTCGCGAGAACCAAGGCGATACTAACTTCTGGGTTGGGCTACAAAGATACGTCATCCCTGGAACACTCTATAGACCCGACTGGGTCCGAGTACACTTTGTCCCCAAAGTCCAGTTCGTTTGATTAGTGTGAACGCTCCGTACCGTACTCGGGCACGGTTCGTTGATCCGTACTGGAGTCCACTTGAAAAGGTGGTTTCGGGCACGGATCATGTGTACTCGGGTACGGTTCGTATCAGGTGTGAAAGCCAACTGTACCAAAACACGGAAGTGGACCGCTAGTTAACGAGAGTAACGTTAGCAGTCAGCGATTAGTTTTGAAAGGGCTGGCTGTTTTCAACGCTGCTGGCCGTAATCTGTAGGCTATACATAGATATAAAACTGTTTCATATTTATGTCTGTATCTGCGCGCAGCATACGTCAATCTCAATCGTACCTAATATGAAAACGCCCTTAGACACCCACTGCCCATGTTTATACTTTTAATTTAAGTTCTAGAGGTGTTTTTTAAATTTCCAAGGGGTCCAGGTTTAGTTACACTTTAAGCAATTAAATACTGCACAACGTCTTCAAACCGCTGAACAATGAGGAAAATACAACTAACCTGCGTCTCCATCTGCTCCACTCTCCTGCGCAACTCTTTAATTTGGTTTTGAGCTGCTTGGAATCTGGACTTCAACTGCAAATAAAACAAAAGGAAAATGATTGTGAGATCTCTGCCTCTCAGAGAATCTTGATTTCTGCAAAGTCTCCATCAGAGCATTAAAGATAAAAATATTCAGAGCCTTCCAGAGTAGTAAAATCCCTCCAGATAGCATTATAAACCACTGTGCAGCTTTATGGGATCTAATAAGCCTTCAAACTGATGGATCTATTACTCAAACTGGACATCCTGGATCTTAGCGGTACCTGGAACAACATGCCCCCCACCAACCCTAATGATCATGATCAAATTATCATTATAAACATAAACATATCACAATGAACGTAGATAGCAAACATGGCTATTGTTAGTATTCACAGCTGTCCAGCTAGCAGCATGTGGAAGACTGTCAGAGTGTGGCAGGTAGGTCGATTACAGTCCTGCGACAGCCACAGACGCTGCATTTATTTCTGTTTTTTTTGTCAGAGCATTTGATTTATTGATTGCTGTCGGGCTGTAATGACAACTTCGACAAATATAACATAATAATACACTACTGACCCGAGCTTTAATCTTCATTTCACACAGGATATACCATATATTATACCATATATTTATATTTAGAATGGTTATTGTTCAAACCATCTTCTTCAAGCTGACCTGATTAATGAGATGAGATGTGACTTCCCACCTCTGATAAACTATTTCCTGAGGGAAACTCTGGACATGTGCAACAGGGTCCTTTAGCAACCCTATACTTATTATATATATATATATATATAAATATATATATATAGATATATATATATATATATCTATATATATATATATATATAATATTATTATATATAGAGAGTATGGTCTAAACCTGCTCTATTTGAAAAGTATCTTGAGATAACTTCTGTTTTGATTGAGTTATTAAATTAATAACTCAACACAATGCAAAAATCCAGGTTGGTAACAAAGCTGCAGAGCAAAGCAAAAAAAAGGTGAATCTCAAGCCTCCCCTTCAGTGTGAAAGGCATGTTATAACATGTTATAACATAACATGTTATAACATGTTATAACATGTTATAACACATCAATAGAGAGAAAGTATCACCTCAGAGTATGATGACTCTCTGCTCTGCTGTTCCTCTGCCACAATTTCTTCATAAAGATCCATTGATTCTTTCAGCTGAGAAGCCTTTGGGGATGACTTCTCTGCAATAAACACAATAAGACATAAAGATATAAAGACATAAGGACATAAAGACATAAAGATATAAAGCCTCAATGTTGGACAAAGGAATCTATTTCCCAGCATTAGAATACAATAATATTATTTGTAGTAATAACATTGTGCCATGATAGCAGACCGAAGTGAAACTTTCCAAAAGGACTTTTACCTGCATTGCTGTTAAAGCTGATGTCCAGACCATCATAGATATCCACAGAATCATCATTGACGTCAGGTAGAAAGACTGTAGAATGTATTATACATGTATTATTATTATTGTCATGTACAGCTATAATCAACCCTTTTTTAAACACAAGTCTTAACACAAAATTAGGCCAAAATCACTACCACATTAATTCCCCAATGCTACATATTTAAAGTGACTTTGTGGTGCATTAATTTTACCGTTAGAATTAAGACACTAAAATAAAATTGCAGGAATTATGTTATTTTGGGTACAAAATATGTGTCTATATTTACTGGGAAAACAATTCTACACTGCATATATTAAAACATTGAATGATTTCATCCGTAGAAATGAAGCATCTTCAAATATTTTACAATTTGAATGTTTTTAAGATGAATTTCAGTTTTATATATGCAATTATTTTGTGACTGAGAACTGGAGTGAGATCCTTCCTGGTGGAGACGTCTACACTAGCCTACAGTATATATTATATGCTAAAATAGCCTTATTACAAACTAGGGATGTCACGGTGAGGACATTTTCCCACCGGTTAATAAATTTGTTACAACACCGGTGTTACAGATTACACCGGACATTTTAGAAAAAAAGATGACGCTCGATATCTGTAGAGCGCTGACTTTGATCTTTAACGTTGGGCGAAATAGGAGGAATGAATAGACGCTTTTGCCTTTTCGCTTTGACACCAAATCCTCCGCCAATGTCTTGTCTGTCAACTCTCTCTCGTCTTGTGATAAGTGTGTGAAGTCTGACTCCTGCTACTCTGAGCTGAGACTCTCTCGTCCGACTATGTATTGATACCACGGCGCTGATACGAGATAATAAACTAAATGGGTTTTATTTCTATAAAAAAAAAAAGCAAAACGACTTTGGGGGGTGTTGGGCAAGTACACTAATGTAGTCTAATCGATGTATGGCCGAACAGCGTGTAACACCAGTAACACGACTACCGCAGCAAGCCTATTACAAACCAGAATCCCTCATAATACACAAATACCACTAAATAAATCTCAATCTAAATGTGTATGTGTAAATGTCATTTGCTAAACTTACGTCCAGAAGCACCATTGGTGTCAATGTTCTCCATTCTTCCGAGTTTCTCTGTGGCTCAGTTCCTGAAGGAAAATCAATAGTTATTAACACTTATTACCGATATCAGCCAGAACACACAGAACACAGACACTGAAAACAGAGGCAAGACCACAATTAAACATGAATTCACAATTGATTCTAGAGTTAGTATACAAATAATAAAGGGCCACTCCATCATATTCAATGAATGAAACGCTCCAACAAAAAAGAAAAAAGAATCTGGTATCTGTGGCTGTCACAGGACTGTAAGAAGCTTGTGGACGGCCTGCGTGCACTCTGACCGTGCACTCTGACCGTGCACTCTGACCGTGCACTCATTGCACGTTACTGGAGTCTCACACAAGCTTCTAGCTTGACAGCTGTGAAGAGACGGGCTGTCAGTGTTGCAGACTTGGTGACTTTCTCTCTAGATTTAGGGACTTTTGGAGCTGGTGCTGCTAGCTGCTTTCATTGGAGAAGAGTTGGCATCACTGGGCTGAGATTTTAGGTTGGATCATTTTAAATATCTAGCGTACTCTTGCTAGTTTCTCAGCATTACCAACCCCAGCTTTAATGGAAGTGCAATACTAAATCACTGGAGTACAGACTAGTTAAACTTCCCTATTGCAGTCCACATCACAGATAGTAAGGGGTTGGGCATCAATATGACAATATATATATTTCAATTCAATTCAAACTTTATTGCAGACTCAAGGTCCAGATAAAAAAACAAAACATTACATATAATTCATTAAAATACAAGAAGCACTATTAAAAAGTCATGATTAAAAGAGATTAAAAATATGAATATATACATATATTAATGCCTTACATATAAAGAACTGTACCAAAGCCTCCACAGCTGTGGTTGGTACCGTGTAGTGATAAATCTTATGTTAGATTATGACATTCTCAGAGTCATTTATCCGGCATATAAATTTGTACATGAGATTTCTTAAGACAGTTTGAAAAGTATTTATACCTGCAGACACAAACATTTCACCTGCACTGCAACATCTTGGTCTTTTCAGTAATATTCTCATTGCATCATTATATGCAACTTGAAGTCTCTGTAAGCTGCTTTTTTATAGTCTGACCACAGATGGGCTGTATATATGCAGTGATGTACAATATGCTCTGAACAGAGACATCTGAACACATATTAAACTTCTGTGAGAGAATGTTTGCTTGTGCACACATCTTGCGGCCTTGCCTATAAATATCATCATCATCTGTCATGTCTTCAGTAATGAAATGTCCAAGATATTTTACCTTATTACAGACACAAAGTTTACTTTAATGGGATAGAAATGTGTCAATCATCAGACGTTTATACCCTAGTAGCCATGTGTTTATTCCCTGCTTGTATTAGGTAACTGTAGGCACTATTACAAATCAACGACTGCTTTATGACAATTTATATATGAATTTCACATAAATTACTACCTTGAGATGGTATTTAAGTTGATGGATTTGTCAAAAATATACATTTCTGTTTTGTGGTTCTATCACTAATAATTTTCTCAATTTACTATGATATCACAGTTCAGATAGATAGATAGACAGTTAGTAACTTTATTGACCCCGAAGGAAATTCAAGTTTCCAGCATCACAGTTCCATAGTGCAAACATATTAGTAAAAACGACACAAGTAAGTAATACAGTGTATATATATATATATATATATATATATATATATATATATATATATATATATATATATATATATATATATATATACCAGATATAAAAATAACAGGAGTTGAAGAAACTGTTAAAAATGAATATAGTGCAGGGTAACAACTGAGATACAGGACTATTAAAAATGTGAATATAGTACAGAAAGTGATATAGTGGATAATAAAATATAGGAGATATAGAGACCAGGGGATTAAGAAATGTCAAATATGGAATGTAATGCGGGATAAGAACTGAGGTAGAGAAGTTCTTTTTTTTAAAAATAGACTTAAGTGCAGAATAAAGCTGTACATTGTTTGTAGAATACAGAAAAAACAGTCTATAAAGGTGCAGAGCAGAGCTGTTTGTAGTGTGCATAATTAAAGAGTAGCTCAGTCTATTAAAGCTGCAGTATGCGATATTGGCGCAAATATGATTTAAAAAAGTTATTTTTATTAAACGGCCGCTATATGGTGACAGTACATGAAACAGGTAACCTGAGTTAAATCCTGTTCCTCTGTGTCCTACTGTGTCCTCCGGTGCTCCTAACGGCATCTGAAGGATTTCACTTACCGGAGGAAAACAAGGTCCGCTGCCCAGCTGCAGTCTATGAGAGCCGGCTGTCAATCACTCTGAACTCCGACCAAACGGTCAAACTAGGCAGCGCTGATCAGATATGCATCAATATTCTGTTACTGTAATGACTATTTCTCTCCTCAGATGTTCTCAGAATCATCTTGTAGTTACTGTTTAGCTGTAAAATGAGAAAGTTTGTGACGCGGCCGCCATTGTAAAATCTGTTGAAGGAAGCCAAGTTCTGGTCACATGACCGGAGCACAGCCAATAGGAACGCTCTCTCTCTCTGAAATGACCTGTGATTGGTCAAAATCTGCCGTCACAGGCTAGATTTTTCTAAAGCCTGAAAACAGAAACATGAGGAGGAGCAGAAGTCTAGTTTTCTCTCAGAACACTTGAATTACAATATGCTGAAAGGTTATTATGGGATATTTGCCAAATTATGCCAAAAAATTGTTGCCTACTGTCACTTTAAAAAAGTAGCTCAGGCTATTAAAGTGCACTGTGTGCATTAATTTAGATCCATAATGCAATATACAAGTATGTATACAGTGATTGAGGACTTCTCCATATTGCCCACTACAGATAATATACCATTAATAATGCAGTGAAAGTGTGAGTACTTTAGGTGGTACCATCAGGAGGACAGACAGTGTGCTGTTAGCAGCTTCACCTCTTTGTTCTCTACTGTCAGAACAGAGACAGCAGAGAGCAAACAGAGCTGAACAGACAGACAGTGAGAGCTGCAGTAGTATGTAGAGTTACATCTCAATGTTAACCTTCTGTCTGATTATTACTTTATGTTGACCTTAACCTGATATCTGACCCTCGGAGCTCCTGAGATAAACATTAGAACCAGGAACCACAGACCACAGGATGAAGGCTGTTCTGTTACATTAATATAGATTTAACTGTAGATGTAGTTATTGTTAATAACCGAGCCTGGATCAGTTAAACCACCGTTAGCTCCCGGTGTATCCAGAGGACTGAGTACCGGAGAAAGCAGCTAAGTTAGGGATGCTAAGCTAAGCTAACATGGATCCTGTGTACCGGACAGACATTAACACAGATAATATATCACAGTTAGTCAGCTGCGAGTCGGTTAACTCACCTGTTCAGGTGTTTTTCTCTCTGCTCTCCTTGTTGTTTACAGCTGTAAAGTCGCGCCAACACTTCACCGAACCGGAAGTAGCGACATTTCCCGCGCTCTGCCGCTCTGTCACCGCTGAGGGAGAGAGAGTCTCTCTATATATATATCCTTTAAACCCTGAAGGAACCCGGTAACCCCGGTAACCCCGGTAACCCGGAGCCTCACGGTGCTGTCCCGGTCCTCACATCCCCCTCCCGCAGACAGCGGACGGTACCGGAACCCGGTGAACAGCAGCAGGTTCGGGCGGTTCGGGCGGGTGAAAGTAGTTCCAGCTGCTGTCGCACTGTGATCGCGTCGCTGCGCTCGCTGCGTCATCACAGCGCGACGCCAGGAAGCGGATCCGGTCGCGTGTAGAGCAAAAAGGTAGGGCGCAAACTGCGGAAGTCTCGCGAGATATAGGTGAGTTTAGGGATTTTGCGTTAAACTGGAATAGTTGAGGTGAGGACACGTCATCAGGCAGCGACAGCTTTTGATGAGTTTAATTTTTTTTTTTATAATTTTTATTTCAAAAGTTCAATACAATATAATCACATGTTCAGATGTTTCATTACAGCTCTGCAAAAATATCTTAAAAATAATATAAAAATAAATTGTAAATTGTAAAACAAATAAAGTGTAAATAAAGGAAAAAGAGGAATAAAAACAAAACCAAATAAAAACAAAATAAACATTTGGGGTCTGCTAAACAATTGGAATAAATTTGAAATGTCTAAACAATTTAATAGTTTTGGTCAACTTAGAATGTTTATCTTTTGGTGAGTTATTGCAGGTGATCGCAGTTTGATGGTTACCCTCGCGACACCACCGGGCCGCTGCACCCTGACCCGGAAGCAGTTGCTCCTCACTCACATGTGGAGACACAGTAACAGAGTGACGGAGCTGCATGTGTGTTGTGATGCAGCAGAGCGCGTGAGGAACCTGAGGAACCCGCAGCCAGGTGTAGCATCAGGAGAGCAGGAGACGCGTTCACAGACCGCAGGTTAGGCCCGTGTTCTCTGCAGGTCGGCCTCCTCAGGAGACTGATGGTACCATGGAGAACCTGGAGCTGAGCCTGTCATCACTGGGCACCATCTGCAGACATGTTGACAAGAGTCACAACGAACTGAGCCAATATCTGTCGAAGCAGGTGAGACCCGTTCACTCCTGGCTTATATGGATTTAAATATAGTATTTAGAGTGTCTGATTTTCTCCCTGTGACTCTGAACGCGTCCTCTGAGCAGCATGGAGGAACCCTCACATGGCAGCTCTACACATGACATCATCTGAGTGATAAACATATTCTGCTGCCTTGTTAATCTCTAGGATGTAAATATTGTGAATAAATATTGATTAATGTTATATGATATATATATTCCCATGTGATGTGTCCTCAGATATGGAGCCAGCAGGACAGGCAGTGCATCCTGGAATGTGTTGCTCAGCTGCTGCTGGAGAAGGATTACACTCTGCTGATCGCTCGACACCTTCGACCGCTGATCCTGGACCTGCTGGAGCGCAACGCAGAGAGGGTGAAAGCCGGGGGCCGGATCAACCACGACCTCCACGAGCGCCTGTGTGTGGCCCTCAGCAAGCTGCTGGGCTTCAGTCCTGATGCTCAGGCGTGAGTAGACCCGGACACATGGCTGGATTTACTCAGTTGGGGGGCCCTTGGGCAAAAAAGGGCCCCCCAGCTGATAGACACCTTCCACCACCTCCTCTCCCATGTATCTTGTTGCTTTCAAGTAAACTGATTCATTAGCACAATCCTATTTTAAACCAGGAAGGTATTACAACTAGTATTCAGCACAGAGCATCACGTTTAAAGGTATAGTTCAACATTTGGGAAATAAAATCTGAACAAAATCAAAACCTGTGCTCACCTGATACCACATGTTCATGAGCAGAGCCAGGCTAGCTGTTTCACCCTGCTTCCAGTCTTTATGCTAAGCTAGGCTAACCATGCCCTGACTCACATGAGCTTGATATCCGTCTTCTCATCTAACTCTCAGAAAGAAAGCGATTGTATGTCTAGAAATGTTGAACTAGTCCTTTAGCTGATGCTCCAGGACCCTGACCTCTGATCAGTTGATATCATCAGTGAAGCTGGGGCTCTCGGGGCCCTGAGGGTCTGGGGTCTTTCTCCCAGTAGTACTCTGAGCCATGTAGTCACCTCATGTATACAAAGCTCCAGTAGGGGAGTTACTCTTCCAAGCACCCTACAACACGGAGGTATGGGGGTATGAATGAACAGAAAAAAACACATATGCAGCAAATTTTTCAGGACTTTGTAGAAACAAAGGAATGGTCTGGAAGAGGCTGAAGCATCCTGAATTTGAGTTCCTCGTGTCGGTCCTCGTGTCGGTCCTCGCGTCGGTCCTAGTATCGGTCTTAGTATCGGTCTTAGTATCGGTCCTAGTGTCGGTCCTAGTATCGGTCTTAGTATCGGTCTTAGTGTCGGTCCTAGTGTCGGTCCTAGTGTCGGTCCTAGTGTCGGTCCTAGTGTCGGTCCTAGTATCGGTCCTAGTGTCGGTCCTAGTGTCGGTCCTAGTGTCGGTCTTAGTATCGGTCCTAGTATCGGTCTTAGTATCGGTCCTAGTGTCGGTCCTAGTGTCGGTCTTAGTGTCGGTCCTAGTATCGGTCTTAGTATCGGTCTTAGTATCGGTCCTAGTGTCGGTCCTAGTATCGGTCCTAGTATCGGTCTTAGTATCGGTCTTAGTATCGGTCCTAGTGTCGGTCCTAGTATCGGTCATAGTATCGGTCCTAGTGTCGGTCCTAGTGTCGGTCCTAGTATCGGTCTTAGTATCGGTCTTAGTATCGGTCCTAGTATCGTAGTATCGGTCTTAGTATCGGTCCTAGTATCGTAGTATCTGTCCTAGTGTCGGTCCTAGTGTCGGTCCTAGTATCTGTCCTAGTGTCGGTCCTAGTGTCGGTCCTAGTATCGTAGTATCGGTCCTAGTGTCGGTCCTAGTGTCGGTCCTAGTATCGTAGTATCGGTCCTAGTGTCTGTCCTAGTGTCGGTCCTAGAGTCGGTCCTAGAGTCGTAGTATCGGTCCTCGTGTTGGTCCTAGTGTCGGTCCTAGTATCGGTCCTAGTATCGGTCCTAGTGTCGGTCCTAGTGTCGGTCCTAGTGTCGGTCCTAGTATCGTAGTATCGGTCCTAGTGTCGGTCCTAGTGTCGGTCCTAGTGTCGGTCTTAGTATCGGTCCTAGTATCGGTCTTAGTATCGGTCCTAGTGTCGGTCCTAGTGTCGGTCTTAGTATCGGTCCTAGTATCGGTCTTAGTATCGGTCCTAGTGTCGGTCCTAGTATCGGTCCTAGTGTCGGTCCTAGTGTCGGTCCTAGTGTCGGTCTTAGTATCGGTCCTAGTGTCGGTCCTAGTGTCGGTCCTAGTGTCCTCTGGAACTCAAACACACACTGATGGAAGAAGCTAAAGGCAGTTATCATGTCTACCGGCTGCATCCCCCCCCCGACTAACTGTCCTTCTCCTCATCAGGTTTGGAGCGAGGTACTTCAACGATGCCCCCCCGGTGTTCCAGAGGCTGTTCTTCACCAGTGAGGAGTCCTCAGCGGTGCAGTACGGCCCCCGGAGGATGAAGCTGCGTGACCTCATGGGGGCCACGCTCCGGTTCCTCCAGAGCGATTGTGCCAAGTTTCGAATGCTGTGGGACTGGAGTCCCTGTGTGTCCCAGCTGCTCACCAGTGATATCATGGTCCGAGGGTACGTACCTGCTTCCTCTGGAGACCTGGAGAGGCTTCGTGGGCCATGTGGGGTAACGAGTCCTTAATCACGGCTGCTTTCATTGGTGGAAATCCACCAATGTTATAGATCTGGGGATCTGTGATTAATGATGGCTCCAGCCTGATCCTTCTCAAAGCCCCGTTTACTAAGTGCTGAATATATATGATAATACTATTGGGTGCTTCATGATTATATATGTTTTTTCTATATTCACTGTGTTCCACCCCTTTTTGTATTTTGTATTATAAAACAAATATGGCATCTATTTGTATGCCTCACAGTTCTCTATTAGAACTACACTTCCCAAGAGGTAGAGCTTCTACCACCAGGACACGATGGATGACGTCAAAATGTCTTCATATTTGTCTACAGTTGTAGTGAAGACCCTCTGTTCTCTCCCCCGTTTACATTTAGCTGTTACTATGTTAATACTGTTGTATTGCCTTTCTGTGTTTGCATTGTTTTGCTTCCTGCTTGTTCACCCATCATATTAATATTACTGTATTGTCTCGTTGTCTCTAACAGGTACACGGCCCATTGTTTAGCGTTGGTCTCTCATATGACTGATAATCAGAAGACCATCTTTCTGAGAAAGGTGCTGTCGAATGATGAGATCCTGCACATGAAAATTAAGTACGTACCTTTTGTTTTTCCTTCATTTATCATGTATTAGCATACAGTATGTAAGGCAGAGTATTATGGAACATCTGGACGTCTCCTGGTAAAAGTGCTAATAATCTAAAAAATACTGGAGTAAAATTACTGTTCCCTGAGTAAAAGAACAGAAGTATCATGTCTAAGTTTTTCTTTGTTCCTTCTTTAGAGCTTTGGAAGAAACTCAGCAGCTGGAGGTAGAGAAAGCTCTGGTGTTAGCCAATCAGGGCACGGTGATGTGGCGCCAGGAGAAGGCTAATAAGTTCACCAGAGGTCAGGTGGTGTCGGAGGACCTGTCCCAGAATGTGGTGGCAGTCTGTGGTGTCGTCCTACCGAGGATCGTCCCGAGGCAGGCTGAACAGGTACAGTATGTACTCCGGTCACATAAAACAGTGTTCGGTTGATCCTTTTGGTCCTAACGTTGATCTGAATCTGCAGAGGAACCATAAAGATCTGGTTCTGGTGGACTCGACCTGCCGTAACCTGAGAAGACTGGCGCTGGCCGTGGCCTCCCAGAAGCCCGTGCTGCTCGAAGGTCCGATTGGAAGTGGTAAAACGGCCCTGGTTGAGTTCATGGCCGCGGTCACAGGACACACAAAGGCTACGGAGATTCTGAAGGTCCAGCTCGGGGATCAAACCGACAGCAAGGTGAGAGCTCATGGACTCAATCTGCACTGATCATTATGTAGGCTGAACATTTCTAACAGGAAGCATTACTAACTGGAGATGTGAGGGTTGAAAGGAGGCAGGGAGGGTCCAACTAAAGACAGTATGGAGGTGCATTATGGGAAATGTAGGATCCATGATGTTTTTGAAGCTTGGCCCATACGGCGGACTGAGGCTGCAATCACACCAAATCAGGAGTAGCGGTGATTAGTGATGTGGGAGTGTCACTCAAATGGACCATTAACTTTTCGCTGCAGGCAGCTGTGGTTTTTTTTGGCGCCTCCTGCGATCCCAACTTTCCCAACCATTGAAATGAATGGGAGTTCTGGTATTATTTGGTGTGAATGCAGACTAGCAGTCAGGGTATCTCGGCCTCCGCTGCTCTGATTTTGACCTTTTTTTGTTGGAACTTTCAGGAAGTTGAAATAGTAAATCAGGAGGAGGAGAGCCCCTTTAACATTGAATGGAGGTTAAATGGAAGGCTGAACATCTGTGAATGTGTTCTGTTTGTCTCCCAGATGCTGCTGGGGATGTACCGGTGTACTGATATACCGGGGAAGTTTGTGTGGCAGCCAGGAACGCTGACCCAGGCTGTGTCTAAAGGCCAGTGGATCCTCCTGGAAGACATCGACCACGCCCCTCTGGATGTGGTGAGTTAAACCTTGTTGAGAACTGGGTTTGCACCAATACATCCTCTGAATAACAGCTTCATGTTAGACCAGTCTGTTAATGTGGATATATGGTTACAACAACTGGAGGGAACTGTTCTGTTGTCAGATATCTGTGCTGCTGCCTTTGATGGAGAATAAGAAGCTGATGATTCCAGGACGGGAGGATTGCATCGATGTCGTTCCCGGATTTCAGTTCTTTGCAACAAGAAGGTAAGAATGTCCTGATATTATGGAACAGCAGCTTGTAGTGATTAACCTGATTATCTTTCCCTGTTTGGACGTGTCTCACAGTTCCAACATGTTGTGTAGTCAAAGTCCCACTGAGCAGTAGCACCTAAAAGAATCAAAATCAGTTCAAGTGTACTAGAGCCCACGTTATGCAGTGAATTGACAGGTACATGGACAGGTACATGGACAGGTACATGGACAGGTACATGGACAGGTACATGGACAGGTACATGGACAAGTACAAGTACATGGACAGGTACATGGACAGGTACATGGACAGGTACATGGACAGGTACAAGTACATGGACAGGTACATGGACAGGTACATGGACAGGTACAAGTACATGGACAGGTACATGGACAGGTACATGGACAGGTACATGGACAGGTACAAGTACATGGACAGGTACATGGACAGGTACATGGACAAGTACATGGACAGGTACATGGACAGGTACAAGTACATGGACAGGTACATGGACAGGTACAAGTACATGGACAGGTACATGGACAGGTACATGGACAGGTACATGGACAGGTACAAGTACATGGACAGGTACATGGACAGGTACATGGACAGGTACAAGTACATGGACAGGTACATGGACAGGTACATGGACAGGTACAAGTACATGGACAGGTACATATACAGGTACATGGACATGTATATGGAGGTGTCAACGTAGGCGGGGTTTGAACTTTCTGAAATTCTTGTATTTCACTGATCAAACAACTACTTCTGTCACTGGAACAATTTGTGCAGTTAAGACAGTTTGGATACGAGAGGTTTAGGATCAGGATATGAAGATGCATGAGGTTCAATGAGTCCTGTATTAGGGGACGATGACACACAGATGGACACACAACCAGAGACAGAAGTGTGATGAGTGAAATACAAGAATTAGAGAAAGTTCACCTCCATACACCTGTCCATTCACTGCATAAAGTGAAGGCATGATATGACATCAGTGTGCTTGTGTATTGCAGGATGTACTATAGCGGTGGTAGTTGGCATAAACCACAGAACTCTCATGCAGCGCTGCTGGATAAGTACTGGACCAAGCTGCAGATGGGCAACATGACCCGAGAAGAGCTGAAGAAGGTGATTACACACACACTTATAGTCTAATATCTAATATAGTCCCTGCATTCATATCAAGCTCATTATTGGAAAAACAAACCAGGTATTTCAGAGAGAAGCAGACAGAAGAGTCTATGTATCTGAAGGATATATATCAGGATGTTAAACTGATGGAGCAGTGATAACAGGTTAAAGAGATAAAGATAGAAGCTAAAGCTACAGATCTCAGTGTTAAAGTGAACCAGCTTCACCTGGTGATCCAGCAGAGGACAATGAAGGAGCAACACTGTTCCTGTAGAGACGGTAGGTCTTCATTCACTGTTACAGTCATTACAAAGCAAAAGCTGCATGCTTATTCATTCAGTATACCTTCAGTAGCTAGCGTAGCATAGTGCTAAAACAGGCTAAACCAGGGGTCAGAGGTCAGCAACCTGCAGCTCTTTAGTCCCTCTCCAGTGGCTCCTCGTAAAGTTATGACTTTATTCTTATAATATTATGACTTTAATTTCTCGTAAAGTTCTGACTTTATTCTCGTAATATTACAACTCTTTTCTCGTAAAGTTATGACTTTATTCTCGTAAAGTTATGACTTTATTCTCGTAAAGTTATGACTTTATTCTCGTAATATTACGACTGTTTTTCTCGTAAAGTTATGACTTTATTCTCGTAAAGTTACGACTTTATTCTCGTAATATTACGACTTTATTCTCGTAATAATACGACTTTATTCCCGTAATATTATGACTTTATTCTGTAAATCTCAGATGTTTTTCCCCTCAATGTGACCCTAATATATACTTAGACTATAAACTGTGTTACCTTCATCACAATGATCAAATGTTTTGCAGCTCCATGCTCTTTTTTTGCCTAAAATGTTCTCTGTGTGTGTGTAGGTGCTCATCAGCAGGTATCCCAGGCTGACGGTGGTGTCAGAGCGTCTCCTGGATATCTACTGCCAGCTGACTGGAGAGAGACACTCTGACCCGGACACCAGCAGCCTCCAAACCCCCGAGGACAGCCAGCAGCTCAAGTCTGAGGACAGAAGCACACCGCTGGAGGGGAGAGCTCTGTCTCTGAGGTGAGGACAAGCTCACTTTACCCTCCTCTGTCTGCTGGTTTAATGAAATAACCTGATGTCTTATCTAGAGGTCGACCGATTAATCGGGCCGATTTTTTGACATTTTTTCATAATCGGCATCGGCCGATGCCTGACCATATAAAGCCGATTATTAACAGGCATATCTGCGGGCAGCCCAGTGTTGTTGTTGCTGTGGAACACGTGTGACTCCGCCCCTTGTGTCAATCACATTGCCATTCTGCCGGCAAACCTCAGTAAATGTAGCCCAGTGGGCTAACCTTTGCAAGAGTGCCTGAGAAGAACAACGTCGTAACTTGGAGAAACCGGTAACTCTGACGTAATCAATTCTGTTTTTGGTAACGGAGAATTTCTCTCCGTCGGTGACGTTAGCTGTGTGCGGGGCGGAGCAGCTCTCACAGACACGCTGCTGCAGCGCAGACACACACAGAGCATCTGCTCTTAGTAACTGTGACGGAGAAAACTAAACTTATAAAGCGTGATTACAATTTACTAGAGTTGATGCTGACAAAGCTTGTCATAAGTGCAAGTTTGAATGTGAGGGCGGAAAAACGAGCAATTTGTCGAAACATTTAGCAAAAAGTTCACTTCCTCATTAAACGTGTCTACGGGTCCTTCACAGCCTCTATGACGTCACCGCTGTGTAATACGAGTGAACAAAGTTATTATTATTGTTTGATCAATTAGATTATGGCCATATAGCTTGTAACAGTGTCTGTCAACAAACATAAATAAAAAACATGCTTTAGGACAGTTTTGGAAAGGTGCTTAAAAGGTTTTGAGCTCTGTACTATTACTACTATTAACCATCATGCACAGAATAAAATAAAATATGCACTGCAGTGCAGACACAAAGTGCAAATTGGAGAGACAGACCATAAGTGTTGTTCAATAAATGTTTACTTAAGTTAAGACATTTTGTGTATCATTTGTTATTATTAAGCTGTTATATTTTATCAGATGGAGAATAAAAAGAAAACCAGCCAAACATATCGGCAAAAAAAAAAATCGGCATCATATATCGGCCATCGGCTGTCCTGATTCTGTAAAAAATCGGCATCGGCATCAGCCATAAAAAACCCATATCGGTCGACCTCTAGTCTTATCCTGACATAGTGATTTCAGGAGAACACATCACATTCTGCGATATTAGAGGGAATGATCATTTTTACATCATTATTCTCATTTTCATTGAAAAACATATTAAAATGATTATGTTGTGATTTTTCGGGACGTCTCTGCAGCTCCACACTAACTCATTTAAAATGGTATTTTCACACATTTCACTTTCACAAATATTGCCCCATCTGTGATTTGAAAATGTTCAGTAGGCAATATTGTGATTTTGATAACATGTCAGTTAATTGTGCAGCCCTAATATCAAGGACAGGTGTTTACAAACCCGACCTTATGTTACACGGTGTCTCTGCACCATAACCCCCAAACAGCAGCTCTTTATCTTTATCCTGACCGTAGAAAGCTTCTGTCTTCACATCATCTAAACTACGAGCCAGTCTGGAGCAGCAGCCTTTAATTAGCTTTCCACTAGCTGCTGCTGTGATCGATAGATTATTGATCAGATCGTCCTCTGTTCAATGTGCCGGCATCACACTGTGACACTTCTACGGGTCAAACCGAGGCTTTCTCCTTACTTAGGTAACAGGTTTACAAACTCCTCCTCACGGGACATCCTGCACAAACAACACACAGCTTCCTGTGTTTGGGTGTGTCCGATATCTCATCCTCTGCTCTACGTACCAACATCTGTACTAACACTCATCATACTTCTGTGTGAATAAACAGTAGTTTGGATCTTTATCGGAGGCACTGAGCAGTAATTTATGTCGTCACTTCCTAAGAGTCTCCTCGCCGGTTGGATATGTGTAACCATGGTAACCTGTACCAACCTCATGTGACCAAATCTACAATTTGGGAGAATCAAAGTCTGAACTAATTTAAAAAAAAATATATATTACGCCTAGCGAAGGGGAATCTGATACTTTCACTTAAATTGAAGCGTTGTTGATGTTACAGAGACGTCCGTCAACGTCTGTTATGAACGTTGGCGTCACTACTGCATTGCATTGTGGGATATTTATGCCACTACAGCGTTTGCATACTCTAATATTTCACCTAATAATAGTATGTAATTTGTGTACTATTGGTTTCATACTGAGGTTTTAGCTACTTACTAACATGTTAGTGGAATATCAGACACAACCTTTGTGTTGAGTTGAAGATGGAGTCACGGCAGTTTCACACGGCGTCGCTATGACGATCAGCTAAGCATCCCGCCTACATTGAAGGGGGGGTGCTACCTGCAGGGGAAAACCAAAGCGAGAAAACCACCCGATGCCGAGCCGAGCCGAGCCGTACCATGCAGTGGTTAGAGGAGTTCCCATATGCTCTCAGTGGGATGTGTGTGCTGGTGAAGATTCAGCCATGAGATCAATGTTTCTGTAGTTTCCATGCTCTGCTCTTCAATAGTACACACTGTACTGTATGCTTTTCATGGATCAATGTAATTACCTTTAGAGCTGTGTCGGCCTGCCATGCTCGTATGTGCTGGTCTAGGTCATCAGGGGTCATCAGGGGTCATCAGGGGTCATCAGGGATCATCAGGGGTCATCAGAGGTCATCAGGGGTCATCAGGGGTCATCAGGGGTCATCAGAGGTCATCAGGGGTCATCAGGGGTCATCAGGGGTCATCAGAGGTCATCAGGGGTCGTGCTATTAAAGAAGGGCCTCATTACAGCATGTGTTGTTGGTGTTGTTTTCACCCTGAGAGTGTGTGTGTGTATCATCACAGCAACATGTGGTGCTGGAGAGGAGACACCTGTAGCAGGAACTTGAGGACTTTGTTAGGTATTTATATTCCTGTCTGACTTTAGACTGAATATAAGAAGTGGACGTAGTCACCGTGACCTCACCCGTCGGTTTGTGGACTGCGGTTTTGAAGCCTCAAGTTTTGGTCGTCACCATCTTGTTTTTTTTGACACCAGAAGTAACACGAGAGGAGCGAAGTACAACCGAACGCTGAATAAGATGTTTTTAGGTGACCAGAATGTAACAGTTAACTTTGATGAAGTGAAAACACACTGTGAAAGGGTTAAAAACACGGACAACTCCCAGATCGGACCACGCCATAGTAGTGACCTGTCAATCAGCAGGTAGCCCCGCCCTAAAGCATCCCCTGCTTTATGGTCTATCTGACTCTAAATGGGACCATAATTTACTAAATGAACATCATGCTGTATTGAAGAAGACTTGAAACTAGTGATTGAGACCATAAACTCATGTTTACAATGTTTACTGAGGTAATAAATCAAGAGAGAAGTAGAAGCTCATTTTCTCAGAGACTTCTATAGAACCAGAGGAGTCGCCCCCTGCTGGCTGGTAGACAGAACAACACATTTGAATGATTTGGCGTTGCGGTCGGTGTGATCCCATCTCAAGACAGTCTAGTTCATGTCTGTTGACTTATTGTTTCACCTGCCACTAGTATAGTATACTATGAGCCCATACCAAAGGTATTGATGATCCCAACGTTCCCTTCCTCAATCATTAAATGTTCATTTAATCCAGTGCAGCGTGCATGCTGAGCTTTGTTTCAGCAGCCTCAGTCTCACCAGAGACCGAATGGAACACCTGAATAACAAGATCATTCACAGATTGTAGTTGTGTCTCTTACAAACCATCTATTTGTCTTTCAAATGTCATAAAAACAACATGGTTACATTCATTTTGATTCATGTTTTCTTGACGTGTCTTCATCATGATTCCACAGAGACCTGCTGAAATGGTGCGAGAGGATCAGTGTGAACTTTGACAGCTCGTCACCAGCCACAGCACAACGCGTCTTCCAGGAGGTCAGTGGGTCACATTTCTTAAGAAGTCAGCAAATAAAGAGATAAATGTGTTTCCCACACAGCTGCCAGAGTTGTATGTACACTGCTCAAAAAAACACTTAAATCACACATCAGATGTTGATGCACGAATTCTTCAAGTGTAAAATCTTTACTGATGTACATTGTATAAATTGTTGAGAACAAAATGACGTAACAACGGTCAATGGAAACCAAAACCATCGACCCACTGAGGGATGGATTCAGAATCACACCGAACATCAAAGCACAAGAAGATACGAGAGACATCTCTGATGATGACGTGTGTTTATATACGCTACGTCATCCCAGCTCACATGTGACTTTGTTGATATATTAAATACTCGACCTGTGAGAGATGGATCATCTAATGTTGAGCACAGCCTCTGAAATAGAACCTGTAATCAGTGTGGTGCTGGTTCTGGACGGGTTCTCTTTACTGACTAGTGGTTCCTCTCTCTGTCAGGCTCTCGACTGCTTCACAGCCATGATGTCTCGTCCTGAAAGTCGACTGCGAATGGCCGAGATCATCGGAAGCAAACTCAACATCTCCAAAGAGAAGGTATGTGACCAGCCGGCTTTGAATGCAATATATATATATATATATATATATATATATATATATATATATATATATATATATATATATATATATATATATATATATATATATATATATATATATATATATATACACATATATACATACTGTAGAAAGACATGTTGTGATTTGCCTTCCAGGCGCAGCACTTCTGCCAGATGTACCAGCCGGGCATCTCTCTGTCGGAGCTGGAGGCCTCGGTTGGCAGAGTGACTCTGGGTCGAAAGCAGACCGAAGCGGTGCAGCTGAGTGTGTAAGTGGGACATCCTGCCCATTTCCCCCCCTTTGACCTCTGTTTGCACCATATATGCATCAGCTGGCTGCTGTGCCAACATCCACCCACTGATAGGACCAGATAGACCCCCCGCTGGCAAATTGAATAAACATTGGATTGATTTTAAACTAGATTATGGTAAACCCATCCGTCTAATGGCCCGGCCATCAGGACATGCCCAAATATTCACATCGATTCTCTCCCAGAGCCAATCTGAACGGGTGTCAGACTGTAGACTGTGTGGCTTTATATAGTAGTATGCAGTATTAAATTAAATGAATCTGAGGGTGTAATATAATAATGATAAAGCACTTTGACTTTTGATCTTTTAGACATTTAAAACTTTTATAGCTCACTGTCTCTGTCGTTTCTCCGTCTAACAAAGTGATTTAAAGTGAGTGAGATATAACTTTTGAAAGAACAAATACAGGTTTATTTCTCTTACAAATGGAAAAGTTCAATTCATCAGCAGTAAAACACACTCTCGCTCATTTCAACACACTGCTGCAGTCTCACTGGGTCTGATGTGACCAGTAGCTTGTGGTGGCTAGTGTTAGCTAGTGTTGGCTAGTGTTAGCTAGTGTTGGCTAGTGTTAGCTAGTGTTGGCTAGTGTTAGCTAGTGTTGGCTAGTGTTGGCTTGTGTGAGCTAGTGTTAGCTAGTGTTGGCTAGTGTTGGCTAGTGTTAGCTAGTGTTGGCTAGTGTTGGCTAGTGTTAGCTAGTGTTGGCTAGTGTTAGCTAGTGTTGGCTAGTGTTGGCTAGTGTTGGCTAGTGTTAGCTAGTGTTAGCTAGTGTTAGCTTGTGTTAGCTTGTGGTGGCTAGTGTTAGCTTGTGTTAGCTAGTGTTAGCTAGTGTTAGCTTGTGTTAGCTTGTGGTGGCTAGTGTTAGCTAGTGTTAGCTAGTGTTAGCTTGTGGTGGCTAGTGTTAGCTAATGTTAGCTAGTGTTAGCTTGTGGTGGCTAGTGTTAGCTTGTGTTAGCTAGTGTTAGCTTGTGTTAGCTAGTGTTAGCTAGTGTTAGCTTGTGTTAGCTAGTGTTAGCTTGTGTTAGCTAGTGTTGGCTAGTGTTGGCTTGTGGTAGCTAATGTTAGCTAATGTTAGCTAGTGTTAGCCTGTGTTAGCTTGTGTTGGCTAGTGTTAGCTTGTGGTAGCTAGTGTTAGCTAGTGTTAGCTTGTGTTAGCTTGTGGTGGCTAGTGTTAGCTTGTGTTAGCTTGTGGTGGCTAGTGTTAGCTTGTGTTAGCTTGTGGTGGCTAGTGTTAGCTTGTGTTAGCTAGTGTTAGCTTGTGTTAGCTAGTGTTAGCTTGTGTTAGCTTGTGGTGGCTAGTGTTAGCTTGTGTTAGCTAGTGTTAGCTAGTGTTAGCTAGTGTTGGCTAGTGTTGGCTTGTGGTAGCTAATGTTAGCTTGTGGTGGCTAATGTTGGCTTGTGTTAGCTAGTGTTAGCTAGTGTTAGCTAGTGTTGGCTAGTGTTGGCTTGTGGTAGCTAATGTTAGCTTGTGTTAGCTAGTGTTAGCTTGTGTTAGCTAGTGTTAGCTTGTGTTAGCTAGTGTTCCCTGCCTTGTCCCACGATGCAACTGAAAGTAAGGGGTTGAGATATCATTGGTATATATAGTATATATGGTCCAGAGTATTTTACAGAACCAACTAGGGTAAACTATTTATGTAATAAAGATGTTTCTGTGGATAGAAGAGTCTGAGGAAACGGTCAGCGGGCCCTTAAAAACAACGGATCCCAGGTAATATAATGAGGGGGAAAAGGAATAAAATAAGAATAAATAAATAAAAAGGGGAGGGGACGGACCAACACGCGGCCCCCCCTCATCCTCCATAGAAATCTTTACCAATTGATCTAAATGAAGCACAAATAGGAAACATTAACAGCTGATAGAATAATAGGAGCTGTGTATTCTCTGAACAACCTTCACAATGGAGATGGAACTCTGTAGGATTATTTTAACCTTCAGGCCTGGTCATGTAATCAGTATTTTATGGGTGAGGGGGCTGGAATGTGACACATATAAAGCATACCACCCGATGTGTTATCATTATTAAATATGTTCTTTATTACCATGAACAGGGACAACCAGACATTTGCTGCCACTCGTCCCTCTGCTGTGCTGCTGGAGCAGCTGGCAGTGTGTGTGGCCAAAGGAGAGCCGGTCCTCCTGGTGGGAGAGACGGGGACGGGGAAGACCTCCACCGTCCAACACCTGGCCAGAGTCACAGGTGACTATATAATATATATATGTATATTTATATATAAATGACTTCACGTGGTTCACATGTTCCCCCTGTGGTGTGTTTAATCCAGGACACAGGCTGAGGGTTGTGAACATGAACCAGCAGAGCGACACGGCCGACCTGCTCGGAGGGTGAGTGACGTACAAACTGTACCTTAATAACATTAACATGACATGTTTTATCACATACAGAGATAATATCAAATACCATCTGTCGTTTTCATGGTTAAAAACAGTTTGTGCTGCAACAGACTTAAATTGAACAAAATGGCCTAGTATTCAAACAAAGGGTTAAACTGACTAACAGTCAACAGAGTTAGAGAAAGCAGCTGCTGAATCAGTCAAGGTCACTGTGACCTTACAAAACACGTTTTTGGCCATAACTCAAGAGTTCATATGCAAATTATGACTATTTCACAGAAATGTCTGACAGGATAAAATGATGAAGTGATGACATTTTGGACAGACGTGGATGTAAACTGACATTTGACTGGTTGGTGGAGTCATTCAACCACCAGCTGGTAAATCTAGTAGGTTTTGTTTTGTTTCAATTTAAAACGTTGTTTAAAAGTGTTTAAAAGTGTGACCGTAATCTGGGAGAAAATACGCTTCCCTCCAAACCTAACTGAGAATGCAGTTCAGTTGTATGGGAAGATAATCTTGTAGGAGACAGAGCTGCTAGATATTCTGCATCTCCCAGCTGCAGAATAGTGGTTCTGTGTTGTAGTTAAACTCCCGTTTAAACCTGTTGTTTTCTGTCTCATGCAGCTACAAGCCAGTAGACCACAAGCAGATCCTGCTCCCTCTGCGGGAGGCCTTTGAGGACCTTTTCTCCCAGACGTACTCCAGGAAGCAGAACCTGACCTTCCTGGGTCACGTGCAGACCTGCTTCAGGGGGAAGCGCTGGCAGGACCTGCTCAAGCTCATGGACCATGTGTGCAAGTCTGCTCTCACCAAGGAGCTGCAGGAGAAAGCCAACGGTAATGTACCAGGAACATTAAACAGTGATAACCGTTAGTGTCTTGGCTTCTGTCACACAATGAAAGGCTGATAATCCTCATGTGTGTGTGTGTGTGTGTGCAGCTGCCATGCTGCAGGAGCAGTGGGAAGCACTGGCTGCCAAGCTGAACCAGACCCAGCAGCAGATCCGAGCCTGTGAGGCAGCCATGGTCTTCGCCTTTGTGGAGGTAAAGACCTTAAAGGGATAGTCTGGGTGTTTCTCAGTGGGGGGTGTATGAGCTACTAATACATAGATAGATAGATAGATAGATAGATAGATAGTAACTTTATTGATCCCGAGGGAAATTCAAGTTTCCAGCATCACAGTTCCATAGTGCAAACATATAAGTAAAAACGTCACAGGTGAGTAGTACACATGTTAGTAAAAAACGTCACAGGTAAGTAGCACACGTTAGTAAAAAACGTCACAGGTGAGTAGTACACATATTAGTAAAAACGACACAAGTAGTAACAAGACACATGTAAGTAATACAGAGTATAAAACAAAATATGCAATGTGCAGAAGAACTGTTAAAAATGAATATAGTGCAGGGTAAACAACTGAGATACAGGACTATTTAAAGAAAAAGTGAATGTAGTGCAGAAAGTGATATAGTGCTGGATAATAAAATATAGGAGAAACAGATATTAAGAAATGTCAGATATGGAATATAATGCAGGATAAGAACTGAGGTAGAGATGTTTTTGTAGTGTGCAGAATTAAAGTGGCTCAGTCTATTAAAGTGCACTGTGTGCATTAACTGTCCTGCAGACATAGTCAGTGTATTACCTACAGTAGAGTCTGGAGAAACAGACAGGAGCACCAGCACGGGAGCAAAGCAACGTACAGCTGTGGATGGATTTTAGACACCTAAAAGAATCAATAACAGATTAAGTGTACGTTATATTTAGAATATTTTCACTGCTTCAGAGCCTAATGGTTAAGGTGCAGATCACATCCTGTAACCAGACCTCTCTCTCTCTCCCCCCCGGTGTCCGGTCACTCTCTGCACTGTCAACTATCAAATAAAGCAGATTGCCCCATAATGAATGTCCAGGAGTGTGTAGTTGTGGTGGAGCAGCTCTGACCTCTCTGTTCTCCTCCGTAGGGAACACTAGCTCAGGCAGTGAAGAAGGGCCACTGGATCCTGCTGGATGAGATCAACCTGGCAGCGGCTGAGACCCTGGAGTGTTTGAGTGGACTGCTGGAGGGCAGCGCCGGGTCTCTGGTGCTGCTGGACCGTGGAGACACTGGTGAGGATATCTATCTATCACCCGCTGGGGTTGGGGTTTGATTCATTTCATCAAATCATATGTAAATCCTTTCTGGAATACATTTAGATTCAACATTTGTAACCAGAGTTAAACATCATTTTAATTCATAGATTCGGTTCAGCTCTGTACTTTCTGTTGGTAGAAACACTTTATGTAGCTGCAGTCTGAATAATGTTCACAACCTGGAGAGAAAACCCAAAACTGAGAGCAGCAAAAGTTATGAAATAGTTGATTAAATATGGGTCTGACTCATAGAAAAGCTTAAAATATTGATATAATATGAATAAAAGTTCAACTGGGAGATTAGACTGACGTGATGGAGCGAGATCATTTCTCACTACAGCATCCCGTTGTGATCAGAGTGATGCTTCTTACCCATAGATGATCTTTGGGATCTCACAGACTGTAACAGGATGTCTCACCACATTAACCAGGAAACAGCTGCATTTCTTTTTGGCAGGTTTACGGCCCACTTAGAGCCTTAATGTTCATTAGCTACAGCTGTTGGTCACGTAACCAGCCGAAGCAGCAGTCTGAGTTCAGCTAATCCAGACTCATTTATCAACCTGGATCAGAAGCCAACCCTAATCACACAGTTACCTGTGCAATCATGTCTTTAGTTATGTTTTTATTATACCAAAAAACTTTATAAGCACTGTATATCCCAAACGTATGGAATAGGAGAGTCCAGGAGGTTTTCATTGCAGCGTGTAGCCACACTGAGGCCATCACCCCAAAGACACAGACTTTAACTAACAGATACCACCATGGAACATCCCAGTTGATTACTCACATTAAGAAAATTATTTTTATATTACAAGTTTTCTGAAATTTTAGGTTTATATATGCAAATGAAGCCTAATCTTATTAAATATGTGCTAATTTTCATACATTGCCAGAACAGAAATCTGAACATTTGTTCTCACAGGGGGGAGTTTGGATTTCTGGTTTTATCACTTAATAAATCAGAAAATACTGTCAACAACCATAAAAAAAAAAAAAAAATCTCCATGTTTTTATGAATAAAATGTTGTATAAATCAGGCTATGAATGATATATGAACAGACCCCTCCGAATAAACCTTCAGAATATAGAGAGGAATGAACCTGGGAAGTCTGGTGGATGTTAGAGCTGCTGAAGTGGAGATTTCTGACTCACTCTGAGAGAAAAAAATAATTTAGAGAAAACAGCCCTTAAAGATATGGATTGTAATATTCTAAACGTTTTGAAAAGGGTAAAAAAATAACTAATAGATATCACCTTTAAACTTCCCCAAGTGATTACTGACATTCATGAAATGAAATCTACAGACGCAAATAGACGAGTATAGATGAAATGATTGTGTTTGTTGATCACAGAACCCCTGGTCCGAAACCCAGACTTCCGTCTCTTTGCCTGCATGAACCCAGCTACTGATGTGGGGAAGAGGAACCTTCCTCTGGGCCTCAGGAACAGGTGACTGACTGTCTTTATCTCATCACATCTCCAGTTATTCTGGTTTTAGTTGGTAGGAATAACAAACACACAGAGCATGTTAACAGTTTAAGAGGTTAAAGGGGGAAGGGAACACCTAAACACCTAGACACATCCCATTGTTACATCCCTCCCTTCATTAGACACATCTCAGACTAAAATGAATTCTATCATTAGAGCAGTGGCTGCCATAGTTGTTGCTGTCAGTCATTCCAACAGTGATAGGACGCCACATGTTTCATTTGTTAACCTGGTGTGTGTGCATATACGTACGTGTGTGTGTGTGCATATACGTGTGTGTGTGTCCCTCCCAGGTTTACTGAGCTGTATGTGGAGGAGCTGGAGAACGAAGGAGACCTGAGGATCCTGGTTTCAGACTATCTCAAGAGCTTGAATCCACACCGGAGTGTCATCAATGGCATCATAAGGTTAGTTAATGTTGCAGCAGCTGATAGCAGGGTACCGCTGGTCCACCAGCTGATAGCAGGGTACCGCTGGTCCACCAGCTGATAGCAGGGTACCGCTGGTCCACCAGCTGATAGCAGGGTACCGCTGGTCCACCAGCTGATAGCAGGGTACCGCTGGTCCACCAGCTGATAGCAGGGTACCGCTGGTCCATCAGCTGATACCAGGGTAAAAATAATTTCCTGTGTATACTGATGTATTGTGTTTGTGTGTAGTTTTTACCTGTCAGTACGAAGGGAGGCCAGCTCCCATCTGGTGGACGGGACGGGCCACAGACCGCACTACAGCCTGCGCACTCTGTGCAGGGCGCTGAAGTACGTGGCAGCAAACCCCTGCAGCAGTGTGCAGCGCTCCCTCTACGAGGTAGGAAGACATCATCCTCTCATCTCCTGACATGGCAGTACTGTGGGTTTATATACTGTATATATTAGGGTTGGTATACTGTATATATTAGGGGTTGGTATACTGTATATATTAGGGGTTGGTATACTGTATATATTAGGGTTGGTATACTGTATATATTAGGGGTTGGTATACTGTATATATTAGGGGTTGGTATACTGTATGTGGGTGCTGGAGGAAGTTTAGATCATCACCTGCACCTGTCTACCTGATTCCTGGTTGCAGGGTTTCTGCCTGAGCTTCCTGACTCAGCTGGACAGAAGTTCCCACCCTCTGGTCCAGAAACTGGTGTGTCAGCACATCCTGATGGGGAACATCAAGTGTCTCAAACACGTAAGACTTTCTGAGAGCTACTTCCTTCCTTTTAAACATGTTTTATGGTAAATGTTGTATGTGTGCCAATGGATGTGTGGATGTTAATCTAACTTCTATCTAAAAGAATAGTTTCTGGATGAGAAGGTGAAATGTTTCACTGAGTGTTGTGTCTGTACTCAAGGTGGTAAAACAGGGGATGAACAGCAGGGTTTATACTGTGTTATTACACGGCGTTGTTGAATACTTGATTCTGATTGGTTAATCATGGCGTTCTACGGCCTGCTATAAAGAAATGGTAATAAATAGTTTCTATGTATATCAGACCGATGCTATGTATAACAGACCGTTGCTGTGTAAAACAAACCGTTGCTACGTATAGCAGACCGTTGCTGTGTATAGCAGACCGTTGCTACGTATAGCAGACCGTTGCTACGTATAACAGACCGTTGCTACGTATAGCAGACCGTTGCTACTTATAGCAGACCGTTGCTGTGTATAGCAGACCGTTGCTACGTATAGCAGACCGTTGCTACGTATAACAGACCGTTGCTACTTATAGCAGACCGTTGCTATGTATAACAGACCGTTGCTACGTATAGCAGACCGTTGCTACTTATAGCAGACCGTTGCTACGTATAGCAGACCGTTGCTACGTATAATAGACCATTGCTACGTATAGCAGACCGTTGCTGTGTAAAACAAACCGTTGCTACGTATAGCAGACCGTTGCTGTGTATAGCAGACCGTTGCTGTGTATAGCAGACCGTTGCTGTGTATAGCAGACCGTTGCTGTGTATAACAGACCGTTGCTAAGTATAACAGACCGTTGCTACGTATAGCAGACCGTTGCTGTGTATAACAGACCGTTGCTACGTATAGCAGACCGTTGCTGTGTATAACAGACCGTTGCTACGTATAGCAGACCGTTGCTACGTATAGCAGACCGTTGCTGTGTATAACAGACCGTTGCTAAGTATAACAGACCGTTGCTATGTATAGCAGACCGTTGCTGTGTATAACAGACCGTTGCTACGTATAGCAGACCGTTGCTGTGTATAACAGACCGTTGCTACGTATAGCAGACCGTTGCTACGTATAGCAGACCGTTGCTACGTATAATAGACCGTTGCTACGTATAGCAGACCGTTGCTGTGTATAGCAGACCGTTGCTGTGTATAGCAGACCGTTGCTGTGTATAACAGACCGTTGCTAAGTATAACAGACCGTTGCTACGTATAGCAGACCGTTGCTACGTATAATAGACCGTTGCTACGTATAGCAGACCGTTGCTGTGTATAGCAGACCGTTGCTGTGTATAACAGACCGTTGCTGTGTATAACAGACCGTTGCTAAGTATAACAGACCGTTGCTAAGTATAACAGACCGTTGCTATGTATAGCAGACCGTTGCTGTGTATAGCAGACCGTTGCTGTGTATAACAGACCGTTGCTACGTATAACAGACCGTTGCTACGTATAGCAGACCGTTGCTGTGTATAACAGACCGTTGCTGTGTATAACAGACCGTTGCTAAGTATAACAGACCGTTGCTAAGTATAACAGACCGTTGCTATGTATAGCAGACCGTTGCTGTGTATAGCAGACCGTTGCTGTGTATAACAGACCGTTGCTACGTATATCAGACCGTTGCTACGTATAACAGACCGTTGCTACGTATAGCAGACCGTTGCTACGTATAACAGACCGTTGCTACGTATAACAGACCGTTGCTATGGGCGCAGCTCTGATGTCAGACTCTGGAGGACCATTTTTGTGTAAAATTATTGATTTCTTCAGTAAGTAGCCGTGTAATAAGCAGGATAATGTGATTCTTTCACAACAATGACCTGCTAGCTGTACATTATCCGTTACCACAGAGACGTTTAGGTAAAGAGTTGAGTTTTAAATGTTGTCTTTATGTACTGAAGGATATCTGTGAACAGATGAATAAGCCTGTTGTTCTGGTTTCTGCAGCCCATCCCGGCGCCCTCCGGCCGGTCCTGTGTGGAGATGGAGGGCTACTGGGTGTCTCAGGGGGAGATGGAGCCAGCTGTGGATCCCACTTACATCCTCACCACCTCAGTCAAACTCAACCTCCGGGACCTCTCCAGAGTGGTTTCTGCTGGGTAGGACAACTGCTGCCTGACCTCCCCAACCATAATATCCCCTAAATCAGTTGGTTCTTCTATAAATGTCAAAATATTTGAGGCATGAATTATTTGAAGATTATATGTAATTCTCAAACAACGGGGAGAAATGTGGAATGTAAACCCACCAATTGTCTGTGTTCTGATTTTATTATTGTCTGTTTCTGGCTCCGCGGTCCGTCCTCACCACTCGGTGTCCCTTTAGGTGTATTTAGAACAACATCACTCTACTGAGCTAATGACACGTCTGCCCCCCCCTCCCATCACTCACAGGACTCACCCGGTGCTGATCCAGGGAGAGACGTCCGTGGGGAAGACCAGCCTGATCCGCTGGCTGGCTGCAGCCACGGGGAACCAGTGTGTGAGAATCAACAACCACGAGCACACCGACATCCAGGAGTACATCGGCTGCTACTCCTCAGACGACAAGGGCAAGCTGGTGTTCAAAGAGGGTACGAATACCAGCTAAACAGAACCAGGCTCACATTTATTAGACCGTTGTAGAGTATCTGAAACATCTATGTCAAGAGTAACACTCTTAATATATATCTGATATCGTTTATTTCTTTATACTTATATATTTCCCCCCATGAGCCTGATGCTGCCCGTCTCTCTGCTCCAGGTGTTCTGATAGACGCCATGAGGAGAGGCTACTGGATCATCCTGGATGAGCTGAACCTCGCCCCCACCGACGTCCTGGAGGCTCTCAACAGGCTGCTGGATGACAACAGGGAGCTCTTTGTGGCCGAGACACAGGAAGTCATCAAGGCTCACCCCAGATTCCTGCTGTTTGCTACCCAGAATCCCCCTGGTCTCTACGGCGGCAGAAAGGTACACTGATCATTCAGTCTGAGAGATGATTGGTCCGATGGCACGGCTACAGTGAGGTTACCTTCACACACACAGGTTCAGATCCAGCTAGCTTGATAACCACTGACTGGTTGTCTCCAGAGGATGAATTCTGATGTCTCGATGAATCAACTCATTTATCTTGAAGCACAACGTTTAAGTCAAAATGTCTTTTTTATGCACAAGAAACATTAAAATCTTATGGACCAATTGACGTAAAATTTGCTGAGCACATTCATCTTTCAAGAGGATAAACCTTTTTAATGGAGTTTGGAACAGAGAAGCTACTGTATTATTATCGGCTGTTTGCTTTGTTGCACCATCAACAGCTGCTGCTCCAATGAAGAGCCAGTTTATAAAGAGCCATAGTTTATAAAGAGTCATAGTTTATAAAGAGCCACAGTTTATAAAGAGTCATAGTTTATAAAGAGTCATAGTTTATAAAGAGCCATAGTTTATAAAGAGACACAGTTTATAAAGAGCCATAGTTTATAAAGAGAGACAGTTTATAAAGAGCCATAGTTTATAAAGAGCCATAGTTTATAAAGAGAGACAGTTTATAAAGAGCCATAGTTTATAAAGAGCCACAGTTTATAAAGAGACACAGTTTATAAAGAGCCATAGTTTATAAAGAGCCATAGTTTATAAAGAGCCACAGTTTATAAAGAGACACAGTTTATAAAGAGACACAGTTTATAAAGAGTCATAGTTTATAAAGAGACATAGTTTATAAAGAGACATAGTTTATAAAGAGCCATAGTTTATAAAGAGCCATAGTTTATAAAGAGCCACAGAGCCATAGTTTATAAAGAGACATAGTTTATAAAGAGACATAGTTTATAAAGAGCCATAGTTTATAAAGAGCCATAGAGCCATAGTTTATAAAGAGACATAGTTTATAAAGAGACATAGTTTATAAAGAGACATAGTTTATAAAGAGCCATAGTTTATAAAGAGCCACAGAGACATAGTTTATAAAGAGACATAGTTTATAAAGAGCCATAGTTTATAAAGAGCCACAGAGCCATAGTTTATAAAGAGACATAGTTTATAAAGAGCCATAGTTTATAAAGAGACATAGTTTATAAAGAGACATAGTTTATAAAGAGTCCTAGTTTATAAAGAGACATAGTTTATAAAGAGCCATAGTTTAAAAAGAGCCATAGTTTACAGACAGTTCTGAGAAGGAAGTTGATGGTACAAAAATGTCTCTTGATTAAACTGCAAAAACAAATTGTCTGGTTAGCGACCTAGCTGGCTAGCTAGCTTAGCCACTCTGACGTTTAGCAAGCCAGCTAGCTCGTAGAACCCACCCAAACCCACAAAGTCAGTTCTTATGAATGTCTATGCACATTATCTCAGATGAAGATCCATGCTTGGTGTGAAACAGCTGGTAGACAGGAAGTTTACCTAGAATGACTTTAAAAGATGAAAAGCTACATCCTCTTTTTAAACTACAGCCTCCATGATGAGCCTGAGAACGAGGAAACATCTCTCAACATGATCACATGTTATCTAATAACCTCTGACCTCTGACCTCTGACCTCTGACTGATCTCCAGGTGCTCTCCAGAGCTTTCAGGAACCGCTTTGTGGAGCTGCACTTTGACGAGCTGCCCAGCGGAGAGCTGGAGACAATCCTCCACCAGAGGTGCAGCCTTCCTCCGTCCTACTGCAGCAAGCTGGTCAAGGTCATGCAAGACCTTCAGGTACGTGTACTGACTGTGTACTGACTGTGTACTGACTGTGTACTGACTGTGTACTGTGTACTGACTGTGTACTGACTGTGACTGTGTACTGACTGTGTACTGACTGTGTACTGACTGTGTACTGACTGTGTACTGACTGTGTACTGACTGTGTACTGACTGTACTGACTGTGTACTGACTGTGTACTGACTGTGTACTGACTGTGTACTGACTGACTGTGTACTGACTGTGTACTGACTGTGTACTGACTGTGTACTGACTGTGTACTGACTGTGTACTGTGTACTGACTGTACTGACTGTGTACTGACTGTGTACTGACTGTGTACTGACTGCGTACTGACTGCGTACTGACTGCGTACTGACTGTGTACTGACTGTGTACTGACTGTGTACTGACTGTGTACTGACTGTGACTGTACTGTGTACTGACTGTGTACTGACTGTGTACTGACTGTGTACTGACTGTGTACTGACTGTGTACTGACTGTGTACTGACTGTGTACTGACTGTGTACTGACTGTGTACTGACTGTGTACTGACTGTGTACTGACTGTGTACTGACTGTGTACTGACTGTGTACTGACTGGTACTGACTGTGTACTGACTGTGTACTGACTGTGTACTGACTGTGTACTGACTGGTCGACTGTGTACTGACTGTTACTGACTGTGACTGTGTACTGACTGTGTACTGACTGTGTACTGACTGTGTACTGACTGTGTACTGACTGTGTACTGACTGTGACTGTGTACTGACTGTGTACTGACTGTGTACTGACTGTGTACTGACTGTGTACGACTGTTACTGACTGTGTACTGACTGTGTACTGTGTACTGACTGTGTACTGACTGTGTACTGGCTGTGTACTGACTGTGTACTGAGACTGTGTACTGACTGTGTACTGAGACTGTGTACTGACTGTGTACTGTGTACTGACTGTGTACTGACTGTGTACTGAGACTGTGTACTGACTGTGTACTGACTGTGTACTGACTGTGTACTGAGACTGTGTACTGACTGTGTACTGTGTACTGACTGTGTACTGACTGTGTACTGACTGTGTACTGACTGTGTACTGAGACTGTGTACTGACTGTGTACTGTGTACTGACTGTGTACTGACTGTGTACTGACTGTGTACTGACTGTGTACTGACTGTGTACTGAGACTGTGTACTGACTGTGTACTGTGTACTGACTGTGTACTGACTGTGTACTGACTGTGTACTGACTGTGTACTGGCTGTGTACTGACTGTGTACTGACTGTGTACTGTGTACTGACTGTGTACTGACTGTGTACTGGCTGTGTACTGACTGTGTACTGACTGTGTGCTGACTGTGTACTGACTGTGTACTGACTGTGTACTGACTGTGTACTGACTGTGTACTGACTGTGTGCTGACTGTGTACTGACTGTGTACTGACTGTGTCAGACTGTGTACAGACTGTGTACTGACTGTGTACTGACTGTGTACTGACTGTGTACTGACTGTGTACTGACTGTGTACTGACTGTGTACTGACTGTGTACTGTGTACTGACTGTGTACTGACTGTGTACTGGCTGTGTACTGACTGTGTACTGACTGTGTGCTGACTGTGTACTGACTGTGTACTGACTGTGTACTGACTGTGTGCTGACTGTGTACTGACTGTGTACTGACTGTGTCAGACTGTGTACTGACTGTGTACTGACTGTGTACTGACTGTGTCAGACTGTGTACAGACTGTGTACTGACTGTGTACTGACTGTGTACAGACTGTGTACTGACTGTGTACTGACTGTGTACTGACTGTGTACAGACTGTGTACTGACTGTGTACTGACTGTGTACTGACTGTGTACTGACTGTGTACTGACTGTGTACTGACTGTGTACAGACTGTGTACTGACTGTGTACCGACTCTGTACTGACTCTGTACTGACTCTGTACTGACTGTGTACTGACTGTGTACTGACTGTGTACAGACTGTGTACTGACTGTGTACTGACTGTGTACTGACTGTGTACTGACTGTGTACTGACTGTGTACTGACTGTGTACTGACTGTGTACTGACTGTGTACTGACTGTGTACTGACTGTGTACTGACTGTGTACTGACTGTGTACTGACTGTGTACTGACTGTGTACTGACTGTGTACTGACTGTGTACTGACTGTGTACTGACTGTGTACTGACTGTGTACTGACTGTGTACTGACTGTGTACTGGCTGTGTACTGACTGTGTACTGACTGTGTACTGGCTGTGTACTGGCTGTGTACCCTGCGTATCTCTTGGTATTACCTGCCTGTTTTGGTCCTAACTTCCTGTGTTCCCCCCCCATCAGTCCTTACGTCGTGGATCTTCTGTGTTTGCGGGGAAACACGGCTTCATCACTCTCAGAGATCTGTTCCGCTGGGCGGACCGCTACCGGCTGGAGGAGCAGACGGACTCCTCTCAGGACTGGCTGCAGCATCTGGCTGATGATGGTGAGGATGGTCAGACGTGTCCGTTAAGTCATCAACACCCCCACCCCCCCCCCCGTGTTCCCCTGAAACCTGAGATAAACCTCTTATCTTCTTCATCAGGGTTCATGCTGCTGGCAGGACGTGTGAGGAAGCCTGAGGAAGAGGCCACCATCCTGTCCATCCTGGAGAAACACTTCAAGAGGACGGTGAACTCTGAGACCCTCTTCTCTCAGAAACAGGTCACCGGACAGTTCAGTAAGTGGACCGTAGCAACACCTGATGAACCCAAACTGATCCAGGAACACCTCTTAGTCACTCTGCGTTGTTCTTTAACAGCTGGTTTGGTTTGAATGATGTTTTTATGTCTCTGAGCCGGCAGCAGAGAATCATGTTTTCAGCTGTACGAACGTACAGACGTCTCAGGAACGCCTGGAGGGGATTTCTTCACATTTGGCGCAAACGTCCACTTTGACTCGAGGATGAACTGACTAGAATTTGGTGGTCAAAGGTCAAAGGTCACTGTGACCTCACAAAACATAACGTTCATGTGCTAATTATGACAATTTCACCCAAATGTCTTAACAGGATAAATTATGTAGTGATGACATTTTGGAAACTTGTCTGGTGGGCGGAGGGATAATTGTAGTTTTTAAACAGTTGTAGTTTTTAAATCCAAAGTGTCTCTACTGAGCTTTTTATCATGGTGAAAATCGATGTCTTTGTTTTAAATTGAGATGGATGTTTAGATAATTTTAGAGAGTCAGATAAAACCTAGAGAGATAGCTGACCACATAGCACTAACAACATGTACAGCACATCAACGTAGCATCAACATTTCCTTTATTTAGAGCAGCATGTTGGAGTCTCCTACTCTATACTATGTTGTAATGAAAGAAGTTTTCCTCTCACAAATAACAAGTTCTATCCATCAGAAATAAAGTGGTTTTATCACAGAGGTCAGGAAGTTAACACACTAGGAAATCCAATGTGCCATTATTCTGTAGTTGACACTTTAATATTAAACTCCGTATTTCTTCAGGCTGATTTTGAGCTCTTTTAAATGTTCCCTTAGAGGCTGAAGAGGAAGTAGACGCTGTAGACTTACAGTCAACTGTTCACCATCTAGCTTGTCTGATCACGTTGGCTCGATGCTCTGATTGGCAGGTCCCTTCATCGACAGCATCGCCGGAGTCCCGGAGGAGTTTCGCCACGTGGTGTGGACACACGGCATGAGGAGACTAGCCGTGCTGGTGGGACGGGCGCTTCGATTCGGAGAGTCTGTCCTGCTGGTAGGAGACACCGGGTAAGATTCATTCATTCTGTTCATTCTGTCTGTAGGAAGGTCAGAGTCAAACAGACCTGTTGGTGTTTGTAGAGTCAGACAGACCTGTTGGTGTTGTGAGAGTGCAAAGTTTAAGCTCTTTCTCCTGTTCCCTCTCCAGATGTGGGAAGACAACAATCTGCCAGCTGTTTGCTGCTTTGTCTGCACAGAAGTTTTTCTCCGTCAACTGTCACCTCCACATGGAGACGTCTGACTTCCTGGGAGGCCTTCGACCCGTCAGACACATGAACCAGGTACTGATGAGTCGGCACCGGGCAGAGTCTAGAACAGGAGACAATAACTCATTTATACTGCATTATACTGTTATTGGTGCTTTATGTGTGAATCTTGTCTACTGCCGTCTTGGCCAGGATCCCCTCAGAGAGATATTTTAAATCTCAGTAGAACCGTCCTGAATAAATGAAGGTTAAATAAAACCTCTCCTCCTCTCTCCTCTCCTCCTCTCTCCTCTCCTCCTCTCCTCCTCTCCTCCTCTCCTCCTCTCCTCTCCTCCTCTCCTCCTCTCCTCCTCTCCTCTCCTCCTCTCCCCTCCCCTCCTCTCCTCCTCTCCTCTCCTCCTCTCCTCCTCTCCTCTCCTCTCCTCTCCTCCTCTCCTCTCCTCTCCTCTCCTCCTCTCCTCTCCTCCTCTCCTCCTCTCCTCTCCTCCTCTCCTCTCCTCCTCCTCTCCTCCCCCCCTCCCCCACTCCCCCTCTCCCCTCCCCTCCTCGCCTCTCCTCTCCTCTCCTCTCCTCTCATCTCCTCCTCTCCTCCTCTCCTCTCCTCCTCTCCTCTCCTCCTCTCCTCTCCTCTCCTCCTCCTCTCCTCTCCTCTCCTCTCCTCCTCTCCTCCTCCTCTCCTCCTCCCCCCCCCCCTCCTGTATACAGACTGATGGTGAGGACTGCAGGCTGTTTCAGTGGCATGATGGTCCGTTGGTTCAGGCCATGAAGGAGGGAGGAGTGTTTCTGATGGATGAGATCTCACTGGCAGACGACTCCGTGCTGGAGAGACTCAACAGGTAGACATGCACACACACACATGCACACACACATGCACACCCACATGCACACACACATGCACGCTCTTGTTCCTATTTTTATATTTCCTTCTCTGCTCTGATGAACATTAGTTTAACATTAGAGAAGAGATGTGTTCTAGTACGAGACATTTAGAAACAGACATTATGGTGTGTAGTTCTCTTCTTGTTGCTACTGAGGACCAGCCTGCTGGTTCAAATCGTACTCAGTGATGAGGACGACATTCATCTCCTGCAGTGAAACGCAGGACGCGGTGGTAAACTGCATCAGGTTGTTGTAAGGTAGAATAAGGAGATCTCCTCTGTCAAGTTCAGACGTGATGGTGGATCTGTCCTCATGAGAGAAAACTGCTTTAGTCTAATTAAATAAAAGAATCACATTTTTAGATTTTATACACTTAAAAGAACCAATATCAGTGAACGCTAGATTTAGAATATTTTCACCGCTTTACGTTGAGGTCAGACAGACGTTTCCAACGGGGAACTGAAGCCGTTATCTATTTTCTCACCAAAGCCACCAGACTCCATTTAAGAAAAACAGTAATTTTACCTCTCAGAACACGAGAGCTGCTGCTGCTCTACCGCTGCCTCCATCGGAGGATGCATGCACATTATGACGCGTTCAGGCTCTGTTCAGTAAAAATGAGTATCGGGTGAAGGTACATTATAATGTTATCATGATGTGTTAAAATGTTATCTTGAGGCGGATCATCAGGGATTAATAATAAAATCACCAAAACCGGTATGCAAACCGTAATAAAGGAGTGGATGATGAAATATATTACTATTTACCTTGGTATCAAACTGGTTATCAAGAGAAATATATGTATATGCAACAGAGTTCAGTATACGACATGTGAGTGCGTAGTGCCACAAAGTGTACTTTTGTCACATTTTGTAGGGCATATTTTACATTTTGAGCCATAAAATCCAACATGAACATGACGCATCGTCCCATTTCCAACCACATACAGGTGAGTCAGAGACTAAGAAGAGCTCTTGACCATGTCTTGTGTTTCCTGTCAGTGTTCTAGAGACAGAGAAGTCTCTCTTCCTGGCAGAGAAGGGCAGCGGAGACAACGACGACGTGGAGCTGATCAGAGCAGCTGCAGGTTTCCGTCTGGTTGCCACCATGAATCCTGGAGGAGACTTTGGCAAGAAAGAGGTAGATTGAATTGTGGATGAAGGTAGCAGCAGAACTGCTGATACGATGCTCACAAGTCCTCCTAAAGACAGTGTTGTATTTGCCTGTAATGGATTGTACCCAGTCTGAAGGTCGGCTCTTTGTCCCAACGGTTTAACGTGTTTTTTAAAATGTATGAATGTGTGTTAAGAGTAACCGAGCTGAACTGGATGTAGTCTGACTTTTGTTCCCGTCTGTTTCCGGACAGCTCTCTCCGGCCCTCAGGAACCGGTTCACAGAGATCTGGTGTCCTCAGAGCAACAGCCGCAGTGACCTGGTTCAGATCATCCAGCACAACCTGCGCTCGGGCCTCTCACTCGATGGTAAACCAGTCTGGAGACGAGAGGACTGAAACATGTTCTACTTCCTGTCATTCACTCACACGTCCTGATAACAATCAGTTTTAAGATTTGTTTAAAGACAAAGTGTTCATGTGAAAACATACCAAACAATAACCACATGTAGAAGGTGTGACTGATGTAGAAGGTGTGACTGATGTAGAAGGTGTGACTGATGTAGAAGGTGACTGATGTAGAAGGTGACTGATGTAGAAGGTGACTGATGTAGAAGGTGTTTCTGATGTAGAAGGTGACTGATGTAGAAGGTGACTGATGTAGAAGGTGTTTCTGATGTAGAAGGTGTGTGATGTAGAAGGTGTGACTGATGTAGAAGGTGTCTGATGTAGAAGGTGTCTGATGTAGAAGGTGTCTGATGTAGAAGGTGTTTCTGATGTAGAAGGTGTGACTGATGTAGAAGGTGTGACTGATGTAGAAGGTGTCTGATGTAGAAGGTGTGGCTGATGTAGAAGGTGTCTGATGTAGAAGGTGTGTCTGATGTAGAAGGTGTGACTGATGTAGAAGGTGTGAGTGATGCAGAAGGTGTGACTGATGTAGAAGGTGTGACTGATGTAGAAGGTGACTGATGTAGAAGGTGTGACTGATGTAGAAGGTGTGACTGATGTAGAAGGTGTGAGTGATGTAGAAGGTGTGACTGATGTAGAAGGTGTGACTGATGTAGAAGGTGTGACTGATGTAGAAGGTGTGACTGATGTAGAAGGTGTGAGTGATGTAGAAGGTGTGAGTGATGTAGAAGGTGTGACTGATGTAGAAGGTGTGAGTGATGTAGAAGGTGACTGATGTAGAAGGTGTGACTGATGTAGAAGGTGCGTCTGATGTAGAAGGTGACTGATGTAGAAGGTGTGACTGATGTAGAAGGTGTGACTGATGTAGAAGGTGTGAGTGATGTAGAAGGTGTGACTGATGTAGAAGGTGTGACCGATGTAGAAGGTGGGACTGATGTAGAAGGTGTGAGTGATGCAGAAGGTGTGACTGATGTAGAAGGTGTGACTGATGTAGAAGGTGTGACTGATGTAGAAGGTGTGAGTGATGTAGAAGGTGTGACTGATGTAGAAGGTGTGACTGATGTAGAAGGTGTGACCGATGTAGAAGGTGTGAGTGATGCAGAAGGTGTGACTGATGTAGAAGGTGTGACTGATGGAGAAGGTGTGACTGATGTAGAAAGTGTGACTGATGTAGAAGGTGTAGAAGGTGTGACCGATGTAGAAGGTGTGAGTGATGTAGAAGGTGTGACCGATGTAGAAGGTGTGAGTGATGTAGAAGGTGTGACTGATGTAGAAGGTGTGACTGATGTAGAAGGTGTGAGTGATGTAGAAGGTGTGACTGATGTAGAAGGTGTAGAAGGTGTGACTGATGTAGAAGGTGTGACTGATGTAGAAGGTGTGACTGATGTAGAAGGTGTGACTGATGTAGAAGGTGTGACCGATGTAGAAGGTGTGACCGATGTAGAAGGTGTGAGTGATGTAGAAGGTGTGAGTGATGTAGAAGGTGTGACTGATGTAGAAGGTGTGACTGATGGTGTGACTGATGTAGAAGGTGTGACTGATGTAGAAGGTGTGACCGATGTAGAAGGTGTGAGTGATGTAGAAGGTGTGAGTGATGTAGAAGGTGTGACTGATGTAGAAGGTGTGACTGATGTAGAAGGTGTGACTGATGTAGAAGGTGTGACTGATGTAGAAGGTGTGACCGATGTAGAAGGTGTGACCGATGTAGAAGGTGTGAGTGATGTAGAAGGTGTGACTGATGTAGAAGGTGTGACCGATGTAGAAGGTGTAGAAGGTGTGACCGATGTAGAAGGTGTGACTGATGTAGAAGGTGTGACCGATGTAGAAGGTGTGACTGATGTAGAAGGTGTGATGATGTAGAAGGTGTGACTGATGTAGAAGGTGTGACTGATGTAGAAGGTGTAGAAGGTGTGACCGATGTAGAAGGTGTGACCGATGTAGAAGGTGTGACTGATGTAGAAGGTGTGAGTGATGTAGAAGGTGTGACTGATGTAGAAGGTGTGACTGATGTAGAAGGTGTGACTGATGTAGAAGGTGTGACTGATGTAGAAGGTGTGACCGATGTAGAAGGTGTGACCGATGTAGAAGGTGTGAGTGATGTAGAAGGTGTGACTGATGTAGAAGGTGTGACTGATGTGGAAGGTGTGATGATGTAGAAGGTGTGACTGATGTAGAAGGTGTGACTGATGTAGAAGGTGTGACTGATGTAGAGGTGTGACTGATTGTAGAAGGTGGGACTGATGTAGTAGTGTCGAGTGATGTAGAAGGTGTGACTGATGTAGAAGGTGTGTCTGATGTAGAAGGTGACTGATGTAGAAGGTGTGACTGATGTAGAAGGTGTGACTGAGTAGAAGGTGTGATGATGTAGAAGGTGTGAGCTGATGTAGAAGGTGTGTGATGTAGAAGGTGTGACTGATGTAGAAGGTGTGACTGATGTAGAAGGTGTGACTGATGTAGAGTGTGTGACGATGTAGAAGGTGTGACCGATTGTAGAAGGTGTAGTGATGTAGAAGGTGTGAGTGATGTAGAAGGTGTGTCGTGTAGAAGGTGTGACAGATGTAGAGAGTGATGATGTAGAAGGTGTGACTGATGTAGAAGGTGTGACTGATGTAGAAGGTGTGACTGATGTAGAAGGGTGTGATGATGTAGAAGGTGTGAGCTGATGTAGAAGGTGTGACTGATGTAGAAGGTGTGACTGATGTAGAAGGTGTGACTGATGTAGAAGGTGTGACTGATGTAGAAGGTGTGTGATGTAGAAGGTGTGACTGATGTAGAAGGTGTGATGATGTAAAGGTGTGACTGATGTAGAAGGTGTGACCGATGTAGAGGTGTGACTGATGTAGAAGGTGTGACGGATGTAGAAGGTGTCTGATGTAGAAGGTGTGAGTGATGTAGAAGGTGTATGATGTAGAAGGTGTCTGATGTAGAAGGTGTGAGTGATGTAGAAGGTGTGAGTGATGTAGAAGGTGTAGAAGGTGTGACCGATGTAGAAGGTGTGACCGATGTAGAAGGTGTGACCGATGTAGAAGGTGTGAGTGATGTAGAAGGTGTGACTGATGTAGAAGGTGTGACTGATGTAGAAGGTGTGACTGATGTAGAAGGTGTGAGTGTTAGAAGGTGTGATGATGTAGAAGGTGTGAGTGATGGTAGAAGGTGTGACTGATGTAGAAGGTGTGACTGATGTAGAAGGTTGATGATGTAGAAGGGTGTGAGCGATGTAGAGGGAGGTGTAGACGGAGTGAGTAGAAGGTGTGAGTGATATGTAGAAGGTGTGACTGATGTACAGGTGTGACTGATGTAGAGGTGTGACTGATGTAGAAGGTGTGACTGATGGTAGAAGGTTGTGAGGTGATGTGAAGGTGTGACTGATGTAGAAGGTGTGACTGATGTAGAAGGTGTGACTGATGTAGAGTGTGACTGATGTAGAAGGTGTGACGGATGTAGAAGGTGTCTGATGTAGAAGGTGTGAGTGATGTAGAAGGTGTCTGATGTAGAAGGTGTGACTGATGTAGAAGGTGTGACTGATGTAGAAGGTGTGACGGATGTAGAAGGTGTGACGGATGTAGAAGGTGTGACTGATGTAGAAGGTGTGTGATGTAGAAGGTGTGACTGATGTAGAAGGTGTCACTGATGTAGAAGGTGTGACTGATGTAGAGTGTGACTGATGTAGAAGGTGTGACGGATGTAGAAGGTGTCTGATGTAGAAGGTGTGAGTGATGTAGAAGGTGTGACCGATGTAGAAGGTGTGACCGATGTAGAAGGTGTGAGTGATGTAAAAGGTGTGACTGATGTAGAAGGTGTGACTGATGTAGAAGGTGTGACTGATGTAGAAGGTGTGACTGATGTAGAGTGTGACTGATGTAGAAGGTGTGACCGATGTAGAAGGTGTGACCGATGTAGAAGGTGTGACCGATGTAGAAGGTGTGACCGATGTAGAAGGTGTGACCGATGTAGAAGGTGTGACCGATGTAGAAGGTGTGACCGATGTAGAAGGTGTGAGTGATGTAAAAGGTGTGACTGATGTAGAGTGTGACTGATGTAGAAGGTGTGACCGATGTAGAAGGTGTGACCGATGTAGAAGGTGTGACCGATGTAGAAGGTGTGACCGATGTAGAAGGTGTGACTGATGTAGAGTGTGACTGATGTAGAAGGTGTGACCGATGTAGAAGGTGTGACCGATGTAGAAGGTGTGACCGATGTAGAAGGTGTGACCGATGTAGAAGGTGTGACCGATGTAGAAGGTGTGACTGATGTAGAAGGTGTGACTGATGTAGAAGGTGTGACTGATGTAGAAGGTGTGACTGATGTAGAAGGTGTGACTGATGTAGAAGGTGTGACTGATGTAGAAGGTGTGACTGATGTAGAAGGTGTGATGATGTAGAAGGTGTGACTGATGTAGAAGGTGTGATGATGTAGAAGGTGTGACTGATGCAGAAGGTGTGACTGATGTAGAAGGTGTGTCTGATGTAGAAGGTGTGACTGATGTAGAAGGTGTGACTGGTGTAGAAGGTGTGATGATGTAGAAGGTGTGAGTGATGTAGAAGGTGTGACTGGTGTAGAAGGTGTGATGATGTAGAAGGTGTGAGTGATGTAGAAGGTGTGACTGATGTAGAAGGTGTGAGTGATGTAGAAGGTGTGACTGGTGTAGAAGGTGTGATGATGTAGAAGGTGTGAGTGATGTAGAAGGTGTGACTGGTGTAGAAGGTGTGATGATGTAGAAGGTGTGACTGGTGTAGAAGGTGTGATGATGTAGAAGGTGTGACTGATGTAGAAGGTGTGACTGATGTAGAAGGTGTGACTGATGTAGAAGGTGTGTCTGATGTAGAAGGTGTGACTGATGTAGAAGGTGTGACTGATGTAGAAGGTGTGAATGATGTAGAAGGTGTGAATGATGTAGAAGGTGTGAATGATGTAGAAGGTGTGAAGGATGTAGAAGGTGTAACTGATGTAGAAGGTGTGACTGATGTAGAAGGTGTGTCTGATGTAGAAGGTGTGACTGATGTAGAAGGTGACTGGTGTAGAAGGTGACTGATGTAGAAGGTGTGACTGATGTAGAAGGTGTGAAGGATGTAGAAGGTGTAACTGATGTAGAAGGTGACTGGTGTAGAAGGTGACTGATGTAGAAGGTGACTGATGTAGAAGGTGTGAGTGATGTAGACTGATGTAGAAGGTGTGACTGACGTTGTTTCCTCGGTGTGAAACGCAGGCGGAGACATCGCAGAGCTGATGCTGGACTTCATCGAGTGGCTGACCCAGCAGGATTTCGGCCGGCGCTGCATCCGGAGCGTCAGAGACATCCTGTCGTGGGTTTACTTCCTGAACGTTGTGTGCGAGCGGGACGAGGACGGCTTCATGACCATGGGAGCGCTGGAGGACGAAGAAGAGGCGGAGTGGGACCTCCGACTGGACACCGTTACCGCCTTCATCCACGCCGCGTGTCTCGTCTACATCGACGGCATCGGCTCCGGTGAGCTGACGGCTTTTTATTTCTTATTTCCTCTAAGAATGAGATGTGTGAAGTGTGATCCGAGGTGTGATCCGAGGCTCTCTCGTGTTACAGGAACCACGGTGTCCTGTGCAGACGGCGCCCTCCGGGCTCGCCGGCTGTGCCTGGGCTACCTGCAGCAGCGGCTCAGCAAGATGACCAAGCTGGATCAGGAGATGCTGGAGGCTCTGAGAGTCTACGACAGCAGCCTGCCACGGGAACCGCAGTGGGGGGAAGACTTCTTCGGCATCGACCCCTTCTACATCGCTTTAGGTATGGACTTCACTGATTCCTCATTTATAAGATGTCAAGTATTTAATCCTCTTATCAACATGGGAGTGGACAAATATGCTGCTTTATGCAAACGTATGTCTATATTTATTATTGTAAATCAATTAACAACACAAAACAATGACAGATATTGTCCAGAAACCCTCACAGGTTCTGCATTTAGCATAAAACAATATGCTTAAATCAAAAGGGGAGACTCGTGGAAACCCATAGAACCCATTCTCAGGTCAAGGGACCCCTTTGAAAATGGCCATGACAGTTTTTCCTCGCCAAAATTTTGCATAAGTTTGGAGCGTTATTTAACCTCCTTCATGACAAGCTAGTATGACATGGTTGGTACCGATGGATTCATCAAGTTTTATAGTTTCTTATTACATGGCTGTGTTGAATACTCGATTCTGATTGGTCAATCACGGCGTTCTGCGGTCTGTTATTTCTCTATAGCAGACCGTTGCTATGTATAACAGACCGTTGCTACGTATAGTGCACTGTGTGCATTAACTGTCCTGCAGACCGTCCTCCTTTCCCCTTATGCAAACGTATGTCTATATTTATTATTGTAAATAAACTCACAACACAAAAAAATGACAGATATTGTCCAGAAACCCTCACATGTACTGCATTTAGCATAAAACAATATGCTCAGATCAAAAGGGGAGACTCGTGGGAACCCATAGAACCCATTCTCAGGTCAACGGACCCCTCTGAAAATGGCCATGACAGTTTTTCCTCGCCAAAATTTTGCATAAGTTTGGAGCGTTATTTAACCTCCTTCTTATTACACGGCTGTGTTGAATACTCGATTCTGATTGGTCAATCACGGCGTTCTGCGGTCTGTTATTCTGTATAACAGACCGTTGCTATGTAGAACAGACCGTTGCTATGGGCGCAGCTCTGATGTCGGACTCTGGAGGACCGTTTTTGCGACAAATTATTGATTTCTTCAGTAAGTAGCCGTGTAATAAGCGGGATAATGTACAGCTAGCCGGTCATTGTAGTGAAAGAATCCCCTTCAGGGCGATGAGAGACCTGAAGGGGATTCTTTCACTACAATGACCCGCTAGCTGTACATTATCCCTTACATATAATGCCAGTATCTTCACTCTAGCTTTAAAACTGAGCCGCTACAACCTAAAAATCACAAGTTGTGTTAATGCGTTAAAGAAATTATTGGAGTTAAAATGAATTTATGGTAACGTGTTATTATTGTGTTAACTTTGACAGCCCTGCAAAATACAAGTATGAAGCTGAATATGAGTGTAATATGGGACCTTTAAGTAACTTGTGGTATACTTTTTTCAGCCCCATACCCCCCTGATGATTACAAATAGTGAAAGTGTATTAAAGGAAGATAAAGCCCTGGTTATTACAGAATGTTTACACACAGTTGAGTTTCTCTTGTCGTGCTTCAATCAAACATCTCCTTCCTCTCTCCGTCCACGCAGGACCTCAGACTGAGAGCCGTGATCTGTCAGACTACGCCATCGCCGCGGGCACCACCGCGGTGAACGCCCAGAGGCTTCTCCGGGCTCTGAAGCTGCAGAGGCCCGTGCTGCTGGAGGGCTCGCCTGGCGTAGGGAAGACCAGTCTGGTGGCCGCGCTGGCAAAGGCTTCTGGGAACCATCTGGTCAGAATCAACCTGTCGGAGCAAACGGTAAGTCGTTATATGAATAATGCTGAATGAGCTACAGATACTACTGTTAGAGCCATTTGTACAATATAGAAATAACTGTGGTTAACTTACATTTTGTTTTATTTGCCTGAGATAAGGGCTCTGTGGTTTCTGCAGTGTGCTAAATTAATACCAATTGTGACTTAAGCCAGCCCTGGCATCTGATTGGTTGAAAGTTAAATTATGCTGCATGTGCTCGTAAAAACGACTCAGTTGAAGCTATGGAGCCTGGAGAGCACACTAGTCTTTGACCGTGTTTATTAGACCTGTTCTTGCCTTTTTACTGCTTATGTTTTTGATATTTTGTTACCATTTTTGTATCTGAAGACTTAAAGATTTTCAGTAAACGATTGAAACGAAGAACATGGACTACGGAGTTTTATTGAAACACGCGTCAACTACATGCTTGGACTTTATAGCTTAAGTGGGCATTTCAAGAAATAGACGGAGCCACACTTACAACTACGTTTCCTCTCTGATGACGTGTCCTCTCTTGCAGGATGTTACTGATCTGTTTGGAACAGATCTCCCCGTGGAGGGAGGGAAGGGAGGAGAGTTCGCTTGGCGTGATGGCCCCCTATTGGCTGCTTTGAAGGCCGGCCACTGGGTAGTCCTGGACGAGGTAAGGACCACCGTTCAGGCATTTTTACAGTATGTTTTGAATCTGGTGACGTTGAGATAACCTGCAGCATTAAACCAACCGGACTCCTTCCTCAGCTGAACCTGGCCTCTCAGTCGGTGTTGGAGGGTCTGAACGCCTGCTTCGATCACCGAGCAGAGGTCTACATCCCTGAACTGGGGATGAGCTTCCAGGTTCAGCAGGAGAAGACCAAGATCTTTGGCTGCCAGAACCCCTTCACTCAAGGCGGTGGGCGTAAGGGACTGCCCAAGTCCTTCCTCAACAGATTCACTCAGGTGAGGAACATTCAACATGATGATGATGATACTAACAAGGTCCAGTGAGAACACACACAATCACCATTGGAGTCATTTACCAATTTACAATAGTTTTTTTTATAAATCCATTTTATTAACAGTTAACTTGAACACATTCAACATAAATATTCAACCGACCAATATTCAAAAACACTGATATTCATATAAAAGATATTATTGTCATTTTAAGACCATTTTATGCCACTGTTGTAAGGGATAATGTACAGCGAGCCGGTCCTTGTTGTGAAAGAATCCCCGACAGGGTGATGCTGCACCCCAACGCGCAGCGGAGTGGATGTTAATACTGTTAATATTTCTGAATTTCACCAGCTCAAAACCTTAATGGAGAATAGCTTGTGTTCAGCGATGGTTGCTGCTGTCGCCCTCCCCGACTCTCTGAAAAGAGAAAACAGCAGAATCTTATCAGCGAGCAAAGCATCACTTTCATGAAATCTGACCTCCTCCTGTGTTCTCAGGTGTTTGTGGACCAACTCACCAGCAAAGATATGGAGTTCATCGGGGACTCCATGTTCACCAGCATTGATAAGGAAATCATTGCAAAGATGGTGGAGTTCAGTAACAGGGTGAGTTTCTCTTGTATGACTGCTGAGTGAGAGACGGACTCTGCTCTGCAGGTCTACCTTCAGGCAGAGTTTCACACTTTAACAGACTCCTAAAAGCTTCTTTCTGCCTCCATCAGCTGGTCCAGGAGGTGTGCGTGGAGCGGCGCTGGGGTCAGAGAGGAAGTCCGTGGGAGTTCAACCTGCGTGACATGTTCCGCTGGTGTCAGCTGATGCAGGCGGATCAGTCTCCAGGATTCTTCAACCCGGGCCAGCATGTAGCCTTGGTGTATGCTGACCGGATGAGAGCGGAGGCAGATAAGGCTCAGGTACGCTGTTTCACCAACTTGTACTTGAGAGTCCACAAGAAACATTATCAGTATATCCATGAATCAGATCGGGTTTATTGGGTTTTCAAGAAATCATATGTGAGCACATTACATTCTCTCACTTGTGTTCACTTTTTGTGTAGTGGGTGACCACCCTCAGTTTTCTTTGTGTTGGTACTGACCCGTTTGGAAAGCCTCTGTCCACTGCTGAGTGTGTGACGCCCCTCCTGTCCCACACAGGTTCTGTCCGTGTTCAGGAAGGTGTTCGGGGAGGACTCTGAGCCGTACAGCGGCTCCAGACAGTTCCACATCACTCCTCTCAACCTGCAGGTACAACAGAACCTCTTCCTGGTTTATCACAAGCAAATGTTTTAAATTGTACGGACAAAGTAAGGACATCTTCTCCCATGGACCCCCCCCCCCCCCGTAGGTGGGCTTCTCCGTCCTGCAGCGCAGCGGCGGAGCCCCCGTGGCGTTGGACCCCCCCCTGTCCATCACACACCAGGCGCTGCGGCCGCTGGAGTCCCTGATGAAGTGTGTGGAGATGAGCTGGATGACCATACTGGTCGGCCCCACAGCCAGCGGGAAGACCAGCCTGGCCCGGCTGCTGGCTCTGCTGACCGGACACCGCCTCCGGGTCATGGCCATGAACAGCGCCATGGACACCACCGAGCTGCTGGGAGGCTTCGAACAGGTAACCCAGAGCTCGGGCGTCGGCTCGGTCGAGCCTCTTTCATTGTCTGGAAACATCCGACCGCATCACTCTGCTCCCTTCTCTTCATTCCAGGTGGATATCATGCGGCCGTGGCAACAAGTGCTGGAGAGCGTGGACTACATAGTTGCCATGGTGATAAGGCGCGGCCTGATGTCGCTGGACGTCGGCATCCAGGACACGGAGTTCCTGCTGCAGACGTGGGGTCTGTTCTGCCACTGGCTGAAGGAGGAAGGACTGCAGAGAACCGGGGGAACCATTAACTCGGAGGCACTGAACAAGCTGGAGGTCATCATCCTCCTCCTGCAGAAACTCAACACCAAGCTCAAAGTCTTCACTGGTAATGGCCAAGTAGTGTCTGATAGGACAGCTCTTTATAAACGCTCTTATTTTTATTCATTAAGGGTTCAAACCTGAAGGTCATTAGTCATTACTCCTACGCCGTAAGTCTGAATCACACCAGACTGACATCCAGCTTCATTCACTCGACAAAAAGCCTCCTGGACTAAACAACAAGTCCATCTGACTAGATTTTCCGCCATTTTTAATTTTCATCTCCTCCTAAACTGTAGGTTTGATTGCTACCAACTTTTCTGTGGATCATTATTGGACCAAAATGATCAAATGTTGCATGAAGTTTGTTGATATCTTATTTACTTTTCAAGATATTGACCAATGAACTTCAAAATGGGCATGGCTCAGCACATAAACAGAGTTAAGCCAGCAGCCGTCGGGCCAATCATCACAATACTTACAGGATATGTCCACAAGAGTACCTGGAACATATCCTGCAAGTTTCATTCAAATCGACCACTAGGGGGCGCTACGGTGCAAAAAAGATTGGCAATACATAACACAAATCATACAGAATTTGTTTGTCCAATCATGACTTAACTCCCAGGATATGTTTCATAACTGTGTTTATTACACAGCTGTGTCGAATACTCGATTCTGATTGGTCAATCACGGCGTTCTGCGGTCTGTAATTTCTCTATTGCAGACCGTTGTTATGTATAACAGACCGTTGCTATGTGTAGCAGACCGTTGCTATGTATAGCAGACCGTTGCTATGTTTAGCAGACCGTTGCTATGTATAGCAGACCGTTGCTACGTATAGCAGACCGTTGCTATGTATAACAGACCGTTGTTATGTATAACAGACCGTTGCTATGTATAGCAGAACGTTGCTACGTATAGCAGACCGTTGCTACGTATAGCAGACCGTTGTTATGTATAACAGACCTTTGCTATGTATAGCAGACCGTTGCTATGTATAGCAGACCGTTGCTAGGTTTAGCAGACCGTTGCTATGTATAGCAGAACGTTGCTATGTATAACAGACCGTTGCTATGTATAGCAGAACGTTGCTATGTATAGCAGACCGTTGCTATGTATAGCAGAACGTTGCTATGTATAGCAGACCGTTGCTATGTATAGCAGACCGTTGCTATGTATAGCAGACTGTTGCTATGTATAGCAGAACGTTGCTATGTATAGCAGAACGTTGCTATGTATAACAGACTGTTGCTATGTATAGCAGAACGTTGCTATGTATAGCAGACCGTTGCTATGTATAGCAGACCGTTGCTATGTATAGCAGACTGTTGCTATGTATAACAGACCGTTGCAATGTATAGCAGAACGTTGCTATGTATAACAGACCGTTGCTATGTATAGCAGAACGTTGCTATGTATAGCAGACCGTTGCTATGTATAGCAGACTGTTGCTATGTATAGCAGACTGTTGCTATGTATAACTGACCGTTGCTATGTATAGCAGAATGTTGCTATGTATAGCAGACCGTTGCTATGTATAGCAGACTGTTGCTATGTATAACAGACCGTTGCAATGTATAGCAGAACGTTGCTATGTATAACAGACCGTTGCTATGTATAGCAGAACGTTGCTATGTATAGCAGACCGTTGCTATGTATAGCAGACTGTTGCTATGTATAACAGACCGTTGCTATGTATAGCAGAACGTTGCTATGTATAACAGACAGTTGCTATGTATAACAGACCGTTGCAATGTATAGCAGACCGTTGCTATGTATAACATACCGTTGCTATGTATAACAGACCGTTGCTACGTATAACAGACCGTTGCAATTTATAGCAGACCGTTGCTACGTATAACAGACCGTTGCTACGTATAGCAGACCGTTGCTACGTATAACAGACCGTTGCTACGTATAACAGACCGTTGCTACGTATAGCAGACCGTTGCTACGTATAGCAGACCGTTGCTACGTATAACAGACCGTTGCTATGTATAACAGACCGTTGCTATGGGTGCAGCTCTGATGTTGGACTCTGGAGGACCGTTTTTGTGTCAAAATATTGATTTATTCAGTAAGTAGCCGTGTAATAAGCAGGATAATGTACAGCTAGCGGGTCATTGTTGTGAAAGAATCCCCTTCAGGGCGATGCAGCATCGCTCTGAAGGGGATTCTTTCACAACAATGACCCGCTAGCTGTACATTATCTCTTACTTATATCGCTCAATAGGGGGCGCCACCAGTTCCGAACATGAGCGTGGGCCTGGAGCAAATTGTCGCCGCTTGCGTCTGTATTCTGTCTTGTAAGTATAAGAATGTGTTCCCAGTTCTGTAACATCTTTGTCCTCCAGACATGTCCAAACTGCAGATGGACTTCACGCTGCTGAAGGAGCGTCTGGCTCAGCTGGAGGACGGCTGGACAAACGGAGGCTTCGAGTGGCTGGACGGCATGCTGGTCCAGGCCCTGCAGGCCGGGGACTGGCTGCTCATGGACAACGTCAACTTCTGCAGGTGAGGAAACGTGCAGTTTTCTATGTGGAACTAATGTCCACATTACTGGGCCGGGTTTCACAGAGAGACCAAACACCATCACATCATCAGAACTCACGTAGTTGAACTATTCTGAAGGCATCTGCAGGGAAATTATATGAAATATCTTAAATTGTGGAAACATGCTCAATGCTCAGAAATATTTGCATAATATAGTAAAATTGATTATTTGGCTAATAGTGGAATTGGTCTAGATAACTTAACCTCTCGAGCATCTTATATTATGTGCAGATATGTTTGGAAAATATCTGATTTTGATCAATAAAGCAAAACACTTTGAAATGAGAAGTGATAAGAGAATAAATCTGAGGAGATTAATTTAAATTGAGTAATTACACTGATGATGTTTTTCTCAGTGCCTCCGTCCTGGATCGCCTCAACGCTCTGCTGGAGCCCGGTGGATCTCTCACCATCAACGAACGAGGCGTCATAGACGGGAAGACCCCCAAGATCAGCCCCCATCCCAACTTCAGGTAGAACATGAGTACATCAGAGCTGGTTGACTTGTTGTTGAGGTCATTAAAGAGGTGGTGGGTTGCTCAGCTGATGTGTTGGGGGGGGCTGTGCAGGTTGTTCCTGACCATGGACCCGGTGCACGGGGAGCTCTCCAGAGCCATGAGGAACAGAGGAGTGGAGGTCTACATCCCAGGGGAACATGAGGGGGTCTGCTGGGACCCGCTGGACCTGAAGACCCTGCTGCACACTGCGGGCGTGACCGGGGACTGCGTGTGTGATCTGCTCATTGAAATACATAAAAGCATCAAATCTGCCATTTGGGGTAAGCACTGAATAATGACAGCAGATAGATCTTCTGTCAGTCAGTCTGCAGAGTTAATAAGAATATATATCTGTTCTCCCATGGTTCAGATTCCCCCGCCTCCTCGGTGGCCTCGCTCCTCCACGCTGCCACGCTGCTCTCCTGCCAGCTGCAGCGAGGTGTAGACTTACCCAGCGCTCTGCAGCACGCATGTGGAGAGGCTTACTCACTCTGCCAACGCACCACCGCCAGCCAGAAGGTATCAACACTCCTTTATCAACACCTTCCCACCTCTAATACTTCTCTCTCTCACCATCATGTGTTAAAGAAACAATGTGAACACAACATTCAGAGTTACAGGAGTGGGACTCCCTGCATCAAGCAATCCTTAGCATCTCTTAAATCACTTCTTAAAACCCTCAGAAGGACTGTTTCTAATTTTACCAGCTGTTTGTACGATGTTAACTCTAACTCTTTTAAGATGAGATAAGATAAGATAGAACTAAATTCTTGTGCCAGAGATTGCTCAAAATTACAACAAGTTCAAGTCTATCAAAATAAAAAGTACTATTTCTAGCACCAGTGTCTAATAGAATAACAATAAAGTAAGATACATTTAGTTAAATGAGTAAATAAGATAAGTCAAATAAAAAAGATTAAAAAAAAGTTAGCTAAAAACATTGCACATGATGGAGATTAATATTGCACACAATGAACAGTGATATTACACATGAGAATGGAAAAAGTAGTGTTGCACATGATATTGATATTATTGTTCTCAGTGTCCTTCCTGCAGAAGGGGGAGGAGTTATATAGTCTGATGGCGACAGGAAGAAAGGACCTCCTTTACCTAGTGTTTTTAATTTTTAATTTAAATTTATTCCATTTTTTAAAGATAATTTTTATTATTTTGACTTTATTCATTATAAAAGTCCCAAAAACATTCAATTCTTAGTTCAATATTTTCCATTTGAGCAGTAACTTTGGACACAGTTTCTATAAATCTAAAGCCACATTTCCATGAAAGTAACTGCGACTACTCATCATGGTCGGCCAGATCATAAATCCTTACGGTTTGACCTTTGACCTCCAGCATAGAGACATCTAGTGAGCAGAGTCCTGCTCCCCAGAGGATGAATAAACATCAGTGCATTGTTTTCCCTCCAGCAAGCCCAACAGGTGATCGAGCAGCACTTGGCCATCCTGGACACGGAGGACTGGGGCAGCGGGCTGCTGTGTGCCGGAGTCTGGCCCGACGGCTTCCCCCCCGCCCTCCTCTCCACCGAGGACTCCTGCTTCTCCGCCGTCCTCCGAGACGGACAGGTCCTCTCGTTCTGCCTCAACACCCTCAGTCTGCAGGGCAAACGGTGAGGACGCTACCAACCACACAATCACCAGTCTGACGCAGAAAAGTACAACACACTGGGAAGGACTCACCCAGTATAGAAAGAGGTGTTAAAGGATGTTAAAGATGAAAGCACCTGAAGTGGTAGTTGAAACAGAATTACTGAAAAAAAGATGTTGAACTGGAACTCCTAAAAGGGGTTGAAGTTTCAGCACAAGTGTAAATGCTGAATGAAATTGAAGAGTGGAAGTGGAAGTTGAAGTATCACAGGAAAAATCAGAAGATTCAGTCCAGGTTCAAGCACTAAAAAGAGTTCAAATGCAAACACTGAAAGGAGTTGAGATGTTGAAGTGTAGGGGATAAATTATGCTGAAGATGTGTGTAAATGTGTATAACTGAAAGATGTTAATTGCAATGTCAGCTGAAGTGTAAGTGCATGAAGACACATGAGACGTGAAAGGAGTTGCAGTGTTTGAAAGGAGTTGATTTGTCAGTTTAAGTGTATTTATTTAAAACCGATTTACTCTAAATTAAAAAGATTAATAGATAAAAGTAGTGGAAGTGTCAGCTGAAGTGTAAGTGCATGAAGACACATGAGACCTGAAAGGGTTTGCAGTGTCAGTCTAACTGAAAGCATTGAAAGGAGTTGATGTGTCAGTTTAAGTGTATTTACTTAAAACCGATGTACTCTAAATTAAAAGATAAAAGTAGTGGAAGTGTCAGTTGAGGTGTAAGCACTGAAAATAGTTTAACTGTCAGTTAATGCCAGTCAATAAAATGGTTTTAGTTTAATACTAAACTCTAAATAAGTCCAGCGGTTGTGTTGTCTACAGGAATCGCCCTCTGAGTCTGAGCGACCTGCAGAGGGCGCTGCAGAGCGGCGGCGTGCATGAAGGCCTGATGTTCTCTGGAGGAGTGGTGGATCTGGCTGAAGGAGACACTCTGAGGCTGATCCCCACAGCAGTGAGACTGCTCACTGAGAGAGCCTCTCACGGAGACTGGATCCTCCGCAGCAGCTGGCTCTCACATCTGGGGAAGAGCTACAAATACGCCCCCGGTTAGTTACTCTGCACACACAGCATTGATCTCTCCGTACACAGTGATCTGTGCACGTGTTCTACACTTTGTTCTGTAATCACAGAGATGAAGATGGGAGTTTTCTTTAGTCAGGAGTGTCCAGCAGCACTATCCAGTAACAGTGTGGATCTTGACTCTTCCAGATCCGGCTCTGGTCCAGGTGGAGGCAGGAAACAGGGCTCTGAAGGCCGTGTTCGGAGGCAAACTCGCTGCCAAGGGCAAGTCACTAGCTGAGCTGCTCCAGCCTCACAGCATAGGTAAACTCTCCGGTTATTCTCACACTGCATCTGCAATCCCTGACCTGAGGTCTGTACTACGAAGCCAGTTCATCATACCCGGGGTATCTTCATCAAACCCGGGGTATCTTCATCATACCTGGGGTATCTTCAACATACCCGGGGTATCTTCATCATACCCAGGGTATCTTCATCATACCCAGGGTATCTTCATCATACCCGGGGTATCTTCATCATACCCGGGGTATCTTCATCATACCTGGGGTATCTTCATCATACCCAGGGTATCTTCATCAAACCCGGGGTATCTTCATCATACCTGGGGTATCTTCAACATACCCGGGGTATCTTCATCATACCCAGGGTATCTTCATCAAACCCGGGGTATCTTCATCATACCTGGGGTATCTTCAACATACCCGGGGTATCTTCATCATACCCGGGGTATCTTCATCATACCCAGTGTATCTTCAACATACCCAGGGTATCTTCATCATACCCGGGGTATCTTCATCATACCCAGGGTATCTTCAACATACCCAGGGTATCTTCATCATACCCAGGGTATCTTCAACATACCCAGGGTATCTTCATCATACCCAGGGTATCTTCATCATACCCAGGGTATCTTCAACATACCCAGGGTATCTTCAACATACCCAGGGTATCTTCATCATACCCAGGGTATCTTCATCATACCCAGGGTATCTTCATCATACCCAGGGTATCTTCATCATACCCAGGGTATCTTCATCATACCCAGGGTATCTTCAACATACCCAGGGTATCTTCAACATACCCAGGGTATCTTCATCATACCCAGGGGTATCTTCATCATACCCAGGGTATCTTCAACATACCCAGGGTATCTTCAACATACCCAGGGTATCTTCATCATACCCAGGGTATCTTCATCATACCCAGGGTATCTTCATCATACCCAGGGTATCTTCATCATACCCAGGGTATCTTCATCATACCCAGGGTATCTTCATCATACCCAGGGTATCTTCATCATACCCAGGGTATCTTCAACATACCCAGGGTATCTTCATCATACCCAGGGTATCTTCATCATACCCAGGGTATCTTCATCATACCCAGGGTATCTTCATCATACCCAGGGTATCTTCATCATACCCAGGGTATCTTCATCATACCCAGGGTATCTTCATCATACCCAGGGTATCTTCAACATACCCAGGGTATCTTCATCATACCCAGGGTATCTTCAACATACCCAGGGTATCTTCATCATACCCAGGGTATCTTCATCATACCCAGGGTATCTTCAACATACCCAGGGTATCTTCATCATACCCAGGGTATCTTCATCATACCCAGGGTATCTTCATCATACCCAGGGTATCTTCATCATACCCAGGGTATCTTCATCATACCCAGGGTATCTTCATCATACCCAGGGTATCTTCATCATACCCAGGGTATCTTCAACATACCCAGGGTATCTTCAACATACCCAGGGTATCTTCATCATACCCAGGGTATCTTCATCATACCCAGGGTATCTTCAACATACCCAGGGTATCTTCATCATACCCGGGGTATCTTCAACATACCCGGGGTATCTTCAACATACCCGGGGTATCTTCAACATACCCGGGGTATCTTCAACATACCCAGGGTATCTTCAACATACCCAGGGTATCTTCAACATACCCAGGGTATCTTCATCATACCCGGGGTATCTTCATCATACCCGGGGTATCTTCAACATACCCGGGGTATCTTCAACATACCCGGGGTATCTTCAACATACCCGGGGTATCTTCAACATACCCAGGGTATCTTCATCATACCCGGGGTATCTTCAACATACCCAGGGTATCTTCATCATACCCGGGTATCTTCAACATACCCCGGGTATCTTCAACATACCCAGGGTATCTTCATCATACCCGGGGTATCTTCATCATACCCGGGGTATCTTCATCATACCCGGGGTATCTTCAACATACCCGGGGTATCTTCATCATACCCGGGGTATCTTCATCATACCCGGGGTATCTTCAACATACCCGGGGTATCTTCAACATACCCGGGGTATCTTCAACATACCCGGGGTATCTTCAACATACCCGGGGTATCTTCAACATACCCAGGGTATCTTCAACATACCCGGGGTATCTTCATCATACCCGGGGTATCTTCAACATACCCAGGGTATCTTCATCATACCCAGGGTATCTTCAACATACCCAGGGTATCTTCAACATACCCAGGGTATCTTCATCATACCCGGGGTATCTTCAACATACCCGGGGTATCTTCAACATACCCGGGGTATCTTCAACATACCCGGGGTATCTTCATCATACCCGGGGTATCTTCAACATACCCGGGGTATCTTCAACATACCCAGGGTATCTTCAACATACCCAGGGTATCTTCATCATACCCGGGGTATCTTCATCATACCCGGGGTATCTTCATCATACCCGGGGTATCTTCATCATACCCGGGGTATCTTCATCATACCCGGGGTATCTTCATCATACCCGGGGTATCTTCATCATACCCAGGGTATCTTCATCATACCCAGGGTATCTTCATCATACCCAGGGTATCTTCATCATACCCAGGGTATCTTCATCATACCCAGGGTATCTTCATCATACCCAGGGTATCTTCATCATACCCAGGGTATCTTCAACATACCCAGGGTATCTTCATCATACCCAGGGTATCTTCAACATACCCAGGGTATCTTCATCATACCCAGGGTATCTTCATCATACCCAGGGTATCTTCAACATACCCAGGGTATCTTCATCATACCCAGGGTATCTTCATCATACCCAGGGTATCTTCATCATACCCAGGGTATCTTCATCATACCCAGGGTATCTTCAACATACCCAGGGTATCTTCAACATACCCAGGGTATCTTCAACATACCCAGGGTATCTTCAACATACCCAGGGTATCTTCAACATACCCAGGGTATCTTCATCATACCCAGGGTATCTTCAACATACCCGGGGTATCTTCAACATACCCAGGGTATCTTCAACATACCCAGGGTATCTTCATCATACCCGGGGTATCTTCATCATACCCAGGGTATCTTCAACATACCCAGGGTATCTTCAACATACCCAGGGTATCTTCATCATACCCAGGGTATCTTCATCATACCCAGGGTATCTTCATCATACCCAGGGTATCTTCATCATACCCCGGGTATCTTCATCATACCCAGGGTATCTTCAACATACCCTGGGTATCTTCATCATACCCTGGGTATCTTCAACATACCCTGGGTATCTTCAACATACCCTGGGTATCTTCAACATACCCAGGGTATCTTCATCATACCCAGGGTATCTTCATCATACCCAGGGTATCTTCAACATACCCAGGGTATCTTCATCATACCCAGGGTATCTTCATCATACCCAGGGTATCTTCATCATACCCAGGGTATCTTCATCATACCCAGGGTATCTTCAACATACCCGGGGTATCTTCAACATACCCGGGGTATCTTCATCATACCCGGGGTATCTTCATCATACCCGGGGTATCTTCAACATACCCGGGGTATCTTCAACATACCCGGGGTATCTTCAACATACCCAGGGTATCTTCATCATACCCAGGGTATCTTCATCATACCCAGGGTATCTTCATCATACCCAGGGTATCTTCATCATACCCAGGGTATCTTCATCATACCCAGGGTATCTTCATCATACCCAGGGTATCTTCATCATACCAGGGGTATCTTCATCATACCCAGGGTATCTTCATCATACCCAGGGTATCTTCATCATACCCAGGGTATCTTCATCATACCCAGGGTATCTTCATCATACCCAGGGTATCTTCATCATACCCAGGGTATCTTCAACATACCCAGGGTATCTTCATCATACCCAGGGTATCTTCATCATACCCAGGGTATCTTCAACATACCCAGGGTATCTTCAACATACCCAGGGTATCTTCAACATACCCAGGGTATCTTCAACATACCCAGGGTATCTTCAACATACCCAGGGTATCTTCATCATACCCAGGGTATCTTCATCATACCCGGGTATCTTCATCATACCCTGGGTATCTTCAACATACCCAGGGTATCTTCAACATACCCAGGGTATCTTCAACATACCCAGGGTATCTTCAACATACCCAGGGTATCTTCAACATACCCAGGGTATCTTCAACATACCCAGGGTATCTTCATCATACCCAGGGTATCTTCAACATACCCAGGGTATCTTCATCATACCCAGGGTATCTTCATCATACCCAGGGTATCTTCAACATACCCAGGGTATCTTCATCATACCCAGGGTATCTTCATCATACCCGGGGTATCTTCATCATACCCAGGGTATCTTCATCATACCCAGGGTATCTTCATCATACCCAGGGTATCTTCATCATACCCAGGGTATCTTCATCATACCCAGGGTATCTTCAACATACCCAGGGTATCTTCATCATACCCAGGGTATCTTCATCATACCCAGGGTATCTTCATCATACCCAGGGTATCTTCATCATACCCAGGGTATCTTCATCATACCCAGGGTATCTTCAACATACCCAGGGTATCTTCATCATACCCAGGGTATCTTCAACATACCCAGGGTATCTTCATCATACCCAGGGTATCTTCAACATACCCAGGGTATCTTCAACATACCCAGGGTATCTTCAACATACCCAGGGTATCTTCATCATACCCAGGGTATCTTCAACATACCCAGGGTATCTTCATCATACCCAGGGTATCTTCAACATACCCAGGGTATCTTCAACATACCCAGGGTATCTTCAACATACCCAGGGTATCTTCAACATACCCAGGGTATCTTCAACATACCCAGGGTATCTTCAACATACCCAGGGTATCTTCAACATACCCAGGGTATCTTCATCATACCCAGGGTATCTTCAACATACCCAGGGTATCTTCAACATACCCAGGGTATCTTCAACATACCCAGGGTATCTTCAACATACCCAGGGTATCTTCAACATACCCAGGGTATCTTCAACATACCCGGGTAATCTTCATCATACCCGGGGTATCTTCTCCTTATCTGGTTTAACTAACCCTAACAAACGAGATCCCGCTAAGCGGTTCTACGAAGGTGGTTATCAACTTGGTAAATCAACCCAGGGTTTTTTCAGTCTGGATATGAGCGTGTTAACATGAAAGGGCCTGTGGGCCTGTGGGGGGCCTGTGGGGGGCCTGTGGGGGGCCTGTGGGGGGCCTGTGGGGGGCCTGTGGTGGGCCTGTGGGGGGCCTGTGGGGGGCCTGTGGGGGGCCTGTGGTGGGCCTGTGTGGGCCTGTGGGGGGCCTGTGGGGGGCCTGTGGTGGGCCTGTGTGGGCCTGTGGGGGGCCTGTGGGGGGCCTGTGGGGGGGCCTGTGGGGGGCCTGTGGGGGGGCCTGTGGGGGGCCGGTGGGGGGGCCTGTGGGGGGCCTGTGGGGGGGCCTGTGGGGGGCCTGTGGGGGGCCTGTGGGGGGGCCTGTGGGGCCTGTGGGCCTGTGGGCCTTTGGGCCTGTGGGGGGCCTGTGGGGGGCCTGTGGGCCTTGGGGCCTGTGGGCCTTTGGGCCTGTGGGGGGCCTGTGGGGGGGCCTGTGGGCCTGTGGGCCTTTGGGCCTGTGGGGGGCCTGTGGGGGGGCCTGTGGGCCTTGGGGCCTGTGGGCCTTTGGGCCTGTGGGGGGCCTGTGGGGGGGCCTGTGGGCCTGTTGGCCTTTGGGCCTGTGGGGGGCCTGCGGGCCTGTGGGGGGCCTGCGGGCCTGTGGGGGGCCTGTGGGCCTGTGGGCCTGCGGGCCTGTGGGGGGCCTGCGGGCCTATGGGGGGCCTGTGGGGGGCACTGTGGGCCTTGGGGCCTGTGGGCCTGTGGGCCTTTGGGCCTGTGGGCCTGCGGGGGGCTTGCGGGGGGCCTGCGGGCCTGTGGGGGGCCTGTGGGCCTGCGAGCCTGTGGGGGGCCTGCGGGCCTGCGGGCCTGCGGGCCTATGGGGGGCCTGCGGGCCTGCGGGCCTGCGGGCCCGCGGGCCAATTCAGTAATCCACCCATGTATGATACCACACACTGCTGCCATCTCCATGGAGTATTAACCCCTGCCTGTCTGTTCCTCTACCAGATGAATACAGGATTCTGGTGGACATGCGGTGGAACAAGCAGTATCTGGATATTCTAGCTAACAAGTGCAGCTTTGAGGACGAGGAGAGATACATGGAGTTTCTGGAGGCGCTGAACACAGTAGCCAACAGGTACAGTAGGAGATCGCCCGACAACTTTATCCTGCTCACCATGTGCAGAACTGTGGCTGAGGCCCGTCGCCAACACACTCCTCAGGTCTTTAAAGACTGCTGCAGTAGAACATGTACATTTATAAGTGGAAGGCTAACAAATCAAGAGCAACACACAATACAATACTAAGAATTAGAAGTGTGATACATAGTGTTGTTCTAAAATATCTGAACATGTTTGAAATGAGTCCTTGAATGGTTGGAAATAAAAAAACAACTCAGATATTTAGTATTTTCCATGCAAAGTGATGTTGTATTAAATGTATGAACCATAAAGTAACAGATGAAGAGCTGTTGGTCAAAGTGTTGTAAAGGTGTAGAGTGCTCCTGATCAGTCTGTGTGTTTGTTAGGATTGTTCTGATGATGGACAGAGAGGAGAGGTCCGTCATCTGCAGCTGTGCCATCAACCTGTCTGCTCAGAACTGTGCGCTGAGGATCGCCACGGCCTTCAGCAAAGGTATTATAGAAGCATTACTCATGTCATCCCATAATTCTGTAGATCAGTGTCCACCTACTGATCTCCACTGCATGCAGCATGGTGCAGCATGGTGCTGTATGTAACTGTGAGACTGGGTCAGTGTAACGTGTGTTCTCCTCCGGTCACAGGGACGGTGGATATCGGTCACCTTCCCCACCCGGTGCTGATGCACCTGCGGACCTTCTTCGACCTGTGGGACTCCTTCACTCTGCAGGCTGTGCAGAGCGGACAACCCTTCATCTCTGACCACATCATGTTCGAGGTCAGAACTCACTCTCTGGATTATACTGTCTCACTTTACATCCACTGGGTTGTGTGTACGACTACAACTGCTACTACTACTGCTGCTACTACTACTACTGTTAATACTGCTACAACTACAGTACAGCTGCTACTACTACTACTGCTACTACTACTACTACTGTTAATACTGCTACAACTACAGTACAACTACAACTGCTACTGTTAATACTGCTACAACTACAGTACAACTGCTACTACTACTACTGCTACTACTACTACTACTGTTAATACTGCTACAACTACAGTACAACTACAACTGCTACTACTACTACTGCTACTACTACTACTACTGTTAATACTGCTACAACTACAGTACAACTACAACTGCTACTTCTTCTGCTGCTTCTACTACTACTGTTAATACTGCTACAACTACAGTACAACTACAACTGCTACTACTACTGCTGCTACTACTACTACTGTTAATACTGCTACAACTACAGTACAGCTGCTACTACTACTGCTGCTGCTACTACTACTACTGTTAATACTGCTACAACTACAGTACAGCTGCTACTACTACTGCTGCTGCTACTACTACTACTGTTAATACTGCTACAACGATAGTACAGCTGCTACTACTACTATCACTGCTACTACTTCTTCTACTACTGCTGCTCTTACTATAATTACTGCTGCTGCTACAGTAGCTGCTGTTATATTATATGGAGCCGTTTGAGCATTTATTCTACATCTTTGATATCAGATCACTAGCTGAACTAGTGAAAGCCAAAATGGTCACCAGTTACACTAGTTGAAGGAAATGCTTATGAGGAGGTGGGGGAGAAGCGTACATTGAGGCTTCTTATTGGCTCCCCCCGTTCAAAATAAAAAAAAATACCAGCCAATCAGGACTCATTATCCTGCCTGCTTCATTTGCATGTTGCTCACTAGTTAACATGTCGGATTGAGGAAAAGCAACTAGTTAACTATGGGTTGCATGTTGCAGCTTACATGTTAACTAGTCAAGTCAAAAATAAGATGCTGACTAGTTAACTAGTGAGGCTCAAAATGTTTAGTAGTTCACTAGTACGGGCTAAAATGTTTAGTAGTTAACTGGTACTAGTTCAAAGTTTATTAATATTGAACGTGTCTGTGTCCAAATTGCACCAAATTTAAAACTGCACATCATCGGGTCCCTCAGCAACACACCCGCCAAGTGTGAAGTAGACGGATGAACGGTTCTCGGGATATGCAAAGGACACACACATACATACACACAGGCAGACGGACTTTATAGTGAGATGTCCTGTCTGTGTCTTTGCTTTGTTTCGTATTGCCGTTGTGTCTTAAAGCCATTTAGCGAGGTAATTAACAATAAATGGAAGAGGTGGAGCAGAGTTAAATGGAAGGGAAGATAATGCAGAACCCCTCCAACTGGGTAAAAGCATAAAGTCCTCAGAGATTAAACAGTGTCTTTCTGTCCTCTCTCTCCCTGTCTATGTCTGTGTTTAGATCCTGCAGCTGCTGCAGTGGCTGGATCGTTTCTGGGATGTTTGCAGCACGCTGCCGGCTGACTCTCAGGGCATCTCGGTGCTGTCTCTGCACTGGCAGTGGGTTCAGAAACATCTCATCCTCCGACTGCCTCAGCTGCTGCTGGGAGACACGGACGCCTCCGTCGAGTAAACACTTCTCTCTACACTACATAATATAACTTTAAATTATTACAGTTAGTCATTATTTGATGTATTTACATTGACTTACAACGACAGGACTTTCTATCTTACATTATCTGTACCGTTCTGACTGTCCTTTCCTCCAGAGGTCATCAGGAGCTGCAGGCGGTCTCAGCTGCCATCCAGACGGTTCTGTCCACCCCGGTGTCGGTGGCCACAGCTCTGAAAGGCATCCAGAAAACCCTCGGGAAAGCTCTGCCCTTCAAGGTCTGGACCCACTTCACTGTCAGACCCGGTCTCTGTAGATCTTTCCTCATCATGTAGTTGTTTTTCTATTTACTGTCTCTCCTGTGGTCTTTTCTATCTTGTCCAACATGTCTTACTATCGTCCATCATTCACAACATCTCTGAATCACTAACCGGATCCGTCTCTTCCTCCAGCTGGAGTCGGTGGCTGAGTGTGCGTCTCGGCTCAGGCTCCTGAGTAAAGCTCTGGATGTCAGCGATCTGAGGCTGGACGGCTCTACGGGTCCATGGAGGCAAGAGCTGGTCCGACTGCAGGGTGCCGGGCTCGGGCTGGACATCAAAGAGAGTCTGCTAGAAGCCTGCGGCCTGGTTCTGCTGGCAAACATCCAGCTGGATCCACACAAGTCTGGTGAGCTCGTGTTCCAGAAAGACCTTTTACCTGTGTTCCTGTGTTTCTGTGTTCTGTGGTCCTGTGTTCCTGTGTTTCTGTGTTTCTGTGTTCTGTGTTCCTGTGTTCCTGTGTTCTGTGTTCCTGTGTTCTGTGTTCCTGTGTTCTGTGTTCCTGTGTTCTGTGTTCCTGTGTTCTGTGTTCCTGTGTTCCTGTGTTCTGTGTTCCTGTGTTCTGTGTTCTGTGTTCCTGTGTTCCTGTGTTCCTGTGTTCTGTGTTCCTGTGTTCTGTGTTCCTGTGTTCTGTGTTCCTGTGTTCCTGTGTTCTGTGTTCCTGTGTTCCTGTGTTCTGTGTTCCTGTGTTCCTGTGTTCCTGTGTTCCTGTGTTCTGTGTTCCTGTGGTTCTGTGTTCCTGTGTTCCTGTGTTCTGTGTTCCTGTGTTCCTGTGTTCCTGTGTTCCTGTGTTCCTGTGTTCTGTGTTCCTGTGTTCCTGTGTTCCTGTGTTCCTGTGTTCCTGTGTTCCTGTGTTCCTGTGTTCTGTGTTCCTGTGTTCCTGTGTTCTGTGTTCCTGTGTTCCTGTGTTCCTGTGTTCCTGTGTTCCTGTGTTCTGTGTTCCTGTGTTCCTGTGTTCTGTGTTCCTGTGTTCCTGTGTTCTGTGTTCCTGTGTTCTGTGTTCCTGTGTTCCTGTGTTCTGTGTTCCTGTGTTCCTGTGTTCTGTGTTCCTGTGTTCTGTGTTCCTGTGTTCCTGTGTTCTGTGTTCCTGTGTTCCTGTGTTCTGTGTTCCTGTGTTCCTGTGTTCCTGTGTTCCTGTGTTCCTGTGTTCCTGTGTTCCTGTGTTCCTGTGTTCCTGTGTTCTGTGTTCCTGTGTTCCTGTGTTCTGTGTTCCTGTGTTCCTGTGTTCCTGTGTTCCTGTGTTCCTGTGTTCCTGTGTTCTGTGTTCCTGTGTTCCTGTGTTCCTGTGTTCCTGTGTTCTGTGTTCCTGTGTTCCTGTGTTCCTGTGTTCCTGTGTTCCTGTGTTCCTGTGTTCTGTGTTCCTGTGTTCCTGTGTTCTGTGTTCCTGTGTTCCTGTGTTCCTGTGTTCCTGTGTTCTGTGTTCCTGTGGTTCTGTGTTCCTGTGTTCCTGTGTTCTGTGTTCCTGTGTTCCTGTGTTCCTGTGTTCTGTGTTCCTGTGTTCTGTGTTCCTGTGTTCCTGTGTTCCTGTGTTCCTGTGTTCCTGTGTTCCTGTGTTCCTGTGTTCCTGTGTTCTGTGTTCCTGTGTTCCTGTGTTCTGTGTTCCTGTGTTCCTGTGTTCTGTGTTCCTGTGTTCTGTGTTCTGTGTTCCTGTGTTCTGTGTTCTGTGTTCCTGTGTTCCTGTGTTCTGTGTTCCTGTGTTCTGTGTTCTGTGTTCCTGTGTTCCTGTTTTCGGTGTTCCTGTGTTCTGTGTTCCTGTGTTCCTGTGTTCTGTGTTCCTGTGTTCCTGTGTTCCTGTGTTCCTGTGTTCCTGTGTTCCTGTGTTCTGTGTTCCTGTGTTCCTGTGTTCCTGTGTTCTGTGTTCTGTGTTCCTGTGTTCCTGTGTTCCTGTGTTCTGTGTTCCTGTGTTCCTGTGGTTCTGTGTTCCTGTGTTCTGTGTTCCTACCGTCACACTTTGTGGCAGTAATACTATTAATGATTTGGGTGATCCATTGTCTGTTGTGTAGCACCATCATCAGGTTGATCCCCGTAGTGTGAATGACTCATTAACATATTCTTTAGTGCCTCCATCAGGCCAAAAAAGGTCCACTTGCACACAAGAGATCTGAGAATCCGGTGAGCTGAATGTTACATGTCGGATTCAACAATTTAAAGATATAATATGCAAGAATTAACTAAAAAACAATGTATAGACTGATATTTCAATAACAGCGTGCAGGGTGTGCAGCCCGTTCAGGTGGTCACATGCCGCCGCTGTGTCAAGCATCTCGGCCTCTGATACCGACTCACAAGTTTACTTTACTTTACTCTGTCAGACACAAAGCGTCCGTAACTGACGGATGTTAACAGGTTGTGTTATGTTCAGGTGTTCCAGTGATCTCTGCTCCTCTCTGAGCTGTGAGGATCAGCTGTGATCGATGTGTGTCTGTAGTAGAGCAGCGCTGAGCCACAGCCAGCAGACAGGAAGTCTGCATTTATTCAACATCCAGCAGCTCAGCTCCTTCCTGTAGAATTATTCAGAGTTATTCAGAGTTAGTTGTGTGATTTAGAACGTAACGCCAGGAACCAATCGGAACGTTTCATTTTTCTGATTCGCTGCTTTGTTCCCACTAAAGTCTCTCTCTCTCTCCCTCTCCAGTCAGTCTATAGCTCGCTCCACCATCGCTGCCCTCTCTCTCTTTCTCTCTCGGCTCATTGAGCTGTAGAGGTGTGGCCAACTTTGAATGCTGTGTTTACAGACAGCAACCGACAACGGTTCCATATTCTATATATTATTTACATATTCTACCTTTAACAGCAGCTGAAAATCTTGTTTCTGCTGATCTTCCAGTAGTTTAACCTTTGACCCTGCTGCAGTGATGTGAAGGTGTACTCCAGGGTGTGTCAGTACACCGTGACATCACTGTTGTGTATAGTTACAGGTGCAACAGAGCTTATTTCTAACCTGACCCGCCAGAGTTTGTTACACAGAACCATCTGAGAAGCCGTCATTGGAAACTGTTTGGAAAAGGGCGGGCACTGGAAAAAATCCTTGGCAGGTGATTGGATGAAACATCTCTCAATCAAACTCTTATCGAAGCCAGTCGGGAGAAGAGTGATTGAGAGAAGCCTTCAGTGTCGTTCTCTGCTCTTCTTTCAGTGAAGAAATCCTCTCCAGTTCTGATAGAACTGATGCTCCTGCAGCAGCTAGGCTAACCTCTATAGGAGGTCACACACCTAAGCCCCGCCCCTAACTGCCAGTAGCTCCTCACAGGACGCCGATTGGTCCGTTATCTGTCCTACGAGACAACTTGAAGCCTGACGAGATGGATTTTCGCCTCATATGTGATCCAGTGATTCTTTTGGGATCTCGTGACATTGGGAGAATCCAGCTGCCGTGCAAAGTACCAACAAATCAGAGAGGGCAGAAAAACTCTGCCTTTCAGCCTGCTGTTGAGTTATTCTTTAACTGCACTAACTTGTCATCACCTGCTCACGAGTACAGTAGGTGTTCCTGCAAGGTTCATTCACTAAAATGACACCCATGAGTAAAACAATAATTCCACACTGCGGAGTTTAAAGTCAGTCTTGTCAGTCATCAGCAGATATAAACAGAACACATTTATATATATAATAAGGTATCTGAAAAAATGAGAAAAATATCCTACAGCTGTTAAACCTGCAGGATGTGCTCGTGGACAGGGACGTGCATAAACAGATCTTTTAATTAACATGTTTTAGTCTCTGAAGGCCTCTGTAGGTTAGATCCTGTAAGGAGTTAGGTCACTCTGTAACCTCACCTCTAGATAACACTAAATCCTACACACTGCTCCTTTAAATAACTTGTTCATGCTGCTGAAGAACAGATCTGTGGTTCCTTCACGAGGCCCCTCCCTCTGTCATAGCTGGTTAAAACAGACAAAGAGAAGCCGTCGGCAGAATCTAATCGGCCCGCGGCCATGAAATAAACCTTTCATGCTCTCCTCAGGATGAACCCTCCTGGTTGTAATGACTGTGTGTGTCTAGCACCACCCTCGGGACAAACTTTACATCTTTAGCCCCGCTGCTGTTCAGGCTCTCAGAACACCTGAATCTGTGGGGTGTAATAAACCTTCGTCGTCTTGTTTCCAGACTCCAGTGTGATATTAAAGGGTCAATACGTGACTGTGATATGTTCCCATCAGGAGTGTTGGAGAGGTTGGTGTGCAGTGTGGAGCAGCAGCAGCGTCAGATGACGTCCAGAGGTCTGCTGGAGGTGAGCTCTCTGTCTGAGGGAGAGGAACCGGGAGACGGAGTCCACCTGGCCCGAGAGGATCTGCAGCAGCTCAGCCGCAGAGCTCAGCTCTGGCCTCTGATGGAGGAACTGGCTGTTCTCAACCAGCTGAGACTCAGCACCGACCTGCTGCACCTGGCTCTCTCTCCTGGGTAACACAACACTGTTTATGGGGACTGATCTGGGAACAGTTGATGGGCTGTGTAGTGATAAATGCTTCCTGTTGATTCGTAGTGACCAGGAGGCCGAGGACAGCTTACGTCGAGAACTCTCCAGACATCTGCGGTACTGCCTCCAGTCCACGCCGATGAACGTCAGTCAGCTGCAGCCGCTGTGGTTCCTGCTCAGCAGTGACCGGGTCAGTGGAGCTTTCAGTACCTTCACTCAAATATGTGTTTTTCCTATTGTTACTTCACTTGGATGTCTGACCTCCACTGTGTTCTATCAGATAGAAAACACTCAGTCAAAGCTACGAACCTAAAGACTGTCTCATGATTCTCCATCTCTCTCCTGCAGCCGGCTGAGGAGCTGCAGTTCGTTTGGTGTGAGCTGCTATCAGAGGCTCTGTCTGCCCTCTGGACCTGCAGTGTGACCTCTGACCCCGACCTCTGGCTCAAATGGGATCCACGGAGTCCCAAGACCCAGCTGGGTCCAAAGCTGCACCACGGAGCAGACAACCTGGTACTGACGTTGACCATCTCCTGCTGTATTTATCAGATGATGAAGTGGTTTAGATAGATAGATAGATAGATAGATAGATAGATAGATAGATAGATAGATAGATAGATAGTAACTTTATTGATCCCGAGGGAAATTCAAGTTTCCAGCATCACAGTTCCATAGTGCAAACATATTAGTAAAAACGTCACAGGTAAGTAGTACACATATTAGTAAAACGACACAAGTAGTAACAAGACACATGTAAGTAATACAGAGTATAAAACAAAATATGCAATGTGCAGAAGAACTGTTAAAAATGAATATAGTGCAGGGTAAACAACTGAGATACAGGACTATTTAAAGAAGAAGTGAATGTAGTGCAGAAAGTGATATAGTGCTGGATAATAAAATACAGGAGAAACAGATATTAAGAAATGTCAGATATGGAATATAATACAGGTTTAACTGGTTTAACTCATGTCCGTGTTGCCTTCAGGGACCGGCCCTGCTGAGTAAAGCAGTGTGGTCGCGCTGCGTGCTGGGAGTGCTGGGCAGCAGTGAGACTGGGAGTCGATGGGAACCATCAGGAGCAGCACTCCTCTCCCTCTCACATGTCACCCTGGGGGGGTGGAAGGAGAGGATCCAGCAGCTGCAGGATGTGTCTGCTGTGTTGTGGGACAACATGGCCATCCCGTCACTGGCTGACTTCAGGTAGATTAGAACATAAAACATGTTCTACACAAGCATTTATCATGTTTGAGTTCACTAATCCCCCCCCCCCCGTCCCTCCCCAGGGGCACGGACTTCCGGCTCCAGGGTGCGGCGCTGCGGCGCCAGCTGCAGAGCATGGCTGACCTGCTGCCCCCCCCCCTGCAGGAGGGCTACATGGAGAGCTGTGAGAGCCTGGTGGAGGACTCCGACCCTCTGATAGCTGCGCAGGAGATCCAGACCGTCTTCAGAGACTTCCTGCCCCCCAACCTGCTGCCCGACGGCCTGGTGGAGGCCTGCATCACCTGCCTGCAGCAGTACGTCCAGAGCAAAGTGCAAGGCTCCAACCCGCTGGCCCGCTCCGGAGTGTTCTGGGTCAACATGGGCCTGCTGCAGATCAAAGTGTGGACACCACAGACCATCTTTGACCCGGCTGTGAAGAGAGCATACAAACTGAACTACGCACAGCAGGAGGTCAGCAGCTGGTGTTCACCACACTCTGTCACATACACACGTATATTTACATTTAAATAATGTGACACCACAGCTATTAATTAATCCAATTAATCATATACAGCTATTAATTAATCCAATTAATCATATACAGCTATTAATTAATCCAATTAATCATATATAGCTATTAACCAATCCAATTAATCATATATAGCTATTAATTAATCCAATTAATCATATATAGCTATTAATTAATCCAATTAATCATATACAGCTATTAATTAATCCAATTAATCATATATAGCTATTAATTAATCCAATTAATCATATACAGCTATTAATTAATCCAATTAATCATATATAGCTATTAATTAATCCAATTAATTATATTTAGCTATTAATTAATCCAATTAATCATATACAGCTATTAATTAATCCAATTAATCATATATAGCTATTAATTAATCCAATTAATCATATACAGCTATTAATTAATCCAATTAATCATATACAGCTATTAATTAATCCAATTAATCATATACAGCTATTAATTAATCCAATTAATCATATACAGCTATTAATTAATCCAATTAATCATATATAGCTATTCATTAATCCAATTAATCATATACAGCTATTAATTAATCCAATTAATCATATACAGCTATTAATTAATCCAATTAATCATATATAGCTATTCATTAATCCAATTAATCATATACAGCTATTAATTAATCCAGTTAATCATATACAGCTATTAATTAATCCAATTAATCATATATAGCTATTAATTAATCCAAATAATCATATACAGCTATTAATTAATCCAATTAATCATATACAGCTATTAATTAATCCAATTAATCATATATAGCTATTAATTAATCCAATTAATCATATACAGCTATTAATTAATCCAAATAATCATATATAGCTATTAATTAATCCAATTAATCATATACAGCTATTAATTAATCCAATTAATCATATACAGCTATTAATTAATCCAATTAATCATATATAGCTATTAATTAATCCAGTTAATCATATACAGCTATTAATTAATCCAATTAATCATATATAGCTATTAATTAATCCAATTAATCATATATAGCTATTAATTAATCCAATTAATCATATACAGCTATTAATTAATCCAATTAATCCTATATTCTGAAGAAACAGCTGTCTGGTGCCTCTGACTACCTTCTCCACACCCAGCAGGAAGTACGACCTTGACCAACATGGCTCTTAGCTGATAGAAGTCCAGGATTGATTAACTCTGTAGGATTTGATGTGATACACGGTGGAAGGTGGTTAAAGCCTGATGATGGGATGTTCATGTCGTTCTGTGTGTGTTGCAGCTGGCTCTCCTGCAGGAGGAGTGGCGAGGACGCAGCCTGTCCTCTCAGCTGATGACCGGAGCAGAGCTGGAGGAGAGCAGCACCACCGACGGCTTCCAACATCCTCGAATCAGGTCCGAACCAGCCGCAGCTTCAAATCCTCTGATCGTTCAACTCAGAACTTTTGGCAGAATACAATTCCTATATGACCATAGTGTCAGTAAAGAGTGTTAGTATTACCAGGGAGGAGAATCTGTTCTCTTCAACAAACCTAATTCATCTTATTGATGCCTGAAAACTAATCAATGATTTCTGACTCTGATCCGTATAAACCGTCCAAAGGGTCGATAGCTGCTCCGAATTGTTGTTCTGACTTTAGGGGGTTTTCACCTTCATTTTTATTTTCAGGAGCTCATTTTTTCGATTATTCTGACACCACGTGAATGCAGCACAAAGCCTATAGCATTTTACACTGCATAAACTAGCCTATAGCGGCTAGCAGACTTTTCCTTACTCGTAGCTCTCCTGGTCTTACTTGGTTTAAGTCACTGCATCTCCTGACAGAAGCAGCTGTTAGTCACCGTACCTACGGAAAGACAACAGTAAACCAAGATGAGCTGTGTTCATGTGATATGACAGAGTCAGGATTTATCTCATGTAGTCTATGTGAGGAGATATGGACCTTAATGATGGCAGTTCAAGCACACATATTTGGACATGATGTGAAGTTCTGCAGCGATAACTTGCCTACAGTGAAAGGGGGGGCCATACCCACGTTTATTCTCTGGTATCCGAGCAGCTCCTTCATGTAAAATATGTCGCAAAAAAAGAGAATTAAAGGACCAGTGTGTAACATTTAGGGGGATCTATTAGCAGAAATGGAACATAATAATAAGTATGTTTTCTTTAGTATATAATCACCTGAATATAAGAGTCGTTGTGTTTCCGTTATGTTAGAATGAGCCACACTTTGCTCACCACACATTCCCCGCCGCTCTCTCTCTCTTGCTTCACCACTCACTTCCCACGTACACACAGGCTCTGCTATTCTCCAGATGACCTACGCTACTCTACAACAACTGGCTCTGGATGGGTCCATTCATGTTTAAATTGGTTGCAATCTACAACCTCATCACTAAATGTCTAATTTGACTAAACGTTTTGCTCCCAGCATCATTACATTATTAGCATCAATGGATGTTGAATTGCTCACTAGCTTTGTTAAACCGGCACGTAATAATGTGACGCTAACAATTAATTAGCTTAGTTTGCCCCACTTGTTTCATCGAAGTCACAAATTATCAAAAGATCAGTGATGAACAGAACAACTGAGAGGACTGTGGCTCGCTCGCTTAGCTGAAAACACTGGTAGCTAAACGCTATGAGCACCAGCCTTCTGAGCTAGCTACCTAGCAGCAGCTAACTTTAATCAGCTAACTCTGTGAGAGTTTAATTGCTTTACTTGCTTCAGCAGTGTACGGATGAGTAACATTGCTTCCACAGTTTTGTGCAGTTTTATGAAGAAAGTTAGCTGAGTTCTCTTCTTATTCATAAAAAAATGAGGAACAAAATCCACAGTCCTCTTTCTGCTTTCTAAAGTTGAGTTAAAGCTAACATGAGACTTCAGCAGCCTCTTACAGCATATCTGCATGAGGAAGGCATCACTTTACAGCCAGTATGGAGAGGAGGCGGTTCTGTCAGTGTACATAGAGTATGTGAGTGATGCATTAAGACAGACTTGAATCTGTGTTGTAGGTACCTGTGGATCCGGATGCAGCAGGTGAAGGAGCAGATAGCGGAGCTCTCCAGGAAGCAGGCCTGCCGTCCTCATGAGCCTCAGTACGGCCGCCTCTTCCAGGAGCTGCAGCACTACCTGTGCAGCATCGGCCAGGCGTCGGCTGTGGAGGACCTGCTGTCCCACCTGCTGAAGAACCTGCAGGGATCCTCCTCCTCCAAGTCCAGGTCTGCGGTCCACGGCCTGCTGAAGGAGGAGGCCGTGTGGCAGAACTCCCAGCAGCGCTTCTGCCAGAGGCTGCTGGAGGATTACCCGCTGTACCCCGATGTGGTCGGGCCGGTGCGGACCGGCATCCTCCAGCTCCGGTACGGGATGAGGCTCGTGGCCTCCCAGGTGGCCGGCTCGCTCACGCCCGTACCGGGTCTGCCCAAGCTGGTGTCCTGCCTGCTGGCCTTCCCGTCCCTGTCCCCCGGCCTGCCGTCCTACCTGGCCCGAGCAGACTTCCTCTGCTCCAGAGCCTGCATGGATATCCTGCGTTGCCTGGTGAAGCTTTTGCCTCATCAGAAAGACCCCGATCAGGTGGTCCCCGAGTCCTCCACGCTCCTCCTGAACGCCCTGCTGTATGTGCGCTGCCACATCCTGTCCACCGGAGAGTTCAGCCTCGAGTCACACAGCCTCTTCAGACACATCTGTCAGGTCAGAGCTTCAGTTCACTCCAACATCCACCGATCTCTGGGTTTCATTCTGTTCAACAACAATTAAAATGTAAGCTGTTGCTGTGCTGATTGTACCGTGATGCTCCTCAGGCTCTGGTGAACGAGTGGGACGAACAGGAGAGACGGAGGAGAGAGCGAGAGCAGATGGAGGCCAGTCTGTACCGAAACCGCAGCCGACTGCACGGCTCGGGACTGACTGAGGACGAGCAGGAGGAGAGGGACTTCAGACGCCAGTTCCCTCACTTCAACAAGGTATTCCCTTAAACTCTAATCTGTCCTAATGATAAACATGATCTCAGGTCCGATCCTGGCCGAGCCTCAACAGACTGGCCTAGTTGCAGAAAAGAACGTGTATCGCTAAGAAGTGAAAGTCAGTTGTTTGTTCCAAACCTGAGACCAAAGGGTGACATGGCCGCTCCGAGGCGCTGCTACAGATGCTACAGTATCTAGACAGAACTCATTTAAAGCTCTCTGTCCATACTTCACTAGGACTTTGCAGACATCGTCTCCGAGCCGACTCTAGAGGGTCCAGCAGACTCAGGACTGAAGGAGGAGGAAGAAGAAGCCCAGGAGGAGTCGAGTGAGAGCAGCTTCCTGTCTCCGGCTGCCATGAGCACCGTGGTCCAGATCCACCGGAGCCTCTGTCTGGGATACGCCCAATCACTGTGGTACCGGAGCACAGTACCAGCCAATCACAGCAGAGAACACATCAAAGCCCTGGTCTCCTCCTATCACATCGCTTCCCCTGTGATATCACACTTCTACCATCTGATTGGTCAGTGTTAACTGTCACTCATCTATGCAACAGGAACATTATCAGAAGTGTGTTCTTGTTAACGGAGTGAAAGTGGATCATGATTTCTGTGTTTCCCCCTCAGATGCTGATATGGACCAGCAGCTCACAGGCAGTGAACTGCTGCTGTCGGCCCTCCTGCAGAACACCGTGCAGGGCTCGGGGGGGCCCGACGGCCTGACCGTCGCCTCAGAAGGACCGTATGACTTCTACCAGCAGCCCAACATGAGCGAGGCCCGGCTCTGTCTTCCTGTTCTGGAGCAGCTCAGCGTGGCAGTGAAGCAGAGGCTGGAAGACTGGCCCGAACACCCAGCTCTCGTACAGGTCAGGAACACTTTCACATCCAGGCCATGAGAGGAACGGATCAATAGTACGAAGCTGGAAAAAAAACTGTCTTTTACTGCTGCGTTGACCTGCTGCTCAAACACTCAGGCTCTGTGGGTTCATCACTATAAGACTAAACATGTTAAGCCCCAGAACGTTTTTTCCTTCAGTGATCGGAGACATTTGTTATCAGTTTAGTGTATTTAATCAGGATAGGTTCTAAGAAAGACCTACTTTTTTATTTTTTTTAAAAAAAGATATCTGCATCTATAGAAAGCATAGCACATTTTGGTTCTTGGATATTGATTAAAAAATGTGGTATCCTGCATGTTTAATGCATAAAATAATTTACTTTGTTGTGTTTGAGATTACTGATGATCAGTAATCATAACCCACAATGTCCATCTAGAAGTGTAAGATGATGTGATTTCTACACAGATTAGAACAGCAGTAATGATGTATTATAATATTATAATATTATAAACCATTCCAAACAGTAGAAGTGACTGGTAGGTACTGTGGTTCTGGTGGTTCTGTGGTTCTGTGGTTCTGTGGTTCTGGTGGTTCTGTAGAGACAGCGTAGGTCATCTCCTGCTGTGTGGACTCTTCAGCTGTGAGACTCTGAAGGTCTTGGTTGCTATAACGTGTTCTCCTGTCTGTCTGTCTGTGTTATCTTCCAGCTGATTGTGGTGGTGGAGAGGATCATGGAGTTCAGTCTGTCCAGTCCACTGGCCAAGTTCCTCAATGGTCTGGAGATCCTGCTCAGTAAAGCCCAGGTGAGCTCTGATAGCAGGTACCATCAGTGATTACACATTAGTGAGACATTTAATCAATAAATCAGTGAATTTTTAATAGCCACCATCATTTATCAGGTAAAAGACATCAGATATCTGCTAGTTAAACTTCCTCAGAGGTTAGTTGGTCAGAGCTGACCTCTCGTCTGTTCTCATCAGGACTGGGAGAACAACGCCAGCCGCTCCGTCTCTCTGAGGAAGGAACTGGAACCGGTCACTCAGCTCATCATCCAGTGGCGTAAACTGGAGCTCAGGTAAGATCCAGAGGGATTAAAACCTGTCAACACCTTCTGTTACGCTTTAGACTCTAGATGAGAGAGATGAAACCTGGACCTGGAGTCCTCAACACAACCAGGATATAAGTGTATATATATGTGTAGAATAATGTAAGTGTGTCCTCTCCTGTCTCTCCTGTGTGGTAGCTGCTGGTCAAGCAGTCTGGACAACGCAATGAAGCGTCACACTGAGAAATCAACCAAACACTGGTTCTCCATCTACCAGCTGGTAGAGAGATACCTGGAGGAGCAGAGGACGGAGGCTGATACAGGTACAGACACCATGAGTCCCGTAAGGAGGTGGTGATTCAGATAAATGACCAACGGATGACACTAAGGGTTAACCCAGGGGTCAGGGGTCAGAGGTCAGAGGTCAGCAACCTGCAGCTCTTCAGCTCCTCTCCAGTGGCTCCCTGTGGACTTTTAAAAATGGAAATGAATAACTGTTTTTTATTTACATTTTCATTTTTATTTATCATTGTTGTAGGTCTATGGTACGACGGAGTATTAGGGCAACATTGAGGAAAAATAATAAATCTGAGATTTAGAGAATAAAGTCCTAATATTATAAAGTAGTAATTTTACGTGTTATTTTCTTTTTTTCCCGATAAGTTATGACTTTTTTCTCGTAACATTACGACTTTTTTTCCCGTAATATTACGACTTTTTTCTCATAATATTATGACTTTATTCTGTAAATCTCAGATTTTTTTTCCCTCAATGTGACCCTAATACTCCGTAGTACATTAACACTTTGGCCCTCACTGCATTAGACTTATATACTATATACTTAGACTATAAACTGTGTTACCTTCATCACAATGATCAAATGTTTTGCGGCTCCAGACAGATTTTATTTTTTTTTTGTCTAAAATGTCTCTTTTGATAGTAAAGGTTGCTGACCTCTGACCCCTGACCCCTGATTTAAGATGACAGTTGTTTTTGATATAACTAATTAACCAATTAACTATTTTTGTAATTGGCTGAGTTTAAAAAATATATCAAAGTCAGGTATGTATTTATCTATATACATATATATTATACACAATCTATAGCAAAAGGACTCCTGTAAACTCTCAAGACTGTTTGTCCTCCGGTTCCTGTCCTGTGCAGGTGAGGAGGTGGAGCGTCTCTCCCTGACCTCCGTGACCTCTGACCTCCAGGCCTTCATCGAGGGCTCCAGCCTGGGAGAGTTCCACACCCGCATGGCCATGCTGCTCAGCTTCCACTGCCACATCCTGCTGTTCCCCAACCAGCCCGGACCAGGTCAGACATCCCTACTCCATACAAGGCTTACAAGGCTTTATTTCTCATTCTTTTACTTTGGGTTTAACAGTTTAAATTACAAAACATACACCAGGACAAAAGCAGATTTATTTTGTCTGCCGTCCACAGATTTATTCAGAATTTAGTAACTTTGTACATTTGCAAATTGCAAATTTCCCCACTGTGAGACTAATAAAGGAATATATTATCTTATCTTATTTGGGGAGAGGTAAAAAAAAGAAGAAAAAAAAAAAATGAAAAAAAATAATAATAATAATAATTATGGCATTAAAACTGGCAAAAAATAATATTAAAAATAAATGTAGTCATTAATTAATTGGTCAAATGTGATATAAATTGATATTTCTGTTTTAATTTGCTTTTTTATTTATTTACATTTGTATTGATTCCCTTATTTATTTACTCTTCTGTTTAGTTTCCACTTTATTTATTTATGTATTTATTTTTCTGAATTTTAAAATGTATTTATTTATTTAAGCAATCCTTTATAACATGACGACGCTGTAGAAGATGGGGAACATTTCCACAGCGCTCTTATCAAAGCCAACCTTTAACTTGTATATCGCCTACGTTACAAGCAGCGGGTAAAAGGATGCAATAGTGAGGGTCAGCGGTGAAGAACCTGATAGAAACAAGTGCAAAATATTCTTGAGACCACAGAAATTATCAATTAAAATGTTAAATCTATGGAAATAAATTATACCTTGAAAAGGAGTGAAAGGATTTCTTTAGGGCTGCACAATTATTCTAAAATCTATCGAAATCGCAGTAAGACCTTCTGCAATGTTCAAATAACAGGAGGAGCAATATCTGTTAAAGGTGAAATGTTGTCAAAGTATCATTTTAAATTAAATATTGTGGTGCTGCAGAGATGAACATAAACTGCAGACTTAAGAAAACATCTTTGTTTGATACAGATCCACACAAATATCACACCGTCATCATTTTAATATGTTTTTCAGTGAAAATCATATCAGTCAAATAATCACAATAAGATATTTTCTTAAAATCTGGAGCCCTGGATGTTTTTCCTCATTACAGATATAGATATTATATACGGAAGCTCTGAGAGGCAACAGAGTAAAACAAAACAGAACAGATGATCTGAGTCTGATCTAAAGTATTTTCTCTCCTGTTTATGACTTAAGAACAGGTGAAAAAATCATACAAACATATGTATGTATAAAAAATGTATGTAAGCATGTAATGAAACTGACTCACATATATAATAAAAGCATTGTCTTTATTATATATGTGAGTATTATAGTTTATATTAGTACATTATTAGTTTTTTAAAGTAATTGACCTTAAAGGGAGCATATCCTGCTAATGATCAGGTTCATACTTGTATTTTTGGGTTCTACTAGAACATGTTTACATGCTGTAATGTTAAAAAAAAACACATTATTTTCCTCATCCTGTCTGCCTGAATATACCTGTATTCACCGTCTGTCTGAAACGCTCCGTTTTAGTGCATTTCAACAGAATTGCGTTGCTAGGCAACAGCTTGGGTCCATGTTTACTTCCTGTCAGCTGATGTCATTCACATCCACTGCAACAGGAAATAAACTGAGACACATTTAGAATGTTTAAAACCGTGTGATGATCTATATTTCGTTTATTTGTGACATCACAAATGGACAGAAATCCTAACAGCTTGTTTCAAACGCACAGTTTCTGAATACTGGCTGTGTGTATTTCTCTGTGTATATTGAGCGTTTTGATAGTTTAACAGTATTTATAAAGCACTTAAAGCTGCTTTATGATATAAAAGACATGAAAATCTCACTTTTTACAATATGGGACCTTTAAGTTCTGGATCTTCTCTTGTCTTTTAGCCAGTATAATGTGAGTCAGTTTCATTATTGATCACTGCTCCCTCATGTTGTGATTACAGTCGATCCAAAGCACTAATTGATGATCAGTGATTTTTAAGATCTGTTTTTATGATCAGCCTCTAAATAAAAACATCCTCCTCAGAATCAGACAGTTATTTACAAAAAACAACAGCAATTTATCAACTAACTAACTCCCGATCGGTCGTGTGGATATTGACGGATGTATTGATCCGTTGACCCGACAGCATCAGGCAGACGTCACTGATTGGATTTCGATTAAACTCAACAGTGGGATGGAAATCAGCATCTCATCACTTTAGTTAATGTTTATCCTTTCACATAACATTTGACCTACGTATAGGCCGATACGTGTTCTCTCGTTAAAGGTCAGAACAAGGTCACAGGTCAGAACAAGGTCACATCGAGTGTTTATGGCTGTGAGAGAGACACTGCAGCGCTGATGACCTGTTAACTCTTTCCTTATTCTACAGACTCTTTGTCCAGTCTGCTGTGGAACCTGCACAAATACTACAGCCAGTTCTCAGACTGCGTGCAGACCAGGATCACTCAGCTCAGACAGCCCATCGAGAAGGAGCTCAAGGTTTCTATTAGAGTCCTTTTTCATTTCATACCGGTTCTCTGAGACCTCGTCCACAGAGGAAGAGGAACCCCGTGCATGCTCCGTCTTTAAGTTTCACTGTCATGTCCATTGTTTGAACCATTATGAACCAGGAAGGTTCCTCAGATCCTCCGGCTCTTCCCTTTTAGTTGTTCCACAAAGCAGAACAAAAACTTTTGGTGATGCTGCTTTCAGCCATTACGCTCCCAGCTGCTGGAACAAACTTCCAGAGGAACTGAGAGGAGCTGAAAATATTGATATTTTTAAACGTAAACTAAAAACCCATCTATTTAGTCTGGCTTTTATGTAGTGTTTTATAATTTTAAAATGTTATGGTTTTAATGTTTATACTTATTTTATTTATCATCACCTATATGGTGTTTGTTTTACTCCTTTGTTTTTACTATTTTGGAATTTTATTGTTAAATACCATCTGCTTACTTTGTGTAGTTTCACGGTTTTTATTTATTTATTTATTTTTATTGTTATTTCCTTGTTTTTTATTTATCTTTTCTTATTTTGGATGCCCATCTTTGGTTGCTTTCATATTTGAGGAACTTTTGTGTTGTCTGTTTTGGTGTGCATTGGTCTCTAGGTCCATTTTTAACATTCCGCATTTTGTCAATTGTCTGTACAGCACTTTGAATTGCATTTAGCTTGTTTGAAAGGTGCTATATAAATAAAGTTTGATTGATTGATTGATCATTGTTGTCCTCAGGACTTTGTCAAGATCTCCAAGTGGAACGACGTCAGTTTCTGGTCCATCAAGCAGTCGGTGGAGAAGACCCATCGGTAAGACATCCCTACGCTGTATATATATATTTATTTATCTTTGACCCGGTCACCAACACTGTCCTGCCTTTATTCTGTTCTCTCAGCACTCTCTTCAAGTTTGTGAAGAAGTTTGAGGCGGCTCTGAGCGGTCCGAGCGTTCCCTCTCTGGTGGAGCAGGGAAGCAGCACCAACCTGGACAGTGTGGACGCAAACCCAGAGGAGACCCCGATCCATCGGGTTCACAAGGCTCTGAAGAACACGCTGCCTGGGAAGGGCAGAAACCTGCAGGTACTGCTGCTTTTATTCTTATCTCACCTTTAGTGTGCTATCATCATATTTAATCAGGTATTGATAACTGATGAATAACCGAAGCTAAATGTGGACGTTTCAGCTGGAGGGTCCAGAAGAAGGAGTTGAAGCTTCGTCTCTACAGGGACGTCTGCCCGTCCTGACCAGGAAGATGAAGAAACTGTGTGTCCAGCTGGTGAAGAAACACCCGGTTCCTGAGCTGACTGAAGACCTGGACTGCTTCACTGGTCAGAGTCACACTAAAGTCTAATGGACAGACCGGCATGATGTTTAATGAGCACAGTCATTCATATTCAGAAGGATGAACATTGATCTGAACAACCCGATGGCCTTTCCTTTAGCACCACCCTCAGGATCATTTACATATTAACACTTTACTGCTCTGGTGATCCACTACGACAGAGTATCAGGGCCCAGTGAGGGGAAATAATCTGAGATTTAGAGAATAAAGTCAGAATATTACGAGAAAAAAGTCATAACTTTATGAGAAAAAAAATCGTAATATTACCAGAATAAAGTCATAACTTTACGAGAAAAAAGTTGTAATATTACGAGAATAAAGTCATAACTTTACGAGAAAAAAGTTGTAATATTACGAGAATAAAGTCATAACTTTACGAGAAAAAAAGTCGTAATATTATGAGAATAAAGTCATAACTTTATGAGAAAAAACGTCATAATATTACGAGAATAAAGTCATAACTTTACGTGAAAAAAAGTAATAATATTATGAGAATAAAGTAATGACTTTATGAGAAAAAACGTCATAATATTATGAGAATAAAGTCATAACTTTACGAGAAAAAAGTCGTAATATTAGGAGAATAAAGTCATAACTTTACGAGAAAAAAGCCGTAGTATTACAAGAATAAAGTCATAACTACGAGAAAAAAGTTGTAATATAACAAGAATAAAGTCATAACTTTACGAGAAAAAAGTCGTAATATTAAGAGAATAAAGTCATCTGGCGTCATCATCGGGTCGTAGTTTGGGTGTTTCTCGGTGGGGGGGATGAGCTACTCCTCTAAAGATGGCGGTCCACATACTCTGCTGAAAGAGATATCTCAGGAACGCCTGGAGGGAATTTCTTATAATATTTTGGCACAAACGTCCGCTTGGACTCGAGGATAAACTGACTAGAATTTGGTGGTCGAAGGTCAAAGGTCACTGTGACCTCACAAACCAGGTCTTTGGTCATAACTCAAGAATTCATATGCAAATTATGACAATTTTACACAAATGTGTAACAGAATATAATGATGAAGTGATGACGTGTTGGACAGACGTGGATGTAAACTGACTGGTTGATCGGAGGCGTACGACAGCGAGGCCGTAATTCTAGTTTTCTCCTTTCCAGGCGAGGTCATCAGTAACCTGCGCGACCTGCAGAACCTCACCGTGGACACGTCGGCAGAGAAAGAGAAGCAGAAGTCTGAGGTCAAACACATCCTGCAGCAGAAGCAGAGAGCTCTGTCAGAACTGTTCAAGATGCTCACAGAGATCGGTGAGTTCTCCTCTTCTAGATCTCCTGGTAGAAGAAACTCTCTCTATATATATACTGTATATAAATATATATATTTATATATATCTCGTGGTCCCATCAGGTCTGTCGTACCGTAAAGGCCTGACGTGGAACAGGACATGCGACCCACAGAAAACCCTCTGTATGCAGCCGCTGGAGATGAGCACGGCTCTGTCTGCTGTCAGGAACCAGCAGACGGCCGAGAGCACGTAAATATATCCACCGATCCACAACTCAACTCGATTTATTTAGTCTGGTTAACTTGTTAGTCTGGTGTAAACTAACGTCAACATCAGCTGTTAATACTGAGTCAGTTTGATGACTTTATGGCACTATTTCATTATATATATCTATATAGATATATAGATATATCTATATCTATATAGATATATCTATATAGATATATCTATATCTATATAGATATATCTATATATCTATATCTATATAGATATAGATATATATACATAACATCCACAATTATTCCATAATAAGTTAATTTCATTAAAATACGTCTCAATTCAATACACTTGTTGGTTCTGTTACTACAGCCTTGGTGTAGTACGTTCATTATGGTGGCTCATGTTAGCTGGTTGCTGTTTGTGGTTTACCTCCATCCCATAAAGGGAGATTTCACTGACTGTATTTAATGGTTAATATAACTGATAAACCAGGAGGCTTCAGTAGGTAAACCCTGACATCTCTCTGAAAGCTTCTCTCTCTGCTTTCTTCTTCTTCTTGTTGTAGGTTGTTTACAGAGTTGCTGATATCATGGGATGGATGTCAGAAGTATTTCTATCGTTCATGGGCCAGAAGAACCGCCATGCAGACTGCTCTACAGAACGCTGCCAAGGTACACACACACACACACACACACACACACACACACACACACACACACACACACACACACACACACACACACACACACACACACACACACACACACACACACACTGACTGTCTGCTGTAGTTGTGTGATGATCTGAGTTTTTCACCGACCAAAACTTTTTCCCGCCTGTTTCAGAGATGATTTTTTTTTAAAGGAACTTAGAAAGATTATCTGTCCTGAAGTCATAAACAGATCAGACTTTTAGAGACTGGATCAGCAGATTCCTGTCAAGGCTTCTGTAGATTACACATGAAGATCACATTATATCATCTGCTGTAGTTCCTCAGTGTGTACTCCCTGTAGTCTGAAGTATCTCAGTGTGTACTCCCTGTAGTCTGAAGTATCTCAGTGTGTTCTCTCTGTAGTCTGAAGTATCTCAGTGTGTTCTCTCTGTAGTCTGAAGTATCTCAGTGTGTTCTCCCTGTAGTCTGTAGTATCTCAGTGTGTTCTCCCTGTAGTCTGAAGTATCTCACTGTGTTCTCCCTGTAGTCTGAAGTATCTCAGTGTGTTCTCCCTGTAGTCTGAAGTATCTCAGTGTGTTCTCCCTGTAGTCTGTAGTATCTCACTGTGTTCTCCCTGTAGTCTGAAGTATCTCACTGTGTTCTCCCTGTAGTCTGAAGTATCTCAGTGTGTTCTCCCTGTAGTCTGCAGTATCTCAGTGTGTTCTCCCTGTAGTCTGAAGTATCTCAGTGTGTACTCCCTGTAGTCTGAAGTATCTCAGTGTGTTCTCTCTGTAGAGTGAAGTATCTCACTGTGTACTCCCTGTAGTCTGAAGTATCTCACTGTGTTCTCCCTGTAGTCTGAAGTATCTCACTGTGTTCTCCCTGTAGTCTGAAGTATCTCAGTGTGTACTCCCTGTAGTCTGAAGTATCTCACTGTGTTCTCCCTGTAGTCTGAAGTATCTCACTGTGTTCTCCCTGTAGTCTGAAGTATCTCAGTGTGTTCTCCCTGTAGTCTGAAGTATCTCAGTGTGTACTCCCTGTAGTCTGAAGTATCTCAGTGTGTTCTCCCTGTAGTCTGAAGTATCTCAGTGTGTTCTCCCTGTAGTCTGAAGTATCTCAGTGTGTTCTCCCTGTAGTCTGAAGTATCTCAGTGTGTACTCCCTGTAGTCTGAAGTATCTCAGTGTGTACTCCCTGTAGTCTGAAGTATCTCAGTGTGTACTCCCTGTAGTCTGAAGTATCTCAGTGTGTTCTCCCTGTAGTCTGAAGTATCTCAGTGTGTTCTCCTGTAGTCTGAAGTATCTCAGTGTGTTCTCCCTGTAGTCTGAAGTATCTCAGTGTGTTCTCCCTGTAGTCTGAAGTATCTCAGTGTGTTCTCCCTGTAGTCTGAAGTATCTCAGTGTGTTCTCCCTGTAGTCTGAAGTATCTCAGTGTGTTCTCCCTGTAGTCTGAAGTATCTCAGTGTGTACTCCCTGTAGTCTGAAGTATCTCAGTGTGTTCTCCCTGTAGTCTGAAGTATCTCAGTGTGTTCTCCCTGTAGTCTGAAGTATCTCAGTGTGTTCTCCCTGTAGTCTGAAGTATCTCAGTGTGTACTCCCTGTAGTCTGAAGTATCTCAGTGTGTTCTCCCTGTAGTCTGAAGTATCTCAGTGTGTACTCCCTGTAGTCTGAAGTATCTCAGTGTGTTCTCCCTGTAGTCTGAAGTATCTCAGTGTGTACTCCCTGTAGTCTGAAGTATCTCAGTGTGTACTCCTGTAGTCTGAAGTATCTCAGTGTGTACTCCTGTAGTCTGAAGTATCTCAGTGTGTACTCCCTGTAGTCTGAAGTATCTCAGTGTGTACTCCTGTAGTCTGAAGTATCTCAGTGTGTACTCCCTGTAGTCTGAAGTATCTCAGTGTGTACTCCTGTAGTCTGAAGTATCTCAGTGTGTACTCCTGTAGTCTGAAGTATCTCAGTGTGTACTCCTGTAGTCTGAAGTATCTCAGTGTGTTCTCCCTGTAGTCTGAAGTATCTCAGTGTGTTCTCCTGTAGTCTGAAGTATCTCAGTGTGTTCTCCCTGTAGTCTGAAGTATCTCAGTGTGTACTCCCTGTAGTCTGAAGTATCTCAGTGTGTACTCCCTGTAGTCTGAAGTATCTCAGTGTGTACTCCCTGTAGTCTGAAGTATCTCAGTGTGTTCTCCCTGTAGTCTGAAGTATCTCAGTGTGTACTCCCTGTAGTCTGAAGTATCTCAGTGTGTACTCCCTGTAGTCTGAAGTATCTCAGTGTGTACTCCCTGTAGTCTGAAGTATCTCAGTGTGTTCTCCCTGTAGTCTGAAGTATCTCAGTGTGTACTCCCTGTAGTCTGAAGTATCTCAGTGTGTACTCCCTGTAGTCTGAAGTATCTCAGTGTGTACTCCCTGTAGTCTGAAGTATCTCAGTGTGTACTCCCTGTAGTCTGAAGTATCTCAGTGTGTACTCCCTGTAGTCTGAAGTATCTCAGTGTGTTCTCCCTGTAGTCTGAAGTATCTCAGTGTGTTCTCCCTGTAGTCTGAAGTATCTCAGTGTGTACTCCCTGTAGTCTGAAGTATCTCAGTGTGTTCTCCCTGTAGTCTGAAGTATCTCAGTGTGTACTCCCTGTAGTCTGAAGTATCTCAGTGTGTTCTCCCTGTAGTCTGAAGTATCTCAGTGTGTTCTCCCTGTAGTCTGAAGTATCTCAGTGTGTACTCCCTGTAGTCTGAAGTATCTCAGTGTGTTCTCCCTGTAGTCTGAAGTATCTCAGTGTGTACTCCCTGTAGTCTGAAGTATCTCAGTGTGTACTCCCTGTAGTCTGAAGTATCTCAGTGTGTTCTCCCTGTAGTCTGAAGTATCTCAGTGTGTTCTCCCTGTAGTCTGAAGTATCTCAGTGTGTTCTCCCTGTAGTCTGAAGTATCTCAGTGTGTTCTCCCTGTAGTCTGAAGTATCTCAGTGTGTACTCCCTGTAGTCTGAAGTATCTCAGTGTGTTCTCTCTGTAGTCTGAAGTATCTCAGTGTGTTCTCCCTGTAGTCTGAAGTATCTCAGTGTGTTCTCTGTAGTCTGAAGTATCTCAGTGTGTTCTCCCTGTAGTCTGAAGTATCTCAGTGTGTTCTCCCTGTAGTCTGAAGTATCTCAGTGTGTACTCCCTGTAGTCTGAAGTATCTCAGTGTGTTCTCCCTGTAGTCTGAAGTATCTCAGTGTGTTCTCCCTGTAGTCTGAAGTATCTCAGTGTGTACTCTGTAGTCTGAAGTATCTCAGTGTGTACTCTGTAGTCTGAAGTATCTCAGTGTGTACTCCCTGTAGTCTGAAGTATCTCAGTGTGTTCTCCCTGTAGTCTGAAGTATCTCAGTGTGTACTCTGTAGTCTGAAGTATCTCAGTGTGTACTCTGTAGTCTGAAGTATCTCAGTGTGTACTCCCTGTAGTCTGAAGTATCTCAGTGTGTACTCTGTAGTCTGAAGTATCTCAGTGTGTTCTCTCTGTAGTCTGAAGTATCTCAGTGTGTTCTCCCTGTAGTCTGAAGTATCTCAGTGTGTTCTCCCTGTAGTCTGAAGTATCTCAGTGTGTTCTCCCTGTAGTCTGAAGTATCTCAGTGTGTACTCTGTAGTCTGAAGTATCTCAGTGTGTTCTCTCTGTAGTCTGAAGTATCTCAGTGTGTTCTCCCTGTAGTCTGAAGTATCTCAGTGTGTACTCCCTGTAGTCTGAAGTATCTCAGTGTGTACTCCCTGTAGTCTGAAGTATCTCAGTGTGTACTCCCTGTAGTCTGAAGTATCTCAGTGTGTTCTCCCTGTAGTCTGAAGTATCTCAGTGTGTACTCCCTGTAGTCTGAAGTATCTCAGTGTGTACTCCCTGTAGTCTGAAGTATCTCAGTGTGTACTCTGTAGTCTGAAGTATCTCAGTGTGTACTCCCTGTAGTCTGAAGTATCTCAGTGTGTTCTCCCTGTAGTCTGAAGTATCTCAGTGTGTACTCCCTGTAGTCTGAAGTATCTCAGTGTGTTCTCCCTGTAGTCTGAAGTATCTCAGTGTGTTCTCCCTGTAGTCTGAAGTATCTCAGTGTGTACTCTGTAGTCTGAAGTATCTCAGTGTGTACTCTGTAGTCTGAAGTATCTCAGTGTGTACTCTGTAGTCTGAAGTATCTCAGTGTGTACTCCCTGTAGTCTGAAGTATCTCAGTGTGTTCTCCCTGTAGTCTGAAGTATCTCAGTGTGTACTCCCTGTAGTCTGAAGTATCTCAGTGTGTACTCCCTGTAGTCTGAAGTATCTCAGTGTGTTCTCCCTGTAGTCTGAAGTATCTCAGTGTGTTCTCCCTGTAGTCTGAAGTATCTCAGTGTGTACTCCCTGTAGTCTGAAGTATCTCAGTGTGTTCTCCCTGTAGTCTGAAGTATCTCAGTGTGTTCTCCCTGTAGTCTGAAGTATCTCAGTGTGTTCTCCCTGTAGTCTGAAGTATCTCAGTGTGTTCTCCCTGTAGTCTGAAGTATCTCAGTGTGTACTCCCTGTAGTCTGAAGTATCTCAGTGTGTTCTCCCTGTAGTCTGAAGTATCTCAGTGTGTTCTCCCTGTAGTCTGAAGTATCTCAGTGTGTACTCCCTGTAGTCTGAAGTATCTCAGTGTGTTCTCCCTGTAGTCTGAAGTATCTCAGTGTGTACTCCCTGTAGTCTGAAGTATCTCAGTGTGTTCTCCCTGTAGTCTGAAGTATCTCAGTGTGTTCTCCCTGTAGTCTGAAGTATCTCAGTGTGTTCTCCCTGTAGTCTGAAGTATCTCAGTGTGTTCTCCCTGTAGTCTGAAGTATCTCAGTGTGTACTCTCTGTAATCTGTAGTATCTCAGTGTGTTCTCCCTGTAGTCTGAAGTATCTCAGTGTGTTCTCCCTGTAGTCTGAAGTATCTCAGTGTGTACTCCCTGTAGTCTGAAGTATCTCAGTGTGTACTCCCTGTAGTCTGAAGTATCTCAGTGTGTTCTCCCTGTAGTCTGAAGTATCTCAGTGTGTACTCCCTGTAGTCTGAAGTATCTCAGTGTGTTCTCCCTGTAGTCTGAAGTATCTCAGTGTGTACTCCCTGTAGTCTGAAGTATCTCAGTGTGTTCTCCCTGTAGTCTGAAGTATCTCAGTGTGTTCTCCCTGTAGTCTGAAGTATCTCAGTGTGTACTCCCTGTAGTCTGAAGTATCTCAGTGTGTACTCCCTGTAGTCTGAAGTATCTCAGTGTGTACTCCCTGTAGTCTGAAGTATCTCAGTGTGTACTCCCTGTAGTCTGAAGTATCTCAGTGTGTTCTCCCTGTAGTCTGAAGTATCTCAGTGTGTACTCCCTGTAGTCTGAAGTATCTCAGTGTGTTCTCCCTGTAGTCTGAAGTATCTCAGTGTGTACTCCCTGTAGTCTGAAGTATCTCAGTGTGTTCTCCCTGTAGTCTGAAGTATCTCAGTGTGTTCTCCCTGTAGTCTGAAGTATCTCAGTGTGTACTCCCTGTAGTCTGAAGTATCTCAGTGTGTACTCCCTGTAGTCTGAAGTATCTCAGTGTGTTCTCCCTGTAGTCTGAAGTATCTCAGTGTGTTCTCCCTGTAGTCTGAAGTATCTCAGTGTGTTCTCCCTGTAGTCTGAAGTATCTCAGTGTGTACTCCCTGTAGTCTGAAGTATCTCAGTGTGTACTCCCTGTAGTCTGAAGTATCTCAGTGTGTTCTCCCTGTAGTCTGAAGTATCTCAGTGTGTACTCCCTGTAGTCTGAAGTATCTCAGTGTGTTCTCCCTGTAGTCTGAAGTATCTCAGTGTGTACTCCCTGTAGTCTGAAGTATCTCAGTGTGTACTCCCTGTAGTCTGAAGTATCTCAGTGTGTTCTCCCTGTAGTCTGAAGTATCTCAGTGTGTTCTCCCTGTAGTCTGAAGTATCTCAGTGTGTTCTCCCTGTAGTCTGAAGTATCTCAGTGTGTACTCCCTGTAGTCTGAAGTATCTCAGTGTGTTCTCCCTGTAGTCTGAAGTATCTCAGTGTGTTCTCCCTGTAGTCTGAAGTATCTCAGTGTGTTCTCCCTGTAGTCTGAAGTATCTCAGTGTGTACTCCCTGTAGTCTGAAGTATCTCAGTGTGTTCTCCCTGTAGTCTGAAGTATCTCAGTGTGTACTCCCTGTAGTCTGAAGTATCTCAGTGTGTACTCCCTGTAGTCTGAAGTATCTCAGTGTGTTCTCCCTGTAGTCTGAAGTATCTCAGTGTGTTCTCCCTGTAGTCTGAAGTATCTCAGTGTGTACTCCCTGTAGTCTGAAGTATCTCAGTGTGTACTCCCTGTAGTCTGAAGTATCTCAGTGTGTTCTCCCTGTAGTCTGAAGTATCTCAGTGTGTACTCCCTGTAGTCTGAAGTATCTCAGTGTGTTCTCCTGTAGTCTGAAGTATCTCAGTGTGTACTCCCTGTAGTCTGAAGTATCTCAGTGTGTTCTCCCTGTAGTCTGAAGTATCTCAGTGTGTACTCCCTGTAGTCTGAAGTATCTCAGTGTGTTCTCCCTGTAGTCTGAAGTATCTCAGTGTGTACTCCCTGTAGTCTGAAGTATCTCAGTGTGTACTCCCTGTAGTCTGAAGTATCTCAGTGTGTACTCTCTGTAGTCTGAAGTATCTCAGTGTGTACTCCCTGTAGTCTGAAGTATCTCAGTGTGTTCTCCCTGTAGTCTGAAGTATCTCAGTGTGTTCTCCCTGTAGTCTGAAGTATCTCAGTGTGTACTCTCTGTAGTCTGAAGTATCTCAGTGTGTACTCCCTGTAGTCTGAAGTATCTCAGTGTGTACTCCCTGTAGTCTGAAGTATCTCAGTGTGTACTCTCTGTAGTCTGAAGTATCTCAGTGTGTACTCCCTGTAGTCTGAAGTATCTCAGTGTGTTCTCCCTGTAGTCTGAAGTATCTCAGTGTGTACTCCCTGTAGTCTGAGTATCTCAGTGTGTACTCCCTGTAGTCTGAAGTATCTCAGTGTGTACTCCCTGTAGTCTGAAGTATCTCAGTGTGTACTCTCTGTAGTCTGAAGTATCTCAGTGTGTTCTCCCTGTAGTCTGAAGTATCTCAGTGTGTACTCTCTGTAGTCTGAAGTATCTCAGTGTGTTCTCCCTGTAGTCTGAAGTATCTCAGTGTGTTCTCCCTGTAGTCTGAAGTATCTCAGTGTGTACTCTCTGTAGTCTGAAGTATCTCAGTGTGTTCTCCCTGTAGTTGAAGTATCTCAGTGTGTTCTCTGTAGTCTGAAGTATCTCAGTGTGTTCTCCCTGTAGTCTGAAGTATCTCAGTGTGTACTCCCTGTAGTCTGAAGTATCTCAGTGTGTACTCTCTGTAGTCTGAAAGTATCTCAGTGTGTACTCCCTGAGTCTGAAGTATCTCAGTGTGTACTCCCTGTAGTCTGAAGTATCTCAGTGTGTACTCCTCTGTAGTCTGAAGTATCTCAGTGTGTTCTCCCTGTAGTCTGAAGTATCTCAGTGTGTACTCCCTGTAGTCTGAAGTATCTCAGTGTGTTCTCCTGTAGTCTGAAGTATCTCAGTGTGTTCTCCCTGTAGTCTGAAGTATCTCAGTGTGTACTCCCTGTAGTCTGAAGTATCTCAGTGTGTACTCCCTGTAGTCTGAAGTATCTCAGTGTGTTACTCCCTGTAGTCTGAAGTATCTCAGTGTGTACTCTCCTGTAGTCTGAGTATCTCAGTGTGTTCTCCCTGTAGTCTGAAGTATCTCAGTGTGTACTCCCTGTAGTCTGAAGTATCTCAGTGTGTACTCCCTGTAGTCTGAAGTATCTCAGTGTGTTCTCCCTGTAGTCTGAAGTATCTCAGTGTGTACTCCCTGTAGTCTGAAGTATCTCAGTGTGTTCTCCCTGTAGTCTGAAGTATCTCAGTGTGTTCTCCCTGTAGTCTGAAGTATCTCAGTGTGTTCTCCCTGTAGTCTGAAGTATCTCAGTGTGTTCTCCCTGTAGTCTGAAGTATCTCAGTGTGTACTCCCTGTAGTCTGAAGTATCTCAGTGTGTACTCCCTGTAGTCTGAAGTATCTCAGTGTGTTCTCCCTGTAGTCTGAAGTATCTCAGTGTGTTCTCCCTGTAGTCTGAAGTATCTCAGTGTGTTCTCCCTGTAGTCTGAAGTATCTCAGTGTGTACTCCCTGTAGTCTGAAGTATCTCAGTGTGTTCTCCCTGTAGTCTGAAGTATCTCAGTGTGTTCTCCCTGTAGTCTGAAGTATCTCAGTGTGTTCTCCCTGTAGTCTGAAGTATCTCAGTGTGTTCTCCCTGTAGTCTGAAGTATCTCAGTGTGTACTCCCTGTAGTCTGAAGTATCTCAGTGTGTTCTCCCTGTAGTCTGAAGTATCTCAGTGTGTTCTCCCTGTAGTCTGAAGTATCTCAGTGTGTTCTCTCTGTAGTCTGAAGTATCTCAGTGTGTTCTCTCTGTAGTCTGAAGTATCTCTGTGTGTTCTCCTGTAGTCTGAAGTATCTCAGTGTGTACTCCCTGTAGTCTGAAGTATCTCAGTGTGTTCTCCCTGTAGTCTGAAGTATCTCAGTGTGTTCTCCCTGTAGTCTGAAGTATCTCAGTGTGTACTCCCTGTAGTCTGAAGTATCTCAGTGTGTTCTCCTGTAGTCTGAAGTATCTCAGTGTGTACTCCCTGTAGTCTGAAGTATCTCAGTGTGTTCTCCCTGTAGTCTGAAGTATCTCAGTGTGTTCTCCTGTAGTCTGAAGTATCTCAGTGTGTTCTCCCTGTAGTCTGAAGTATCTCAGTGTGTACTCCTGTAGTCTGAAGTATCTCAGTGTGTTCTCCCTGTAGTCTGAAGTATCTCAGTGTGTACTCCCTGTAGTCTGAAGTATCTCAGTGTGTTCTCCCTGTAGTGTGAAGTATCTCAGTGTGTACTCCCTGTAGTCTGAAGTATCTCAGTGTGTACTCCCTGTAGTCTGAAGTATCTCAGTGTGTTCTCTCCTGTAGTCTGAAGTATCTCAGTGTGTACTCCCTGTAGTCTGAAGTATCTCAGTGTGTACTCCCTGTAGTCTGAAGTATCTCAGTGTGTACTCCCTGTAGTCTGAAGTATCTCAGTGTGTTCTCCCTGTAGTCTGAAGTATCTCAGTGTGTACTCCCTGTAGTCTGAAGTATCTCAGTGTGTTCTCCCTGTAGTCTGAAGTATCTCAGTGTGTTCTCCCTGTAGTCTGAAGTATCTCAGTGTGTACTCCCTGTAGTCTGAAGTATCTCAGTGTGTACTCCCTGTAGTCTGAAGTATCTCAGTGTGTTCTCCCTGTAGTCTGAAGTATCTCAGTGTGTACTCCCTGTAGTCTGAAGTATCTCAGTGTGTTCTCCCTGTAGTCTGAAGTATCTCAGTGTGTACTCTCTGTAGTCTGAAGTATCTCAGTGTGTACTCTCTGTAGTCTGAAGTATCTCAGTGTGTACTCCCTGTAGTCTGAAGTATCTCAGTGTGTACTCCCTGTAGTCTGAAGTATCTCAGTGTGTTCTCCCTGTAGTCTGAAGTATCTCAGTGTGTACTCTCTGTAGTCTGAAGTATCTCAGTGTGTTCTCCCTGTAGTCTGAAGTATCTCAGTGTGTACTCCCTGTAGTCTGAAGTATCTCAGTGTGTACTCCCTGTAGTCTGAAGTATCTCAGTGTGTTCTCCCTGTAGTCTGAAGTATCTCAGTGTGTACTCCCTGTAGTCTGAAGTATCTCAGTGTGTACTCCCTGTAGTCTGAAGTATCTCAGTGTGTTCTCCCTGTAGTCTGAAGTATCTCAGTGTGTACTCCCTGTAGTCTGAAGTATCTCAGTGTGTTCTCCCTGTAGTCTGAAGTATCTCAGTGTGTTCTCCCTGTAGTCTGAAGTATCTCAGTGTGTTCTCCCTGTAGTCTGAAGTATCTCAGTGTGTACTCCCTGTAGTCTGAAGTATCTCAGTGTGTTCTCCCTGTAGTCTGAAGTATCTCAGTGTGTTCTCCCTGTAGTCTGTAGTATCTCAGTGTGTTCTCCCTGTAGTCTGAAGTATCTCAGTGTGTACTCCCTGTAGTCTGAAGTATCTCAGTGTGTTCTCCCTGTAGTCTGAAGTATCTCAGTGTGTTCTCCCTGTAGTCTGAAGTATCTCAGTGTGTACTCCCTGTAGTCTGAAGTATCTCAGTGTGTACTCCCTGTAGTCTGAAGTATCTCAGTGTGTACTCCCTGTAGTCTGAAGTATCTCAGTGTGTACTCCCTGTAGTCTGAAGTATCTCAGTGTGTTCTCCCTGTAGTCTGAAGTATCTCAGTGTGTACTCCCTGTAGTCTGAAGTATCTCAGTGTGTACTCCCTGTAGTCTGAAGTATCTCAGTGTGTACTCCCTGTAGTCTGAAGTATCTCAGTGTGTACTCCCTGTAGTCTGAAGTATCTCAGTGTGTTCTCCCTGTAGTCTGAAGTATCTCAGTGTGTACTCCCTGTAGTCTGAAGTATCTCAGTGTGTTCTCTCTGTAGTCTGAAGTATCTCAGTGTGTACTCCCTGTAGTCTGAAGTATCTCAGTGTGTTCTCCCTGTAGTCTGAAGTATCTCAGTGTGTACTCCCTGTAGTCTGAAGTATCTCAGTGTGTTCTCCCTGTAGTCTGAAGTATCTCAGGGTGTTCTCCCTGTAGTCTGAAGTATCTCTCTCTCTCTCTGTGTGATACTGTTTGTGTTTTAGGAGCTCGGTCTGGGGAACATCGAGCGCTGTAGAGGTTTCTCCTCTCACCTGTTCAAGCTGCTCCTCAAGCAGAGACAACGGCTGGCTGAGCTCACTGAGCAGTGGATCCATCTCAGGTCAGTCTGCAGCCACACGGCTCACAGTACGGGAAGAGGGGGGGGGTGTAGGAGTGTACTTACATCTGTACTACAGTGAGCTACAGTATGTCCTTTATGGTCTCACTGTTCATGTTAATATTACAGCATCTTTTTAGAAGAGTATTAACTGTAAATGAAAACATCTGGATTTTGGAGGCTGATGTTTAGAGATCCCCAGAGGGAACTACACCTGTTGGTACGGAGTAATAAGAGAAATGATTCTGATGTAAATACAAAGAAATATCATTGTAATAATATGACATTTTTATTATTGATCCCATCTGGGAAATGTCTTTTTATTCATTGGCCTCCACACAGTGAGGTCAGAGGTCAGAGGTCAGGGTCAGCAGCTGTAGATGACCTGTAGCTGGGATGTTCTGGATGGATGTATTAATGTATCACTGTGTTGACCTGTTGTCTCTTCTCGTCTCCTCACCGCTCCCAGGAGCCTAACAGACAGCGTCCAGGGCGTTAAAGCCCAGCTCCAGAACCACAGCGAGGACCCGGGCTGCACCCTCCCCCCCCAGGACCCGGGCTGCACCCTCCCCCCCCAGGACCCGGGCTGCACCCTCCCCCCCCAGGACCCGGGCTGCACCCTCCCCCCCCAGGCTTCTCTCTCGGGTTGGGTCAGCCGAGGCCAGGTTCTGGCGGTCCAGTGCAGCACGCTGCTGCAGCAGCTGATCTGGCTGCTGCAGTGCTGCCCGGAGGACCTGCAGCAGAAGGAGGAGACCAGCGGGTCGAGGCAGAACACCCTGAGGTGCCCATCCCCGCTGGCGGCGCAGCGCCAACCTCCCGGCTGTCTGATGAGGAGAGGAGACGCCGCCTGGTGCCGGCTAAACCAAGACATGGAGGCAATGTTGAAGCAGACCCAGAGCCTGAAGGTGGAGCTGGACAACGTGGCCCAGCAGAACTCTGAGAGAGTCCTCCACACATGGTAACACTCAGAATCACTCCAGAACCAGGGTTTAGTTTATATCTGATGTAACAGAAGACAGAACCAGAACCAGGGTTTAGTTTATATCTGATGGAGCAATAACAGAACCAGAACCAGGGTTTAGTTTATATCTGATGGAGCAGGAACAGAACCAGAACCAGGGTTTAGTTTATATCTGATGTAACAGGAACACAACCAGAACCAGGGTTTAGTTTATATCTGATGTAACAGAAGACAGAACCAGTCCCAACAGAACTGTTATCTTCCACAGGAACCACTTCACGACCTGCTGTTCAGCCTTCGAGCAGCTGGGATCTGTATCGGCCCGGATGCCCGGCGTGGAGCAGCTCTTCACCCCGGCTCTGTGTGTCGGCAGCACCGACAGCCGGCCCGCCATCGCCCAGAGCCTGCAGTACGTCAGAGGACAGGTGGAGGCTAACATCAGCGAGTTCACCACCTGGAAGACCCAGCTGCTGTCTCTGGGACACCAGAACTCAGGTGAGGAGACGGACCTTCAGATCTTACTAACAGACAAGAAGACGAGGGTAAAAAGGTAACATCTGCTGCTGGTTAGAGGCAGCACTCTGGACTGTGTAGTCAGATGAAATCCTCTTTAGTACCATGGCTGTAAGGTTCCTCTCCTCCTCCTCCTCCTCACAGATCAGCAGCCGGCCTTCTGCACAGACTTCTCTGCTGAGCTGGAGACCAACATCAACACAGTGCTGTGTGCTGTCCAGACGCTGGTGAAGAGGAGAGAGAGAGAGAGAGAGCAACACAGAGAGCAGCGTGGACACGTCAAGAGAGGTGAGAGTGATGCAGATATAACACGTTCGTTAATGTGCAGCAGCTAAACCTGTCCCAAAGAGTCTCACTACCAGCTCCAACCTCAGCAGGACGGCTACAGGAACTCTGTTTATTCCACCAAATCTGATCAGTGTGATGCAAAAGGAAGCTGGGTATTCTCCTCTGACCCTCTGTGAGCCACGAGCTGTTTTTAGCTTTCCATGGAGCTGGATAATCTAATTCCACAAATAGTATAATACTAATAATGTTGGTGTAGTCAGGTCAAGTCAAACTTTATTCATATAGCACATTTAAAAACAACAGCAGTTGACCAAAGTGCTGAACATGTACATAATAAAAATGAATACAAAGCAAACAACAATATGAACAGAGTAAAAATAATAACCATAATGTGCACATAACAGCAGTAAAAGAGCAGCAGCACAACAGAAAATAAACTTCATCACTTCACGTCTTCACGATTCTACGGTCTGAGCAGTTTTAATCTGAAGAGGTGATAAACTGTTCCAGAGATCAGGAGCTCGGTCTCCTCTGTTTCAGTCTAGTTCTGAGGAAATCCAGGAGCATCTGATCGGTCGACCTCAGTGTTCTTACCGGAGTATGAAGGTGTAATAGTTCTGATAGATAAGGTGGTGCCGGCCCATTTAAAACCTTAAAAACAAACAATAACATCTTAAAACCAATCCGGAACCAGACAGGAAGCCAGAGGAGGGAGGACAGAACTGGTGATATGTGATCACGTTTTCTGTTTCCAGTCAGAAGACGAGCAGCTGCTTTCTGTACTAACTGCAGCCGGTGAAGAGACGACTGTTGTAAACACACATACAAAGAATTACAGTAGTCTAACCGAGAGGTGATAAAAGCATTATGGGTAACTCTCTAGAGGTAGGCCTTTATCTTAGCCAAAAGCCTGAGCTGAAAAAAGCTGTTTTTTAACAACTGAGCTAATTTGTTTGTCAAAAATGAAGTTGCTGTCAAACTTTACGCCAAGATTTTTAACACAAGGTTGTTTTTGAGAGACCAAAGGGCGAAGAATACCAACCGAGTCCTCTAATAGGTCAGGTCGTCTAATTTTAATATGCAATTGTGCAGAAATACTGGCTTTAAACACAATGAATAGTCACGCAAAAAGAAGAAGCTGTGCAGCATTCTGATGTCAACGTTATGAACGAAGCTTCGAAGCTCTGAACGCTAATGTGCATGAGACATAAAACCATCTCAGTAGCACCACTAGAGACTCATTGTGAATGAGACAGAGTGTCCTCAACATGTCCTCCAAATCTGATGTGTTAGAATGTTTTTTGTCTGGTTGTCTACATGATGTTATTTGATGGTTCAGAAGGTGCTGAAGAGGAGGAGGAGGAGGAGGAGGAGGATGAAGAGCCTGTGGAGGAGCTGCTGAAGCCCCGTCACCTGACTGGACTCCTGGACGAGGAGCTGTCAGCGGAGGTGGAGGCTCTGAGTGTGGGAGACGTTAGTGGAGGTCTGGAGAGGCTGCTGGGACACCTGAGGACACACAGAGACACCTGTCAGCCACCACAGCTCCAGGTAACAACTACAGCTGCTTTAGTCCAACCTTTAGTCCCACCTTTAGTCCAACCTTTAGTCCCACCTTTAGTCCCACCTTTAGTCCCACCTTTAGTCCAACCTTTAGTCCCACCTTTAGTCCAACCTATAGTCCCACCTTTAGTCCAACCTTTAGTCCAACCTTTAGTCCCACCTTTAGTCCAACCTTTAGTCCAACCTTTAGTCCAACCTATAGTCCCACCTTTAGTCCAACCTTTAGTCCAACCTTTAGTCCCACCTTAGTCCCACCTTTAGTCCCACCTTTAGTCCAACCTTTAGTCCAACCTTTAGTCCAACCTTTAGTCCAACCTTTAGTCCAACCTTTAGTCCAACCTTTAGTCCAACCTTTAGTCCAACCTTTAGTCCCACCTTTAGTCCAACCTTTAGTCCCACCTTTAGTCCCACCTTTAGTCCCACCTTTAGTCCAACCTTTAGTCCCACCTTTAGTCCAACCTTTAGTCCCACCTTTAGTCCAACCTTTAGTCCAACCTTTAGTCCCACCTTTAGTCCCACCTTTAGTCCAACCTTTAGTCCCACCTTTAGTCCAACATTTAGTCCAACCTTTAGTCCAACCTTTAGTCCAACCTTTAGTCCAACCTTTAGTCCAACCTTTAGTCCAACCTTTAGTCCCACCTTTAGTCCAACCTTTAGTCCAACCTTTAGTCCCACCTTTAGTCCCACCTTTAGTCCAACCTTTAGTCCCACCTTTAGTCCAACCTTTAGTCCCACCTTTAGTCCAACCTTTAGTCCAACCTTTAGTCCCACCTTTAGTCCCACCTTTAGTCCAACCTTTAGTCCCACCTTTAGTCCCACCTTTAGTCCCACCTTTAGTCCAACATTTAGTCCAACCTTTAGTCCAACCTTTAGTCCCACCTTTAGTCCAACCTTTAGTCCCACCTTTAGTCCCACCTTTAGTCCCACCTTTAGTCCAACCTTTAGTCCAACATTTAGTCCAACCTTTAGTCCCACCTTTAGTCCAACATTTAGTCCCACCTTTAGTCCCACCTTTAGTCCCACCTTTAGTCCAACCTTTAGTACCACCTTTAGTCCCACCTTTAGTCCCACCTTTAGTCCAACCTTTAGTCCAACCTTTAGTCCCACCTTTAGTCCAACCTTTAGTCCCACCTTTAGTCCCACCTTTAGTCCCAAATTTTGTAATTATATAGGGTTGATCAAATCACCAACAATCAACTCTTTAACTCTATAATACAAAGAAGATTTATGGATTTAAAACTCACAAAAACCTCTGAACATATTCTACACTTGTTTTGTATTTTCAGTTTGTGGAGAGCTCAGTTATATTTCAGAACGGGGCATCGGAGCTGAGATGTGTTGTGCCATCATGTTACCTGTGTGTGTGTGTGTGTGTGTGTGTGTGTGTGTGTGTGCAGGAGGTGAACAGAGCGTGCAGGATGCTGGTGCACGTGGAGCCTCTGTTGGGGATTTACTGTGACGTGGTGCGTTTCTACCTGGTTGTGTCACTGGGAGCACACAGGAGTACAGGAAAGATGCTCTCTGTACTGGCCAGCATCTTCACGGAGCTCGCACAGAAGGTACACACAACACAAGTTACTAAAATAAAAATAATATATATATATAAAATAAATGTCTGGTGATCCATATTCTTAGTCTGATCTAAACTATCTTCTCTCCTGTGTTTATGACTTCAGAGCAGGATAATTTTTCTCAGCTTCTCTTTTTTTCATCTGTGAAAACTGGTGAAAAAAATAAGTTTTACCAGGTGAAACAATAGTTTGTTGTTGTAATACTCATTTTGGACACAAGAGGCTGAATGCACAATGGTTTAGCTTTTAATTGGTTTAATACGACGGAGTATCAGGGCCACACTGAGGAAAACATTTAATCTGAGATTTAGAGAATAAAGTCAGAAGTTTAATAGAAAAAAGTGGTAGTATTATGAGAATAAAGTCATAATATTATAAAGTAGTAATTGTACGTGTTATTTTAGAGGGTCAATAGTGTGAAAATGAGGAACGTGGAGCATCTTGTGAAGTTCTACTTTAGTTTAGGTTTCACTAATAACCAAATACTTCATCTTTTGGCTCATCAGCACCACATTATCATCAGTATCAGGACTTGGAAAAGATTGTGAAAGAAACTGAGTTTATTCTGAAGAAAGAACCACACTATAATGTAATATTACAACTCTTTTCTCGTAAAGTTATGACTTTATTCTCCTAATATTACGACTTTTTTTCTCGTAAAGTTATGACTTTATTCTGGTAATATTACGACTTTTTCTCCTAAAGTTATGACTTTATTCTCATTAAATTATGACATTTTTCTCGCAATATTATGACTTTATTCTCGTAATATTACAACTTTTTTCTCGTAAAGTTATGACTTTATTCTTATAATATTACGACTTTATTCCCGTAATATTATTACTTTTTTTCTCGTAAAGTCATGTCTTTATTCTCATTAAATTACGACATTTTTCTCGCAATATGACTTTATTCTTGTAATATTATGACTTTTATTCGGATAAAATTACGACTTTATTCTTATAATATTACGACTTTTTTTTCTTGTAAAGTTATGACTTTATTCTCATTAAATTACGACATTTTTCTCGCAATATTCTGACTTTATTCTCGAAATCTCCGATTTTTTTTCCCTCCTCAATTTGGCCCTAATACTCCATCGTAGTTTAAATGAGCTGGTGTAAACTTCGTCGTACACCTCGTCTCTGGACTCCAACTCCAGTCTCGCTTCTCAAGTTTCTAATCGGACCGTAAACGATGAGCAGCGCACGGAAAGGGAAGTCTTGGCCCGGATATCTGCTGGCTACACCAGAACCACAGAATCCTCAGAGGTTTATCGTGGTCAGACCGACAGCTGATGGGTTCTGAGATTGATTGAGATCTTAGACAATGGATCACCAGAATAATGTTTTTCTTGCCTCTCAGGGTTTCTGTACATCATTATTAGGTTGTAAAGTGATGAAGTGCTTGTTGTGATCTTCCTCCTCAGGGTTTCTGTACATCATTATTAGGTTGTGAAGTGATGAAGAGCTTGTTGTGATCTTCCTCCTCAGGGTTTCTGCCTGCCTCAGGAGCTGATGGCCGGTGGAGACGGAGAAGGAGCCACGGAGTTTCACGACTACGAGGGCGGAGGTATCGGAGAGGGCGAGGGCACCAAGGACGTCAGTGACAAGATCGAGAATGAAGATCAGGTCATTTTACTTTACAGAATACTCTTAACTCAAGGTCTACTTACTAGCTTTTTTTGAGCTTTCAACTGCCGTGGTCTTCGTTAGCTGAGTTTGTTCTGAACAAACTCCATCAGCTGCTGTGAGATCAGCTAGTAAGTGGCAGTTGTAACCTTTTATTCTGTACTTGAACATGTACTGTATAGTACGACTGACATACCAACGGTACTTCAGAGTAGCCTAATTTAAAATAACAGTATGTTGCATGTGTAACTACGACATGTAGAGAGTTCAGAGAGGTGTTAGTGAGAACTTGAATGAGTGTTTCAGCTGAAACTGTATTAGAAGCCTGTGAAGTGTATCCGGTGGATCATCTGACCTGCTGTCTCTGCGTTCTTTTTCTTCTTCTTCTTCTTCTTCTTCTTCTTCTTCCAGGTGGAGGACACTCTCCAGGAGGGTCAGGAAAAGGAAGAAGAGCAGGATAAAGGGAATATCGAGGCGGAGGACAACGCCATCGAGATGTCAGAGGACTTTGATGGCAAAATGCATGATGGGGATGATCATGAACCAGGTAACTAGAATTCAGTCCTGGGTTTGTTCCACTTCCTGTTTTGTCTCTATAATAGGACATTAGAGACAGCGGACAGAATCACCGCTGAGTGGTAATCTCTTCTTCTAATGGTCTGCAGGTGAAGATGAAGATGAGTCGGCTAAAGAGGAGGATGAGGAGCTGGATAAAAAGATGGGGGACCTGGGTGAAGGACAGACGGAGACTCTGGACGAGAGGATGTGGGGGGACGATGAGGACGATGGTGAAGAGGAAGGAAGTGACAAGGAGGAAGAGTCTGGCCAGGGCATGGACGAGGTACAGGACACAGAATTATCACAAGGCTTCAGAAGAATATATATATATTTTTAAGTGAATCATTTAAACCAGTGTAGTCAAAGTGTCCTAACGTCCTCTCAACACCGGACTGTCTCAGGGTGAATCAGAGCTGGTTGCTAAGGACGACAACTTGGACGCTGCCGACCCGAACAAGGACAAGAAACATCAGGACAAAGAGGAACAGATGGACGTGGACGAGAAAGAGAAAATCCATGAACAAGAAGATGAGGTAATGTTTTTTTTCAGATACCAGATGTGTGAATGTGTGAATGTTGACTTGTAGTGTAAAGAGCTCTGAGTGGTCAGAAGGCTAGAAAGGAGATATATATATAAGTACAGTCCATATCCAGGATTAGAGTCCAGATACTTCCAACATGTTAGCTTGTTCCTCATCTGAGCTCTTCTCTGTTTCCCAGCGGGAGTTTGATGAGAACGAGGTGGACCCATACCACGGTCAGCAGGACAAGAGACCCGAGCCCGAGGCCATGGACCTGCCCGAGGATCTCAACCTGGACCAGGAGGATGAGGCTGGAGATGAAGGAGAGGGGGAGGGAGACGGTGAGAGCTGCAGACTAACTGGTGCTGCTGTCAGAACCAGCACCGCTGCATATGAGTCCAGTGATGCTGTGGTTCTACTGCAGCAGAGGTTCTTGGTTGAGAGGTTTCTTGGACTTCTGAGGGCGTTTTCACACCTGCCTTGTTTAGTTGGGTTGAATCGAACCCTCTAGCGTTTAGCCTCTCGGTGCGGTTCGTTTGTTCAGGTGTGAACACAGCAATCGCACTCGAGTGCAGCACCAAAACAAACGAACCGAGGCCTCCTTGAAGGGGGGGTCTCGGTTTGGTTCGGTACGCTTCGTCTGTGGTGAGAACATGATCCGATCTCCATCCGGCCCAACTGGAGAAAGCGTTGAGCTTTTTTGGATTAAAGCAGCTCCGGTAGCGAGCTGCTCTGTGCACGTCAACACCAGACACCAGACAACATTACTACTAAAGAGCTACGCTTGCCCTCGCTATTCACATCAGTACTAAACAGGTGTAACGTCAGGCTGTGTTGAAGACCACGGGCATACCTGATGGATCGGCCGATGAGCATGTCCCAGTTTAGGAGGGTTAATGCACGCCTCCTCCTCCGTCCTCCGTACGTCTTGATATGAGCTGTATCGTCTGTATCGTTGTCTTGAGTGAAAAATTGCTAAGAGGTACAAACAGATGACCAGATCCAAGATCAAGCTGCGTATTTGTCCCTCCGTTGTTGCGTTCTGGAAGTCTGCTCCTCTTTGTTTACTTCCCGGAGTTTTCCAGCATGGAAATTCTGACCAATCAGAGAGCAGTTTCTTTGAGCATCAACATTTTGGTCCTCTTGTTAACGCTGCCATGTGAACACAAACCAAACTCGAGGCAGCATGGTAACAATCTGGTCCCTGATTCAGACCAGAGCAAACGATCTACAGGTGTGAAAACACCCTAAGACGAGTTTCCCTGAAGTGTTTGCAGTAGAGTCAGAACTTTGACTTCAGATGATCACAGAGCTCAACATGAAGGGATGTAGTGGACGGTTCATATTGAGACACGAGTGTAACGGTTGAGTTGTAACCAGATGAATGGAACAACTGTCCTCCGTAGTGCCGGTTATACTGTTGTCACTAGTGATGATGCTATTTAATATGATGTCATTATTTATTAACCTGATTTAGGTGTTGGACTATCAGCATATCACCTCATCTTCCTCACAAATCCTCACATTTGAGAAGCTGGAACCATCCAACAGTTGTTTCTTCTTCTTCATTGATCAATTAAATGTCTGTTGATCAACTGATATGAATCATTTCAGCACTATTGATCCCTCTGGTCCGATTTCACAAATAATGTGATCATGATCTGATGTGATGTTTTTTGCACGGTGACAGGTGGCCAATAGGAAAAGGACTTCACATGATGAAGACGTTTTAGATATAAAGCAAAGAAGTAGCAACACAGAGCTGCTAGTAATGTCTTAAATAACTTGTTCAAGATGCAAAGAGATTTAGTTTACTGTCATATAAAGTCAAAGACAATCAGTGAATCCTCACAAGCTGGCTCCAGAGAATGTTGTAAAATCAATAACCTGGTTATCTGAAAGTGTTCAGTGAATTGTTTCAGCTCCAGAAGCAACACATAGCTTGTTTTGTCAGTAACATCAGTTCCAGAAGGAGGCTAGCTGCTGTGTAGACCAGAGTCTCATCTGTTTGTGTTTATTCCTTTAACACTAACTGTGACCTACGACCTCTTGTTAGAATGAAGGCCAGGACACATTTAAATCAGCTCAGTGAACTCTTTTTCATTTTCCCTCTCCAGAGGAGAATCCATTCAACATTGATGAGAAAGCCACGGGCTTGGATGAGGAGGAGGACGGACAGAAAGAGGGAGGTGAGGAGGAGGAGGAGGGAGCCGAGAAGATGGAGGAGGACCAGATGGAGCAGCCAGGAGAGGAGAACGGTCAGGATCCCAAGACTGAAGAGGAGGAGGAGGGAGGAGGAGAGAAAGCAGAGGGAGACGAGGAGTCTGCTGAGAAAGGTGAAGAAGAGGAGGAGAAGGAGGAGGGAGGCCAGGAGGCAGGAAGAGATGAAGATCTGACTATTCCAAATGACAAAGGACACAAACCAAAGGTGTGTATGTCAAAGAACTACTGTACCTGTTCACTGTGTGATGAACACAGACGCTGTTTAACCTCATGTTGGGATTCTAATGATTACAGGAGGAAGAGGAGGAGGAGGAAGGAGCAGCTGAGGAGGAGGAGGAGGAGCAGCCTGAGTCAGCTGAGAGGAAGGAGCACAGCACAGACGGTCAGACCGGAGAGCAGAACGTTCAGAGTGATACAGCAGTGGAGCTGGCAGGAGAGGCTTCAGAGAGAGACCAAGCTAAAGAGGTACACACACACACTCACACACTCACACACTCACACACTCACACTCACACACTCACACACTCACACACTCACACACTCACACACTCACACACTCACACACTCACACACTCACACCTGCACACACTCACACACTCACACACTCACTCACTCACTCACTCACTCACACACTCACACACTCACACACTCACACACACACACTCACACACTCACACACTCACACACTCACACACTCACACACTCACACACTCACACACTCACACCTGCACACACTCACACACTCACACACTCACTCACTCACTCACTCACACACTCACACACTCACACTCACACACTCACACACTCACACACTCACACACACACTCACACACTCACACACACACTCACACACTCACACCTGCACACACTCACACACTCACACTCACACACTCACACACTCACACACTCACACTCACACACTCACACTCACACACTCACACACTCTCATCACGCACACTCACACACTCATCACACTATCACACTCTCTCTCTCTCACCTCACACACTCACACACTCACTCACACACCCCCTCCCTCTCACTACACTCACTCACACTCACACATCACACCTTCACACTCACTCACTCACACTCACTCACACTCTCACACTCACCCACACTCACACACTCACACACTCACACCACTCTCACCCTCACACACTCACACTCTACACACTCACACTCACACACTCACACTCTCTCGCTCACCACTACCACCACTCACACACTCACACACTCACAACTCACTCACATCACACACTCACACTCACTACACTCACACCTCACACACTCACACACTCACACACTCACACACACTCCCAACACACTCACACCTCACACACTCACAATCTCACACACTCACACACTCTCACACTCACCCTCCACACACTCACACACTACCTCACTCACACACTCACACCTACACACTCACACACTCCACACACTCACACACTCACACTCACACACAACACTCACACACTCACACACTCACAACACACTCACACACTACACTCACACACTCACACTACACTCACACACTACACACACACTCACCAACACTCACACACTCACACACTCACAAACATCACACACTACACTCACACTCACACACTCACACACTCACACACTACACCACCACCACTCACACACACACACACTCACACACACCCCACACTCAACACTCAACACTCACACACACACTCAACTCACCACTCACCACACACACATCACACACTCACCTCACACACTCACACACTCACACACACCTCACCACCACTCACTCACACACTCACACATCACACACTCCATCCTCACCACTCACACACACACTCACACACTCACACACTCACACACTCACTCACTCACATCACCACTCACTCACACACACTCACCACTCACCACACACTCACACACTCACACTCACACACTACACACTCACACACTCACAACTCACTCACTCACTACACTAACACACTCACACACTCACACACTCACACTCACACACTCACACACTCACACACTCACTCACACACACACTCACTCACTCACTCACTCACACTCACACACTCACACACTCACACACTCACACACACACACACTCACACACTCACACACACACACTCACACCACTCACTCACTCACTCACACACTCACACACTCACTCACTCACACACTCACTCACTCACTCACTCAGCTCACTCACAACTCACTCACTCACACACTCACACACTCACACACTCTCACACTCACACACTCACACACTCACACACTCACACACTCACACACTCACACACTCACACACACACACACACACACACACTCACACACACACACACACACACTCACACTCTCACACTCACACACTCACTCACTCACAACTCACACTCACACACTCACACACTCACACACTCACACACTCACACACTCACACACTCACACACTCACAAACTCACACACTCACACACTCACACACTCACAAACTCACACACTCACACACTCACACACTCACACACTCACACACTCACACACTCACACACTCACACACACACTCACACACTCACACACTCACACACTCACACACTCACACACTCACACACTCACTCACTCACACACTCACACACTCACACACTCACACACTCACTCACTCACACACTCACACACTCACACACTCACACACTCACAAACTCACACACTCACACACTCACACACTCACACACTCACACACTCACACACTCACACACTCACACACTCACACACTCACACACTCACACACTCACACACTCACACACTCACACACTCACACACTCACACTCACACACTCACTCACACACTCACACACTCACACACTCACTCACTCACTCACTCACACACACACTCACACACTCACTCACTCACTCACACACTCACACACACACTCACACACTCACACACTCACACACTCACACACACACACACACACACACTCACACCTCACACACTCACACTCACACACTCACACACTCACACACTCACACACTCACACTCACACACTCACACACTCACACTCACACTCACACACTCACACTCACACACTCACACACTCACTCACACACTCACACACTCACACTCACACACTCACACTCACACACTCACACACTCACACACTCACTCACACACTCACACACTCACACACTCACTCACTCACTCACTCACTCACTCACACACTCACACACTCACACACTCACACACTCACTCACTCACTCACACACTCACCCTCACTCACTCACACACTCACACACTCACACACTCACTCACACACTCACACACTCACACACTCACACACTCACACACTCACACACTAACACACCACTACTGAATGGGAGGCAGGATTAAAAGCCTTCTGCTCATCCTAACATCTTTCTGTCTGTTAGGAGCATGGGAGCGGAGCCGCCGATGCCAGCCAATCAGAAGGCCACCAGTCAAAGCTGACAGCAACAATGGCTTCACAGACACAGACGCAGAGCAAGACTCAGGTACGCCCGGCCTCTCAGAGCATCTCCACTTCAACATCAACCTTCACTGTTCTGTCCATCTCATCATTAACTTCCTGTGCTGTTCCAGAGCTTCAAGAGGAAACCTGGTCAAGCAGACAACGAGCGCTCGACGGGCGACTACAACGAGCGCGTTAATAAGCGTCTGCGTACGGTGGAGAGCAGTAAGGATCGTACTGAGGACAACAGGCAGGCGGAGGATGCCCAGCAGGAGTCGGACCTTTACCAACACATCAAACAGGGGGAGACGGCCTACGACACCCAGACATATGGTCAGTAATCAGCTCCACAACGGGTTCATTATGGAACAGCTCCTCTGATGCTCTCACATTATCAGATCAGCCTTTTAGGAGGATTAATGGATGTTATATTTATTGGTCCTGTGCTGTTTCCAGATGTTGCCAGTGCAGACCAGCAGAAAGCAGCAGGACCTCATCAGGACCAGGATGAAGATCAGAATGATGAGGATGTCGCCATGGAAACGGAAAAGCAGGAAGAGGATCTCCAGGCTGCTGAGGTCCAGGAGCTGAAGCCTGAGCAGCTGGACTCTACCAAGGCCTCCCAGAAAGGTGACACATGTGGACTTGGTGTGTTTATGATTCTGTCCGGACCGCAGAGGAGTGATGAAGTTACATGATTGGTCGGCCGAGAGTTGGAGTTTCCTCATTGGTCGCTGCTCTTTCAAAATGAAAAGGCGGGAACAGTCCTTTAGGCAAATGAGCCGGTCCAGTGTGATGCGTCTGTAGACTGTTTCTCTCTTAACATGTTTTCAGGAGGAGATTTTGCTGGATTGTTTAGACAGAATTAAAGAAAGTTCATGAGCAGGCCGGCATGTTGTTTCCTGTTTGAAATCTGGTTGAACGACCAGTTGAGTGGAGCAGCGTGTCCTCGCCGGACCTGGTGGACATGTAAAGCTGGATTTAACATCATAGACATGACCGCTGACTATTAGTGGAACTATTTAGACAGTTTGGACCGAGTTTTGTTTTTTAAATGACACTTAGATTACTCATAATTCCTAGTTGTGGCTTTGTGGAACGTGCACATCCCCTGACATCACCCCCCCTCCTTCTTGTGCAGGTGCAGACAGTGGGGAGATGGAGGTGCAGAGGCAGGGAGAGGAGGAGGAAGAGGAGAGGTGGAAGGACCGACAACATCCCAGAGAAGAAGAGCGAGCAGACAGGAGAACCGAATCCACAGTTCACACTGTTCCTGAGCTGCTGATGGACACGCTGCAGGTAGAGATCTACTCCTTCTGTCTTCTTCTCTTCTTACTTCACCTCTACAGACGAGCGTCCCAGGACGGAGTTATAACAGTAGAATAATCAAATAAAAACATGTTTGTGAATGTGTGTTTGCAGAAAGTGGAGAGAGAGCCAGAGGAGATGAGGAGGGAGATGGAGCTGCAGCTGGAAGCCTGGCACAAACTGGCTCCTGGAACTCAGGAGGAGGTGAGGCTGACCCGGGAGGAACTGAGCTTTACTGGTTCATACAGGAGGAACTGAGCTATACTGGTTCATACAGGAGGAACTGAGCTATACTGGTTCATACAGGAGGAACTGAGCTATTCTGGTTCATACAGGAGGAACTGAGCTATTCTGGTTCATACAGGAGGAACTGAGCTATACTGGTTCATACAGGAGGAACTGAGCTATTCTGGTTCATACAGGAGGAACTGAGCTATTCTGGTTCAGAACATTCAACACATCTACCGGCTCTTTCAACAACTTTGCCTGCAAAATAATACTCAGTACAAAACAACATTATACTTATATTATCTACTCAGAATACCTTTATTAGTCAACATTACATCATGTCTTGTCAAACAGTGAACCTGGAGCATCTCACCATCCCACCATAGTGTCATTAGCAGCTGTTAGCAGAGAAAAGGTTCTGAAGAACCTCCTGAACACTAGCTGCTCAGCAGCAGACAGACCCAGTTAGAGACCAGCTGGTGAACATAGTGGAGCATTTATCAGCTAAAGAGACAGATATGTCCCTCAGGAGGTGGTGGAGACCAAACTGAGCTAAAGAAAAGAGAATATTGGACTTAGATCCATCAGATGGACAGAAACACAGCAGCTCCTCAGTGAAGACTCATGTTGTATCTGCTGGATGTGTAAATAAGCAGCTGCTTGCTAACATGTTAACCATGAACTTAAAGGTGATGATACAGTTAAATAGTGTTATATGTCTAGAATTTAGTTTTAGAAACACTCAAAATGGAGCAGTTTGATAAGATAGATAGATAGATAGATAGATAGTAACTTTATTGATCCCGAGGGAAATTCAAGTTTCCAGCATCACAGTTCCATAGTGCAAACATATTAGTAAAAACATCACAGGTAAGTAGTACACATATTAGTAAAAAACGTCACAGGTGAGTAGTACACATATTAGTAAAAACGACACAAGTAGTAACAAGACACATGTAAGTAATACAGAGTATAAAACAAAATATGCAATGTGCAGAAGAACTGTTAAAAATGAATATAGTGCAGGGTAAAAACAACTGAGATACAGGACTATTTAAAGAAAAAGTGAATGTAGTGCAGAAAGTGATACAGTGCTGGATAATAAAATATAGGAGATATAGATATTAAGAGATGTCAGATATGGAATATAATACAGGATATGAACTGAGGTAGAGAAGTTTTTGTAGTGTGCAGAATTAAAGTTAAAGTAGCTCAGTCTATTAAAGTGCACTGTGTGCATTAACTGTCCTGCAGACCGTCCTCCTTTCCCCTCCTCCCCACAGAGGTGTTGTACAGTTTGATGGCTCGGGGGACAAAGGATTTCCTGAGTCTGTCTGTGGAGCACTTGAGCACTTGATAAAAGACGTGTGGACTAAAATATGTCTAATGGGTGTCTTCATAACATGAACCATATCCAGGAACTATGTAGAAGCCCAGGTATTAACTTCTGACTGATGCCTCGGACATACTTTTCACGATTTGCGACTGGACTGGAGTGTGGAACATCTGGAGCATGTGCAGTAGGCGCGCTTGCTATGCGTACAGTCTGCACGTGGACGTCCACACAGGGTCAGCGTGGACCCTATGTGTGGACGTGGACGGTATGAATTGTCCTGACTGTGTCCTTGTCTGTCTTCCAGGAGAGTGCAGCAGCCTCCATGTGGCACCGGTACCAGTCTCTGACCTCGGCTCTGTCCCAGCAGCTGTGTGAGCAGCTCCGCCTCATCCTGGAGCCCACGCAGGCCGCCAAGCTCAAGTGAGGACCAGCATGCTCTCTGTCTCATGTGTTCTACATGAGGACTTATAGTTCCCATGAACCCTGTGCTCACCAGGTTACTGGTCTTACTGGTCTTACTGGTCTTTTCCCCTGGTTTTGTCCTCTGTGATGAAACTGGGAGGCTCATTGTTTAACATACATGTGTGATGTTCCTCTGCTCCACAGAGGAGATTACCGCACAGGGAAGCGTCTGAACATGAGGAAGGTGATCCCCTACATCGCCAGTCAGTTCCGTAAAGACAAGATCTGGCTGAGGAGGACCAAACCCAGCAAGAGGGAGTACCAGATCTGTCTGGCTGTGGACGACTCCTCCAGCATGGTGGACAACCACACCAAACAGGTGAGACACACTTCTACTGTTCTGCAGCTGCACATGGTGCTGCTATACTGTAGATCTTCCTATGACGTGCCCACAGTCAGGAAGACAACTGGCTGAATCAAAGAGAGAAAGAACTAAATCATCATTAGTCAAACTGGTAGAGGACTGGACATGTCCTTCACTGTTTGCATGCTGCTAATCGCTTTGCTAGGACCAGAATTATTACATTAACATTGTGTGTGTGTGTGTGTGTGTGTGTGTGTGTGTGTGTGTGTGTGTGTGTGTGTGTGTGTGTGTGTGTGTGTGTGTGTGTGCAGCTGGCGTTTGAATCCCTCTCAGTGATCATCAACGCTCTCACTCTGCTGGAGGTTGGACAGGTGTCGGTGTGCAGGTAAGCTTGTGCATGGTACAATAAAGATAATGACATCATGGAGCCATGTAACAAACATCTAGACATGAAAACAAAACATTAAAAATCATAGTATGAGTTAGAAAAAGAATATTTAATGTGTTTAATGTGAATCTAACCTGTAACACCTGCTGATGTGTTCAGTTTTGGTGAGCAGGTGCAGCTGCTCCACCCGTTCCAGCAGCAGTTCAACGACGAGTCGGGAGCTCGAATCCTCCGACTCTGTCAGTTCCAACAGAAGAAGACCAGAATAGCTCAGGTGCTGCTCGTCCACTGTCCTTTCCTTTAACCGTCATGTGTGAACTATTAAATATAATGTTTAAATTGTGTGTGGTGGTAGAAATACAGAAGCTCAGAGAGCCAAGTGAGTAAAGAAAGATCTGGTGATCTATTTTCTCTCCTGTATTTATGACTTAAAGCTTCAGTAGGCAGAATGTTTTTGGCATCATTGGGCTAAAATCCCATAATAACCTTTCAGCATATTGTAATTCAAGTGTTCTGAGAGAAAACTAGACTTCCGCTCCTCCTCATGTTTTCAGACTTTAGAACATCTAGTTCTATGTTCTACTGCTCTATGTACCATATAGCTGGTGGTTAAACCTGATCTCTCTCTCTCTCTCTCTCTCTCTCTCTCTCTCTCTCTCTCTCTCTCTCTTCACTTCTCTCCTCTCTAGTTTATGGACACATCAACAAAAATGTTCGTGGCAGCGCGGCAGCAGATTCCTGGATCTCTAAATTCAGGTAAAGACTCACACTGCATATTTAAATATCAGACAGACACCAGACAGCTCAAACACCAGGTGGTGCTCTGCAGTTTACTGCTTTCTGGGAAACTCTGGGTGATCAGGTGATCAGGTGATCAGGTGATCAGTGAACCAGAATGGGACAGTGTTACTGGACATGGGATGAATACTCTGAACTGGTAAATCTCAGCTAAGACTTAGGGGAGATTGTTCCTTAAAGATGGGGTCTGCGATTTATCCAGTATACACTTTTTGTTATATTGGTTGAAATGGTCTTTACACCCCGACAGCAATCCGTTTCTTATGAGCACTGAAAAAAGACCGGAAAAGATCCGTCATCTGTAGCTGCTGTAATCCTGTAAAAACGTCTACCAGTCAGTAAAAATGGTCCCGGTTGTAAGGAACCAATCAGAAGCCTCCCTGCCTCCCTGCTCGTACTCTAGCCTCAGCGTGCACCAGCGTGAACTCAAAGCGCGTGTCCGCCGCACGTTCACTGGAGAGAGGAAGAGAAAACTCAGCTCTTAAAACACCGGACAACGAGAACGAACTCATACCACTATTACCATATTATCGAAAAATACAACTTTGATTTAGTTGTTTATGTTCTGTTAGTTTACTTTATAAGATACTGCAGATTTAAACTATTTATTCTAACAGCTCAAAGTGAAGTCAGACAAACAGGATTATCAACGAGGGGAGACGGCGGATAGAAAACATTGCCGAACAAAATTTACGTTACTCAAACTGCTTTTTCAGTTACAGAAACAAACGAGTGGACTGATCTCCCTCCAGATATTAGAGTAATGTTAAAAAGGGTCGTGTTGTCTCAGCAGGTATCTCTCTCTTTCCCTCCCCTCTCTGCTGCTCTGTGGCCGGCTCTCCAGCGAGCTGCTGCTGCCCCCCCCCCCCCGTCAACAAGGAAATAAAGCCCCTCGTCTACGAGACCGGTCTCTTGAGAGAGCTCCAGCTCATAGCGGGGTCTGTGTGAGTGAATGCCCGGGTGGAGAGGTGGCGATCCCGGCAGGAGCTAGCTAGCTGTGCCGGCAGTTTGTGGAGCTTCTAAACTCCGACAACAGTTGAGAAAATGTTTGATTCGCCATCTAACATCGTAAAACTGTCAATATTCTAAATCTACACCGTTGATTTCTCGCCTCAACATTTTTCAGAAGTGAATTTAGTGATGAAATAGCTACGAAAAATGTGAAGTAGTTAAGATGCGGCGGTGCTCGTGCATGTGTGTGGGGGGCGTTGCCTTATAAGGAGTTTCGAGGGGAGGGGGGGGCTTAGACGGAGCTCCTGAGGCGATGCGACTTTCAAATTATGCTAGTTTTCCAAGATCGCAGACCCCAGCTTTAAGGTTTCCATTTTTTGTAAAGTAAATAAGTGTGCTGTTGCATTAGAAAGGTTTAGGTACCAACACCGTCTCCTGAGTATAAACACATTGTTCTACAACATTAGGTGTTTATGTGTCATATTGTTGGTTCAGTTCAGACATTCAGCGCCAACTTTCAGCAGAAATGTTTTGGTCAACGTTTTTAAAGTATTGATGATCAATAACCAGCCTAATCGTTCTAGTGGGCTGATGAAGGTCTTAGTACGTGCTAGTTAGTGTGACAGCTTCCTGGTTGACCTGTGTAACACAGAGTAAACCAGTCAGTGCCCACATTTTATCTGATATCCAACAAACAAGGAGGGTCCAGGACCTGAGCCAGGTGCTCTGAGGCAGAAACAAGTTATTGTCAAAGCTCTTAAAGCGCTGGTGGAGCTAACGTTTCCTGTTCATGGAGCTGAGACACAGAAGGCCTGTAAACACACAATAAGACTGGGATCTACCAGAGCTGGGACGATGCTCCTATCTCCAGATTACATACTATCACCATACTTGGGTGCAAATTAGATATGTATTGCGATTTTTAAGTATTGCGATTCTATATTACGATTTATTGTGATTTTTGATAACCTTTTTATCACTACACCATGAAGGGGAAAAGTTGAATCATATACTTCTAGAGACTTTTACTTTGGAAAATCTCTAAATTAATCCAGTAAAAATGTCTCTGCTTTTCCTGCAATGTGTGAAGCCCAAAGTGTTTCCATCCTTTACTGGATGTGTAGTGTTTACCACGCTGGATTCAACATGTGAGGGTGCAGGTCGTATCCACGACGACCCTCCAACGTTTTATACTTTCTGAGGTTTGTTTTTGTTGACGGATACGGAACGGATATGACGTCACGTTACTCAGACTACCACAATAAAAGCGGTAACTTCCTTCTACCTCCACATAGACTCAGATGAAGCAAATATATCGATTCAGTACATATATTTCTACAAACTTTCTGCACCACTAAAGACAAGAAGTTAACTTTAGATGGAACCTTCGATTCAATAAGAAAAATTATATGTTGTCGTTGTTAGTGTGTTTTTCAGCTTTACAGCTTCTCAATATATATATATATATATATAATATATTTGTATTAACAGTGGATCAAACCATGATGTGTAATGTGAAAGCGGTTGCACGTAGTGACGAAGCCACAAAGAAATATCACCTGACTCTCCAGTTCTCGTCAGCTCTGTGGAGCCTTTTAGCCTCTTTTAGCTGGTTGTTTTGGCCCCAATTCAGTATTTATGTAAATATATGAATTTAGGCATTATTGAGGTTTTTTAAGTTGACTTACGACAACCTGTACAGCTGCCTCAGTCTCATCCAAGCATTTCTTGTCGCTATGTTCTTGGTTGTAGCCAGATAACTGCTAGCGATGTAGAAAGATTACACCCCCGTCCTTCATCCTGCCTACAAAGCTCTGATTGAAACAGCCGTCATTAAGAACAACATCCGACCTATTAGAACCACAGCTTTAGATGTGGGGGTCCGTTCAGAGGTTTGGAACCAGGCCAGTTTCCACATCACTGTTGGGAAAGATTTGGCTCACGCAAACAAACCTATTTTATCATGTTTCCCTCCACTGTCCCCCTCTGACCTCTGACCTCTGACCTCTGACCTCCCTCCACAGAGACAGCTCAGCTGCTGGTGATCGTGTCCGACGGCAGAGGTTTGTTCCTGGAGGGGAAGGAGCGGGTGATGGCGGCCGTGCGGGCAGCACGCAGTGCCAACGTGTTCGTCATGTTCGTGGTTCTGGACAACCCAAACTCACGGGTAAGTGAAGAAGAATCTGACCTCTTCATGTTAAACTAAAGGTCCAGAGTGTATCTGAACCCTGGTTCTGTTCTGCAGGACTCCATCCTGGACATCAAGGTGCCCATCTTCAAAGGGCCGGGGGAGCTGCCGGAGATCCGCTCCTACATGGAGGAGTTCCCCTTCCCCTTCTACGTCATCCTGAGAGACGTCAACGCCTTGCCGGAGACGCTGAGCGACGCCCTCAGACAGTGGTTCGAACTCGTCACGGCGGCCGACCAGTAGACCAATGAGAAGCCTCCTTTCACAGGAAGGGAGAGGTGGGCGGCGACTAACTGCACAACGCCACTCTGCTGCCGGCCTCTCACACACAACTCAAACGAGGACTAAAGAAAAGACGGATTTGCCGCTGTACATGTGCCTTTATTTTCTTATTTTGACTGTAGATTTTAGTGGAGTTTGAGAGCAACATTTGCTGTTTTGTCTTTGTTATCAGGGGAATTCTCACTTTCTTTTGTAATGTAATGAGGATTGCTTTAACTTGCACGTCTGAGATGAAATGATAAACAATAATGTGATTCCCTTGCGTGTGAAACACCTCAGTGAAGAGTCAGTAAATACCTCTGTCCCCCTTGTACTATAGACCTGAAGTCCTGTTTGTGTGGATGTTTTAGTCAGTGTTACCAAGGTCACCGAGTCATTTATCTTCAGTGTGAACACAGCAACACATGTACACATGTTGTGTTTGAACCCTTCCTAACTTCATGACCTAACAGTAGCATGTTGGTGTGGTCATGAAGTACATTAGAAGGAACTCTAAAACGTGCCTTGGAGAGGAACAGTATTGCATCTCACACCTGAACCAGCTGATCACACCTGATCGGGTTGATGGATCAGAGGCTCGTCACACGGAGAAGCTCAGAGGCTGCAGACTCCTGATGAACGCCCCGGGTAAAACCCTCTCTGCTGGTCTTCATCCTTACTGTGTGAGCTCAGAGCTCATCACCGTGTCCCTTTAGGAGTAGGTGTAAATGTGTATTATCACCTCTGTGTTTTGTAACGTGGACTGATGTGTAAGCAGACATTGGTCATATTTAAGAGGTTGTTTCATCTGTTAAACATGACATGAATGATCCTGACAATAAACTGTTTACAAGGTTTCTCTGTCTCTGTGTCCGTCTCTGTCTCCGACTCCGTCTCCGTCTCTGCCTCTGTCTCTGCTCACTTCTTCAGAGCAAATATTTTGTCTTGACATTGTAAGAAAAATGTCTTTTCATAACTTTGAGGATGATGGTCATAACAAAAATATTTTATACAGCAAAAAGTAATGAAATCGATTAACCTATTGACTCAGCCTATAGGTGAAAAAGTGCAAAAACTGTTTTTATCGCTTTTATACTTTTGGAGATATATCAAAAGTATAATTTTAACTCCATAAACCATATATATATATTATATTTATATTTATATATTATATATATATATTATATATAATATATATATATATATTATATATATATATATAATATATATATATATATATATATAATATATATATATAATATATAAATATAAATATATATTATATTTATAATATATAAATATAAATATATATTATATTTATATTTATATATTATATATATATATTATATATTATATATATATATATTATATATATATATTATATATTATATATAAATATATATAATATATAAGAAATTAAAAAAAAAAAAACATTTAAAAAAAAGTCAAAGTATAGTATGTCCTAAAAATGTAAAAAAAAATATTAAAAAAAAAAAAAAAAAAAAATCAAAGTATAGTATGTCCTAAAAACATTAAAAAATTTAAAAATTAAAAAAAAAAAAAAAATTAAAAAAAAAGTCAAAGTATAGTATGTCCTAAAAATGTAAAAAAAAATTGATAAAAAAAAAGTATTAAAAAAAGTCAAAGTATAGTATGTCCTAAAAAATTTAAAAATTTAAAAAAACAAAAAATTTATAAATAAGTCAAAGTATAGTATGTATTAAAAATGTAAAAAAAAATTCATAAAAAAAAAGTATTAAAAAAAATCAAAGTATAGTATGTCCTAAAAAATTAAAAAATTAAAAAAAAAAAAAAAATTAAAAAAAAGTCAAAGTATAGTATGTCCTAAAAATGTAAAAAAAAATTCATAAAAAAAAAGTATTAAAAAAAGTCAAGGTATAGTATGTCCTAAAAATGTAGAAAGAAAAAAAAAAATGTAAAAAAAAAAAAAGTCAAAGTATAGTATGTCCTAAAAAAATTAAAAAATTTAATAAAAAAAAAAAATTAAAAAAAAAAAAAAAGTCAAAGTATAGTATATCCTAAAAATGTAAAAAAAAAAAAAAAATTATTTAAAAAAAAAAAAAAAAATAGTCAATATACAGTATGTCCTAAAAAAATAAAAAAATTTAATAAAAAAAAAAAATAAAAAAAAAAAAAAAAGTCAAAGTATAGTATATTCTAAAAATGTAAAAAAAAAAAAAACATTATTTAAAAAAAAAAAAAAAAAATAGTCAATATACAGTATGTCCTAAAAAAATAAAAAAATTTAATAAAAAAAAAAAATTAAAAAAAAAAAAAAAGTCAAAGTATAGTATATCCTAAAAATGTAAAAAAAAAAAAAAAATTATTTAAAAAAAAAAAAAAAAATAGTCAATATACAGTATGTCCTAAAAAAATAAAAAAATTTAATAAAAAAAAAAAAATAAAAAAAAAAAAAAAGTCAAAGTATAGTATATCCTAAAAATTTAAAAAAAAAAAAAAAAAAATATTTAAAAAAAAAAAAAAAAAAGTCAAAGTATAGTATGTCCTAAAAATGTAAAAAAAAATTCATAAAAAAAAAGTATTAAAAAAAGGCAAAGGATAGTATGTCCTAAAAAATTAAAAAATTTAATAAAAAAAAAAAATTAAAAAAAAAAAAAAGTCAAAGTATAGTATATCCTAAAAATGTAAAAAAAAAAAAAAAATATATTAAAAAAAAAAAAAAAAATAGTCAATGTACAGTATGTCATAAAAATGTAAAATAAAATTAATAAAAAAAAAGTATTAAAAAAAGTCAAAGTACGGTATGTCCTAAAAATGTAAAAAAAAAATTCATAAAAAAAAAGTATTAAAAAAAGTCAAAGTATAGTATGTCCTAAAAAATTTAAAAATTTAAAAAAAAAAAAAAAATTTAAGAAAAGTCAAAGTATAGTATGTCCTAAAAATGTAACAAAAAAATTCATAAAAAAAAAGTATTAAAAAAAAGTCAAAGTATAGTAAGTCCTAAAAATGTAGAAAAAAAAAAAAAATGTAAAAAAAAAAAAAGTCAAAGTATAGTATGTCCTAAAAAAATTAAAAAATTTAATAAAAAAAAAAAAAAAAAAAAAAAAAAAAGTCAAAGTATAGTATGTCTTAAAAATGTAAAAAAAAAATTCATAAAAAAAAAGTATTAAAAAAAGTCAAAGTATAGTATGTCCTAAAAATATTAAAAAATGTAATAAAAAAAAAAAATTAAAATAAAAAAGTCAAAGTATAGTATATCCTAAAAAAAAAAAAAAAAATTAAAAATAAAAAAAAATTTAAAAAAAAAAGTCAAAGTAAAGTATATCCTAAAAAAAAAAAAGAAATTAAAAATAAAAAAAAATTAAAAAAAAAAAGTTAAAGTATAGTATGTCCTAAAAATGTAAAAAAAAAACATTGAAGCGGGTCATTGTTGTGATAGAATCCTGAAGGGGATTCTATCACAACAATGACCTGCTAGCTGTACATTACCCTTACTTATTATATTGGCCTCAGGCAGTATTCCTCCTCTCCACCAGAGGGAGACACATTAATAAAGTAACCGGTAGTTTCTGAACCACAACATCCGCTTGTGATTCGGGCCGAGCCGAGCCGAGGTGTGCTAGTATGGCAGTTTCAAGGTTACCGTCTGCAGCGCTTTCTCTAAAACAGGTAAATCTACACAGCGGTGGGGGGGGCGGTGTGACACTACCGTTATAACACTAACGTTATAACAACCTGTACCGGATCCTGCTAGCGCTGTTAGCTTGTTGGATAACTGTACAGGAGGCTGAGAGCTACCGGCAGCTGTGCTGGCTGTGTGTTTACAGATGTATTGCGTAGGGGGGGGTGATGGATCCACTGAATGTGAATATACTCCTACTGATCAGGCTCATTCAAACTTCCTGGATCAGTAACTCATGAATGAAACATTATTAAAACACCACCGAGGCTGTTTCTAACCGTAGTGAGGGAGACAACCAGCTGGACACATAACATTATATATATATATATATATATATATATATATTACATCAGTCTCTCTGTGCAGCTGGCTGTTTGGAAAAATCTCATTTTGCATAATTTTGGTAAATTTTTAATGAGAAAATATTAAAAAACTTGACTATTATACAGTGTAGTACCATCAAAATCACTCCACACATCAATGGCCTCCTGTTTGTTATACTACAATAGTTATTTTGGAAAAATGTGATTTTATATTAATTTGGTGAATTTCATTTGGGAAAAATATTCAATAACAGTTATAAAGTGTAGTGCTACCAAAATCACTTCACACATCAATGTTCTCTTCCTGATTATACTACAATACTTAGTTTGGAAAAATATGTTTTTGCATTATTTTGGGGATTTTGTAATGGGAAAAATATTCAATAACTTCAGTATTATACAGTGTATTGCCATCAGAATTACTTCACACATCAATGGTTTCCTGTATGTTATGCTACATCACTTAGTTTGGAAATTTTTGATTATTTTATAATTTTGGTGAATTTCTATTGGGGGGAAAAAATGCAATAACTTCTCAGTAGTGCCACCAAAATGTATTCGCACATTAAATGTCTCTTCCTGGTTGTACTAAAACACTTATTTGGGAGAAATATGCTTTTGCATAATTTTGGTGATTTTTTTATTGCAAAAAATATTCAATAACTTAATTGTTATAAAGTGTAGTGCAGCCAAAATCACTTCACACATTAATTGTCTCTTCCCGGTTATACTACAATACTTATTTTGGAAAACTGTCATTTTGTATAATTTTGGTGAATTTACATTGCGAAAAATATTCAATAACTTCACTGTTATAAAGTGTAGTGCTACCAAAATGTCTCCACACATTAATGGTCTCTTCTTGGTTATACTACAACACTTATTTTGAAAAAATGTTTTATTGTACTGTTGCCGTGAAGACCATTGTAGCGGGCAAACTTCCGTATAAACTAAACCACTTGTAGCATAACCAGGAAGAGACCATAGATGTGTGAAGACAGTCTGTTAGCACTACACTTTATAACTGTGAACTTATTGAATATTTTTCACAATAAAAATTCACCAAAATAATATAAAATAACATTTTTCCAAAATAAGTATTGTAGTATAACAAACAGGAGACCATTGATGTGTGAAGTGATGTTGGTAGCACTACACTGTATAACAGTGAATTTATTGAATATTTTTGTAGCATCTCTTTTCGGCGTTGCACTTTGTAGACGGTCCCTAACCACTCGTCTGACAGCCGGCTGCACATAGAGACCGATGTTATGTGTCCAGCTCGGAGGACTAAAGGCTCGATGTGATTAAAATGAGGTTGTAGCTCGTTGTCTACCTTACTACGGTTAGAAAGAGCCTCGTTGGTGTTTTAACTACGCTTCGTTTATGAGTTATTGATCCAGGAAGTTTGAATCTGTGAATATCTTTCCAACTTTACCAAACTCTATTGGAGCCATTAGTAGAATCACTTAGAACTGAATACTCTGGGTCCAAATTTGAGATGATTGGTAAAGAAAATAAATGTGTTCTAAACTCCTGCTGAGTCTAAAGTTCTGATTCTTTGACAGTTTTTACAGAGACAGAAGGTTTTGGGGATTTACAGAAATATGATGAGGACCATACGGAAGGTACCAGACGAGGCCGACAGGAAGTACCTCAGTGACTGGGCCAGAGCCGAGTTCAAGAGGAACAAGACCGCTACAGACCAGGTAGAGAGAACATAGGACCGCTACAGACCAGGTAGAGAGAACATAGGACCGCTACAGACCAGGTAGAGAGAACATAGGACCGCTACAGACCAGGTAGAGAGAACATAGGACCGCTACAGACCAGGTAGAGAGAACATAGGACCGCTACAGACCAGGTAGAGAGAACACAGGACCGCTACAGACCAGGTAGAGAGAACATAGGACCTCTACAGACCAGGTAGAGAGAACACAGGACCGCTACAGACCAGGTAGAGAGAACACAGGACCGCTACAGACCAGGTAGAGAGAACACAGGACCTCTACAGACCAGGTAGAGAGAACATAGGACCGCTACAGACCAGGTAGAGAGAACACAGGACCGCTACAGACCAGGTAGAGAGAACATAGGACCGCCACAGACCAGGTAGAGAGAACACAGGACCGCTACAAACCAGGTAGAGAGAACACAGGACCTCTACAGACCAGGTAGAGAGAACATAGGACCGCTACAGACCCGGTAGAGAGAACACAGGACTGCTACAGACCAGGTAGAGAGAACATAGGACCGCCACAGACCAGGTAGAGAGAACACAGGACCTCTACAGACCAGGTAGAGAGAACACAGGACCGCTACAGACCAGGTAGAGAGAACATAGGACCTCTACAGACCAGGTAGAGAGAACATAGGACCGCTACAGACCAGGTAGAGAGAACATAGGACCGCTACAGACCAGGTAGAGAACATAGGACCGCTACAGACCAGGTAGAGAGAAAATAGGACCGCTACAGACCAGGTAGAGAGAACATAGGACCGCCACAGACCAGGTAGAGAGAACATAGGACCGCCACAGACCAGGTAGAGAGAACATAGAACCGCTACAGACCAGGTAGAGAGAACATAGGACCGCTACAGACCAGGTAGAGAGAACATAGAACCGCCACAGACCAGGTAGAGAGAACATAGGACCGCCACAGACCAGGTAGAGAGAACATAGGACCGCTACAGACCAGGTAGAGAGAACATAGAACCGCTACAGACCAGGTAGAGAGAACATAGGACCTCTACAGACCAGGTAGAGAGAACATAGGACCTCTACAGACCAGGTAGAGAGAACAGGACCGCTACAGACCAGGTAGAGAGAACATAGGACCGCTACAGACCAGGTAGAGAGAACATAGGACCTCTACAGACCAGGGACCGCTACAGACCAGGTAGAGAGAACATAGGACCGCTACAGACCAGGTAGAGAGAACATAGGACCGCCACAGACCAGGTAGAGAGAACATAGAACCGCTACAGACCAGGTAGAGAACATAGGACCTCTACAGAGCAGGTAGAGAGATCATAGGACCTCTACAGAGCAGGTAGAGAACATAGGACCTCTACAGAGCAGGTAGAGAACATAGGACCGCTACAGACCAGGTAGAGAACATAGGACCGCTACAGACCAGGTAGAGAGAACATAGGACCACTACAGACCAGGTAGAGAACATAGGACCTCTACAGACCAGGTAGAGAACATAGGACCGCTACAGACCAGGTAGAGAACATAGGACCTCTACAGACCAGGTAGAGAGAACATAGGACCTCTACAGACCAGGTAGAGAACATAGGACCTCTACAGACCAGGTAGAGAACATAGGACCTCTACAGACCAGGTAGAGAGAACATTGGACCTAGAGAGAACATAGGACCGCCACAGACCAGGTAGAGAGAACATAGAACCGCTACAGACCAGGTAGAGAGAACATAGGACCGCTACAGACCAGGTAGAGAGAACATAGGACCGCCACAGACCAGGTAGAGAGAACATAGGACCGCCACAGACCAGGTAGAGAGAACATAGGACCGCCACAGACCAGGTAGAGAGAACATAGGACCGCTACAGACCAGGTAGAGAGAACATAGAACCGCTACAGACCAGGTAGAGAGAACATAGGACCGCTACAGACCAGGTAGAGAGAACATAGGACCTCTACAGACCAGGTAGAGAACATAGGACCTCTACAGACCAGGTAGAGAACATAGGACCTCTACAGAGCAGGTAGAGAGATCATAGGACCTCTACAGAGCAGGTAGAGAACATAGGACCGCTACAGACCAGGTAGAGAACATAGGACCGCTACAGACCAGGTAGAGAGAACATAGGACCACTACAGACCAGGTAGAGAACATAGGACCTCTACAGACCAGGTAGAGAACATAGGACCGCTACAGACCAGGTAGAGAACATAGGACCTCTACAGACCAGGTAGAGAGAACATAGGACCTCTACAGACCAGGTAGAGAACATAGGACCTCTACAGACCAGGTAGAGAACATAGGACCTCTACAGACCAGGTAGAGAGAACATTGGACCTCTACAGACCAGGTAGAGAACATAGGACCTCTACAGAGCAGGTAGAGAGAACATAGGACCTCTACAGACCAGGTAGAGAACATAGGACCTCTACAGAGCAGGTAGAGAACATAGGACCGCTACAGACCAGGTAGAGAACATAGGACCGCTACAGACCAGGTAGAGAGAACATAGGACCACTACAGACCAGGTAGAGAACATAGGACCTCTACAGACCAGGTAGAGAACATAGGACCGCTACAGACCAGGTAGAGAACATAGGACCGCTACAGACCAGGTAGAGAGAACATAGGACCGCTACAGACCAGGTAGAGAACATAGGACCTCTACAGACCAGGTAGAAAACATAGGACCGCTACAGACCAGGTAGAGAGAATATAGGACCGCTATAGAGCAGGTAGAGAACATAGGACCGCTACAGACCAGGTAGAGAGAACATAGGACCTCTACAGACCAGGTAGCGAGAACATAGGACCGCTACAGAGCAGGTAGAGAACATAGGACCGCTACAGAGCAGGTAGAGAACATAGGACCGCTACAGAGCAGATAGAGAACATAGGACCGCTACAGAGCAGATAGAGAATATAGGACCGCTACAGAGCAGGTAGAGAACATAGGTTCGCTACAGACCAGGTAGAGAACATAGGACCGCTACAGACCAGGTAGAGAGAACATAGGACCGCTACAGACCAGGTAGAGAACATAGGACCTCTACAGACCAGGTAGAAAACATAGGACCGCTACAGACCAGGTAGAGAGAACATAGGACCGCTATAGAGCAGGTAGAGAACATAGGACCTCTACAGACCAGGTAGCGAGAACATAGGACCGCTACAGAGCAGGTAGAGAACATAGGACCGCTACAGAGCAGGTAGAGAACATAGGACCGCTACAGAGCAGATAGAGAACATAGGACCGCTACAGAGCAGATAGAGAACATAGGACCGCTACAGAGCAGGTAGAGAACATAGGACCGCTACAGAGCAGGTAGAGAACATAGGACCGCTACAGAGCAGGTAGAGAGAACATAGGACCGCTACAGAGCAGGTAGAGAACATAGGACCGCTACAGAGCAGGTAGAGAACATAGGACCGCTACAGAGCAGATAGAGAACATAGGACCGCTACAGAGCAGATAGAGAACATAGGACCGCTACAGAGCAGGTAGAGAACATAGGACCGCTACAGAGCAGGTAGAGAACATAGGACCGCTACAGAGCAGGTAGAGAGAACATAGGACCGCTACAGAGCAGGTAGAGAACATAGGACCGCTACAGACCAGGTAGAGAGAACACAGGACCTCTACAGACCAGGTAGAGAGAACACAGGACCTCTACAGACCAGGTAGAGAGAACACAGGACCTCTACAGACCAGGTAGAGAGAACATAGGACCGCTACAGAGCAGGTATAGAGAACATAGGACCGGTCTGCTTACTTGCTTTTTCCTGTAGCTTTTAACCACATCGCTCAGTCTTCAAATAAAAAGCTTCTAAATGAACCATAAAAAAACCTTTTTTCCTGATGGAATATGTGTAGAGACACTGTACTACTGATTTTCCCAGCATCCTCTGCTCTGTCCATTAACTGCTGTTTTCCTCTCACTGTTCCTTCAGGATTCCATCCGTATGATGATCACACAAGCTAACAACCATCTAGAGGAGCTGCAGACGTCTCTGGCGTTGGCCGGCAGTTAAACACTACGGACTGATCTGGATCGGTTCTCTAGGGGAGACCGGGTCAACCTCTGATCAGGGTCCTGTCATTGGAAGTGACTGATGCAGAATGTATTGAAACTGGTCTTTGGCTGGACACAGTTGATGGAACGGACCTAAAGGCATCATGCTGCCTCCTGTGGGGGGGGATTTTAGCTCCATTATATGGAGACTCATTAACCTGTGAGGCTAACTGAGCCCGTCTGCCACACTATATGTATTGTATGTATTGTATTGTATGTATTAAAGAGGAACTAATGAAACCACAGACAGGTTCAGCATGATCATTTTTAATACAAAATATGTTTTCTGACATCATTATACAGAGTGCATTATTCATATCCACAGAGTTCTCTGTAAAACTAACCAACATGTATGAGCAGACCATCACTACACAGTAATACTGCAACACAACTCAGAGCTTTCTTCATCTTTTACATCACTGTTCATTTACTGGTAGACCAGATTGGCAGGACATCGGCATACTGGAAGATTCTGTGTAGTGGAGGGTCGGGACGTGGCTCGCCTCGGGTCGACCAGGAGGATTATTCTCTTTACTGAGTCAGCGTTTGGTCTGTAAAACTAAAGAAACTAAAGCAAATCCTCACGTTGGAGGAACTGCAACCAGGCGTCATGTTGGTTTAGCTTTAAATAAAAAGAAATGGTTACTTGATTATCAAAATATTTGCTGGTTAATCTTCTTTCGATTGACTATTTGATTAATCAGCTAATTGTTGCAGCTCCAGTGTGACTGACTAGTAGAGCTGGTCGGCTGTATAACCACAGACAGTCTGCAGGGTGTTACATCACCTCGGACTGACACTTTATTCATCCTCTCACACTAACTGGAGTTAATACACTGTATAATACACTGTATAATACACAGTATAATACACAGTATAATACAGTGTATAATACACTGTATAATACACTGTATAATACACAGTATAATACACAGTATAATACAGTGTATAATACAGTGTATAATACACTGTATAATACACTATAATACACAGTATAATACACAGTATAATACACTGTATAATACACTGTATAATACACAGTATAATACACAGTATAATACACTGTATAATACACTGTATAATACACAGTATAATACACAGTATAATACACTGTATAATACACTGTATAATACACAGTATAATACACTGTACAGCTGAGTGTGGAGGTACGTCGTTCCTTGACTGACTAAATGTTTAGCTTGAAGCGGTTCAGTTACTCATGAGCTGGTTATTTCACATCTATGGAGTCTGGAGTGTGCTGATGGAATAATTATGCACGTTTACAGTGTTTAATTGTCAGCTAAAGATATCCCTTTTAAAATATATTGTTAATATTAACTGAAAGGGAGAAACATCTTCAGTCTCCAGGTCTCTGAGGGGCCAGGTCTCTGAGGGGCCAGGTCTCTGAGGACCCAGGTCTCTGAGGGGCCAGGTCTCTGAGGGGCCAGGTCTCTGAGGGGCCAGGTCTCTGAGGACCCAGGTCTCTGAGGGGCCAGGTCTCTGAGGGGCCAGGTCTCTGAGGGGCCAGGTCTCTGAGGGGCCAGGTCTCTGAGGGGCCAGGTCTCTGAGGACCCAGGTCTCTGAGGGGCCAGGTCTCTGAGGACCCAGGTCTCTGAGGGGCCAGGTCTCTGAGGGGCCAGGTCAGTGTAAATTAAAGTGATCATGAAATGAATATTGAACATGTTAACGCAGGAGATAAATGAGATGTGAGATGGACAAATGAGTGATAACGGAATACCAAAACCTTTTAAAAATTAATTTTGCCATTAAAATTCAATTATTTGTTCATCATTTTTAGCCAGGATAAGGAAATATAATATCTATCTATCTATCTATCTATATATATATATATATATATATATATATATATATATATATATATATATATATATATATATACACTGTATATATATAATATTTTTTTTATTTTAAATGCCTTAATGCCATTTAATTCATCATCCATGAAATTTAGTCATTTTATAAAGAATAATAAGATAAGCAGTTATGGATAATGAATGAAAAATATTTAGACACTGTAAAAGTCTATAACTATTCCATAGGCAGCCTCAATACAGTTCATATACCATGCAGCAAAATCAGCTATTACTACTCCTTCAGGGGTTATATATATTATATATATATAATATGTATTATATATATATATAATACATATTATATTACAGTGTCAGTTTAGCTACAGCCTCATAAATAAGCAGGAGATTGTTCCTCTAAAGTCAGAGAGCTGATCTGATCCCACTGTAGCATCAAAAAGCTTATTATGCTGGAATATTCCCTCCATCCAGACAACTTCCACTATGACATCATGGGATGTGTGTGTGTGTGTGTGTGAGAGAGTACACACTGTTAGATGTGATGTAGTGTATCTATCTTCTAAATGGTACATTAGATGGATCTATTGACACTATCTACCGGTTTATTTACAACACAGTGCACGAGAGCTGCCCTTATTTCTAAAGAACTGGATGTACACATCTCACCATGCCAGTACAGTGTTACCATGACAACCAACAGGACAGGGGTTTGAAGGTGGAACATCCTTAGTGCTCCATAATGATGTGATTTAGTGGCTCCAGGCCCCCCCGAGCACTGGACATCATGAACTCTGTGTGTGGTTCATAGCTCCAGATCATGTGATGGCTGTTAAAGAGGGATTGTGTGTGATTGTGTGTGTGTGTGTGTGTGTGTGTGTGTGTGTGTGTGTGCAGCCTGGCAGTGCACGGTGAGGTGTGTGTTAGCAGTCCTCATGTCTGTTAGTCCTCAGCATGCTCAGCTCGTCCTCCAGGTAGCTGATCCGCTCCATCAGAGAGGCTCGGTCCGCCTGAGCTCTCTGATCGGCCTGCCAGCGAGCCTCCTGCACCTTCCTCTCGTACCAGCGCTCCATCTGCGTCGACACCGCCTCGAAGAAGTACTGGGTCACCTCCAGGGCGTGCATGTTGTCCCTCTCCTGGGCAAAGGAGGGTTCACTGGGCTGGTCTCCAAAGACCTCCAGAGTCCTGACCCCCGGGGCCCCTCTGGACTTAGTCCTGCCCTGGGAGTGCTTCTTGTGGTGTTTCCCTCTGTCCCGTCCCCGCTCCCCGTCTCGGAGTCCGGCTGCAGTCCTGCTGCTGCAGCGGCGCTCTGTGGCCGGAGACAGGCTGCTGGCTCTGTAAGTCCCGCCCCCCTTCGCCCCGTTCTCCACCAGGTCCAGGTCCTGCAGGTCCTGGTTCTTCCTCTGCGTGTCGGCACAGATCGCAGGTCGCTCCTTCGGTCGAACCACCTGGACGGAGGACGGCGGGCTCTTGGCTGCTGCAGGAGAGGTGACTTCTGCATTATGAGTCTTATCACCATCTGTTAAATGTTCACAAGAGATTCAGTGATTCAGTTACACAGGAAACACTCTGTTATTAAAGCCATCCTGCTAGTTAGCATGCAGCCACTGTGAGTCATGAACAAGCATGCCACGGGCAGACTGAGTCACAATATCACTGATTAGGTTTTTATCTGGCAGCGTGGTTTTCCTTCAAAAAAGGTCATGACAGAGAAACAGTGCACGTAAAGTCATGCTTGTTAATTACTGTACATACAGCTGTATCCACTAAAGAAGAGATGTAGTCTCATAGGAAACAATCAGAAGCAGTGCAGAGCAGTTTAGCCGTTTCAGGACAGAATAAGATGTTAAAGGGTAACTTTGTTTATTCTCCATGTTCTTGTGTCTAACGGGGTTATAACCTCCAACATAACTTCCAACATAACCTCCAACATAACTTCAAACTTTTCTAAATCAAACTTTTCTTGTTTTTTACAATTACCAACCAGTTAATAAACGACAACAAAATATTTAGTGAATCGAGGCAAATTCCTGTTTTTTTGTCGGTTCTGAGAGCTGTTGGACTAACTGCCGTCTATTTTAACATGCATTTCCAGGGTCGCTGATGTTTGAAATAAGTCAGTTTCATGTGAAAATAGTCGGGATAGATAAAGATTTGATGACTCTGTCTCTGGTGAAGGGTGAGCTGTTTGTTGAGGGGCTACCTGGAGAGCTTTCCACGTGAACCACAAAGTAGTGGTTGGCTGAGCCGCCCTCCGCCACGCTGGGCTCCCCCCGGCTGGAGTCCAGGAGGGCCGGGCTGTTCTGGAGCTCCAGGCACTGGGAGCTGCCTCCCTGTCCAGAGGGCAGCACGGCGAGGCCGGCTCCGTCGGCTCTGTTGGCTCCATTGGCTCCATTGGCTCCATTGGCTCCGTTGGCTCCATTGGCTCCGTTGGCTCCGTTGGCTCCGTTGGCTTCGTCCAGGCCCTCGGCTGCAGAGGAGGAGCGCCGCAGCTTGGTGCTGCCGGTGTCCCCGGTGAAGCGGAGATCCATGTTCTGGAGCTTGGACAGACACCAGGTCTTCAGCTCACTGACAAGGGACGCCTGCTTAAAGGGAACATACAACCACACATATCGGTTTATGTCTAGTTAGAGGAGCAACTGCAGACAGAAGTGTACATGTAAGTCACATCTGTTGGACATGAAAGGTCATTGAGGGTTTAAAGGGATGTCTTCAGTCTCAGAGAGCTTAGTGTTCATCATAACTAACCCTCAACTTGTTATGTCATAAAGAACATCCAACTTAATGCAGTCAGCATATTTCTGAAAGTACATTCAAAGAAAAGTCAATACTGGACAGGACAAACCATCGGAGTCACCAGGTGGTTTTGTCAGGGTTTAAAGCTTCAGTAGGCAGAAAGTTTTTCTTCTCTAGTGTTACCTGTCTCTTCTCTAGTGTTACCTGTCTCTTCTCTAGTGTTACCTGTCTCTTATCTAGTATTACCTGTCTCTTATCTAGTATTACCTGTCTCTTATCTAGTGTTACCTGTCTCTTCTCTAGTGTTACCTGTCTCTTCTCTAGTGTTACCTGTCTCTTCTCTAGTGTTACCTGTCTCTTCTCTAGTGTTACCTGTCTCTTATCTACTGTTACCTGTCTCTTCTCTAGTGTTACCTGTCTCTTCTCTAGTATTACCTGTCTCTTCTCTAGTGTTACCTGTTTGTTCTCTAGTGTTACCTGTCTGTTCTCTAGTGTTACCTGTCTGTTCTCTAGTGTTACCTGTCTTTCTCTAGTATTACCTGTCTCTTCTCTAGTGTTACCTGTCTCTTCTCTAGTGTTACCTGTCTCTTCTCTAGTGTTACCCGTCTCTTCTCGTGTTACCTGTCTCTCCTCTAGTGTTACCCGTCTCTTCTCTAGTGTTACCTGTCTCTCCTCTAGTGTTACCTGTCTCTTCTCTAGTGTTACCTGTCTCTTCTCTAGTGTTACCTGTCTCTCCTCTAGTGTTACCTGTCTCTTCTCTAGTGTTACCTGTCTCTCCTCTAGTGTTACCTGTCTCTTCTCTAGTGTTACCTGTCTCTTCTCTAGTGTTACCTGTCTCTTCTCTAGTGTTACCTGTCTCTTCTCTATTGTTAGCTGTCTCTTCTCTAGTATTACCTGTCTCTTCTCTAGTATTACCTGTCTCTTCTCTAGTGTTACCTGTCTCTTCTCTAGTGTTACCTGTCTCTTCTCTAGTGTTACCTGTCTCTTCTCTAGTGTTACCTGTCTCTTCTCTAGTGTTACCTGTCTCTTCTCTAGTGTTACCCATCTCTTCTCTAGTGTTACTTGTCTCTTCTCTAGTGTTAGCTGTCTCTTCTCTAGTGTTACCTGTCTCTTCTCTAGTGTTACCTGTCTCTTCTCTAGTGTTACCTGTCTGTTCTCTAGTGTTACCTGTCTCTTCTCTAGTGTTACCTGTCTCTTCTCTAGTGTTACCTGTCTCTTCTCTAGTGTTACCTGTCTCTTCTCTAGTGTTACCTGTCTCTTCTCTAGTGTTACCTGTCTCTTCTCTAGGTTACCTGTCTCTTCTCTAGTGTTACCCGTCTCTTCTCTAGTGTTACCTGTCTCTTCTCTAGTGTTACCCGTCTCTTCTCTAGTGTTAGCTGTCTCTTCTCTAGTGTTACCTGTCTCTTCTCTAGGTTACCTGTCTCTTCTCTAGGTTACCTGTCTCTTCTCTAGGTTACCTGTCTCTTCTCTAGGTTACCCGTCTCTTCTCTAGTGTTACCCGTCTCTTCTCTAGTGTTACCTGTCTGTTCTCTAGTGTTACCTGTCTGTTCTCTAGTGTTACCTGTCTCTTCTCTAGTGTTACCTGTCTCTTCTCTAGTGTTACCTGTCTCTTCTCTAGTGTTACCTGTCTCTTCTCTAGGTTACCTGTCTCTTCTCTAGTGTTACCCGTCTCTTCTCTAGTGTTACCTGTCTCTTCTCTAGTGTTACCCGTCTCTTCTCTAGTGTTAGCTGTCTCTTCTCTAGTGTTACCTGTCTCTTCTCTAGGTTACCTGTCTCTTCTCTAGTGTTACCTGTCTCTTCTCTAGTGTTACCTGTCTCTTCTCTAGTGTTACCTGTCTGTTCTCTAGTGTTACCTGTCTCTTCTCTAGTGTTACCTGTCTCTTCTCTAGTGTTACCTGTCTCTTCTCTAGTGTTACCCGTCTCTTCTCTAGTGTTACCCGTCTCTTCTCTAGTGTTACCTGTCTCTCTCTAGTGTTACCTGTCTCTTCTCTAGTGTTACCTGTCTCTTCTCTAGTGTTACCTGTCTCTTCTCTAGTGTTACCTGTCTGTTCTCTAGTGTTACCTGTCTCTTCTCTAGTGTTACCTGTCTGTTCTCTAGTGTTACCTGTCTCTTCTCTATTGTTAGCTGTCTCTTCTCTAGTGTTACCTGTCTCTTCTCTAGTGTTACCTGTCTCTTCTCTAGTGTTACCTGTCTCTTCTCTATTGTTAGCTGTCTCTTCTCTAGTCTTACCTGTCTCTTCTCTAGTGTTACCTGTCTCTTCTCTAGTGTTACCTGTCTCTTCTCTAGTGTTACCCATCTCTTCTCTAGTGTTACCTGTCTCTTCTCTAGTGTTAGCTGTCTTCTCTAGTGTTACCTGTCTCTTCTCTAGTGTTACCTGTCTCTTCTCTAGTGTTACCTGTCTGTCTTTGTACCTGTCTCTTCTCTAGTGTTACCTATCTCTTCTCTAGTGTTACCTGTCTCTCTAGTGTACCTGTCTCTTCTCTAGTGTTACCTGTCTCTTCTCTAGTGTTACCTGTCTCTTCTCTAGTGTTACCCTGTCTCTTCTCTAGTGTTACCTGTCTCTTCTCTAGTGTTACCTGTCTCTTCTCTAGTGTTACCTGTCTCTTCTCTAGTGTTACCTGTCTCTTCTCTAGTGTTACCTGTCTCTTCTCTAGTGTTACCTGTCTCTTCTCTAGTGTTACCTGTCTGTTCTCTAGTGTTACCTGTCTCTTCTCTAGTGTTACCTGTCTCTTCTCTAGTGTTACCTGTCTCTTCTCTAGTGTTACCTGTCTCTTCTCTAGTATTACCTGTCTCTTCTCTAGTGTTACCCATCTCTTCTCTAGTGTTACCTGTCTGTTCTCTAGTGTTACCTGTCTCTCCTCTAGTGTTACCTGTCTCTTCTCTAGTGTTACCTGTCTGTTCTCTAGTGTTACCTGTCTCTTCTCTAGTGTTACCTGTCTCTTCTCTAGTGTTACCTGTCTCTTCTCTAGGTTACCCGTCTCTTCTCTAGTGTTACCCGTCTCTTCTCTAGTGTTACCTGTCTCTTCTCTAGTGTTACCCGTCTCTTCTCTAGTGTTAGCTGTCTCTTCTCTAGTGTTACCTGTCTCTTCTCTAGGTTACCTGTCTCTTCTCTAGGTTACCTGTCTCTTCTCTAGGTTACCCGTCTCTTCTCTAGGTTACCCGTCTCTTCTCTAGTGTTACCCGTCTCTTCTCTAGTGTTACCTGTCTGTTCTCTAGTGTTACCTGTCTGTTCTCTAGTGTAACCTGTCTCTTCTCTAGTGTTACCTGTCTCTTCTCTAGTGTTACCTGTCTCTTCTCTAGTGTTACCTGTCTCTTCTCTAGTGTTACCTGTCTCTTCTCTAGTGTTACCTGTCTCTTCTTTAGTGTTACCTGTCTCTTCTCTAGTGTTACTTGTCTCTTCTCTAGTGTTACCTGTCTCTTCTCTAGTGTTACCTGTCTCTTCTCTAGTGTTACCTGTCTCTTCTCTAGGTTACCTGTGACTTCTCTAGTGTTACCTGTCTCTTCTCTAGTGTTACCTGTCTCTTCTCTAGTGTTACCTGTCTGTTCTCTAGTGTTACCTGTCTCTTCTCTAGTGTTACCCGTCTCTTCTCTAGTGTTACCTGTCTCTTCTCTAGTGTTACCTGTCTCTTCTCTAGTATTACCTGTCTCTTCTATAGTGTTACCTGTCTGTTCTCTAGTGTTACCTGTCTGTTCTCTAGTGTTACCTGTCTGTTCTCTAGTGTTACCTGTCTCTTCTCTAGTGTTACCTGTCTGTTCTCTAGTGTTACCTGTCTCTTCTCTAGTGTTATCTGTCTCTTCTCTAGTGTTACCTGTCTGTTCTCTAGTGTTACCCATCTCTTCTATAGTGTTAGCTGTCTCTTCTCTAGTGTTACCTGTCTCTTCTCTAGGTTACCTGTCTCTTCTCTAGTGTTACCCGTCTCTTCTCTAGTGTTACCCGTCTCTTCTCTAGTGTTACCTGTCTCTTCTCTAGTGTTACCTGTCTGTTCTCTAGTGTTACCTGTCTCTTCTCTAGTGTTACCTGTCTCTTCTCTATTGTTAGCTGTCTCTTCTCTAGTATTACCTGTCTCTTCTCTAGTGTTACCTGTCTCTTCTCTAGTGTTACCTGTCTCTTCTCTAGTGTTACCCATCTCTTCTCTAGTGTTACCTGTCTCTTCTCTAGTGTTAGCTGTCTCTTCTCTAGTGTTACCTGTCTCTTCTCTAGTGTTACCTGTCTCTTCTCTAGTGTTACCTGTCTGTTCTCTAGTGTTACCTGTCTCTTCTCTAGTGTTACCTATCTCTTCTCTAGTGTTACCTGTCTCTTCTCTAGTGTTACCTGTCTCTTCTCTAGTGTTACCTGTCTCTTCTCTAGTGTTACCTGTCTCTTCTCTAGTGTTACCTGTCTCTTCTCTAGTGTTACCTGTCTGTTCTCTAGTGTTACCTGTCTCTTCTCTAGTGTTACCTGTCTCTTCTCTAGTGTTACCTGTCTCTTCTCTAGTGTTACCTGTCTCTTCTCTAGTATTACCTGTCTCTTCTCTAGTGTTACCCGTCTCTTCTCTAGTGTTACCTGTCTGTTCTCTAGTGTTACCTGTCTCTTCTCTAGTGTTACCTGTCTCTTCTCTAGTGTTACCTGTCTCTTCTCTAGTGTTACCTGTCTCTTCTCTAGTGTTACCTGTCTCTTCTCTAGTGTTACCTGTCTGTTCTCTAGTGTTACCTGTCTCTTCTCTAGTGTTACCTGTCTCTTCTCTAGTGTTACCTGTCTCTTCTCTAGTGTTACCTGTCTCTTCTCTAGTATTACCTGTCTCTTCTCTAGTGTTACCCATCTCTTCTCTAGTGTTACCTGTCTGTTCTCTAGTGTTACCTGTCTCTCCTCTAGTGTTACCTGTCTCTTCTCTAGTGTTACCTGTCTCTTCTCTAGTGTTACCCGTCTCTTCTCTAGTGTTACCTGTCTCTTCTCTAGTGTTACCCGTCTCTTCTCTAGTGTTAGCTGTCTCTTCTCTAGTGTTACCTGTCTCTTCTCTAGGTTACCTGTCTCTTCTCTAGGTTACCTGTCTCTTCTCTAGGTTACCCGTCTCTTCTCTAGGTTACCCGTCTCTTCTCTAGTGTTACCCGTCTCTTCTCTAGTGTTACCTGTCTGTTCTCTAGTGTTACCTGTCTGTTCTCTAGTGTAACCTGTCTCTTCTCTAGTGTTACCTGTCTCTTCTCTAGTGTTACCTGTCTCTTCTCTAGTGTTACCTGTCTCTTCTCTAGTGTTACCTGTCTCTTCTCTAGTGTTACCTGTCTGTTCTCTAGTGTTACCTGTCTGTTCTCTAGTGTAACCTGTCTCTTCTCTAGTGTTACCTGTCTCTTCTCTAGTGTTACCTGTCTCTTCCTCTAGTGTTACCTGTCTCTCTCTAGTGAAACCAGACCCCTCACTCGTGTACCTGTCTCTTCCTCTAGTGTTACCTGTACTCGTCTCTAGTGTTACCTGTCTCTTCTCTAGTGTTACACTGTCTCTTCTCTAGTGTTACCTGTCTCTTCTCTAGTGTTACCTGTCTGTTCTCTAGTGTTACCTGTCTCTTCTCTAGTGTTACCTGTCTCTTCTCTAGTGTACCTGTATCTTCTCTGTGTTACCTGTCTCTTCTCTAGTGTTACCCGTCTCTTCTCTAGTGTCTAGCTACCCGTCTCTTCTCTAGTGTTAGCTCACTAACTAGTGTTACCCGTCTCTTCTCTAGGTGTTACCTGTCTCTTCTCTAGTGTTACCTGTCTGTTCTCTAGTGTTACCTGTCTCTTCTCTAGTGTTACCTGTCTCTTCTCTAGGTTACCTGTCTCTTCTCTAGGTTACCCGTCTCTTCTCTAGTGTTACCCGTCTCTTCTCTAGTGTTACCTGTCTGTTCTCTAGTGTTACCTGTCTGTTCTCTAGTGTTACCTGTCTGTTCTCTAGTGTTACCTGTCTCTTCTCTAGTGTTACCTATCTCTTCTCTAGTGTTACCTGTCTCTTCTCTAGTGTTACCTGTCTCTTCTCTAGTGTTACCTGTCTGTTCTCTAGTGTTACCCATCTCTTCTATAGTGTTAGCTGTCTCTTCTCTAGTGTTACCTGTCTCTTCTCTAGGTTACCTGTCTCTTCTCTAGTGTTACCCGTCTCTTCTCTAGTGTTACCCGTCTCTTCTCTAGTGTTACCTGTCTCTTCTCTAGGTTACCTGTCTCTTCTCTAGTGTTACCTGTCTCTTCTCTAGTGTTACCTGTCTCTTCTCTAGTGTTACCTGTCTGTTCTCTAGTGTTACCTGTCTCTTCTCTAGTGTTACCTGTCTCTTCTCTAGTGTAACCTGTCTGTTCTCTAGTGTTACCTGTCTGTTCTCTAGTGTTACCTGTCTCTTCTCTAGTGTAACCTGTCTCTTCTCTAGTGTTACCTGTCTGTTCTCTAGTGTTACCTGTCTCTTCTCTAGTGTTACCTGTCTCTTCTCTAGTGTTACCTGTCTCTTCTCTAGTGTAACCTGTCTGTTCTCTAGGTTACCTGTCTCTTCTCTAGTGTTACCCGTCTCTTCTCTAGTGTTACCTGTCTCTTCTCTAGTGTTACCTGTCTCTTCTCTAGTGTTACCTGTCTGTTCTCTAGTGTTACCTGTCTCTTCTCTAGTGTTACCTGTCTGTTCTCTAGGTTACCTGTCTCTTCTCTAGTGTTACCCGTCTCTTCTCTAGTGTTATCTGTCTCTTCTCTAGTGTTACCTGTCTCTTCTCTAGTGTTACCTGTCTCTTCTCTAGTGTTACCTGTTACCTGTCTCTTCTCTAGTGTTACCTGTCTCTTCTCTAGTGTTACCCGTCTCTTCTCTGTGTTAGCTGTCTCTTCTCTAGTGTTACCTGTCTCTTCTCTAGTGTTACCTGTCTCTTCTCTAGTGTTACCCGTCTCTTCTCTAGTGTTACCTGTCTCTTCTCTAGTGTTACCTGTCTCTTCTCTAGTGTTACCTGTCTCTTCTCTAGTGTTACCCATCTCTTCTCTAGTGTTACCTGTCTCTTCTCTAGTGTTACCTGTCTCATCTCTAGGTTACCTGTCTCTTCTCTAGTGTTACCCGTCTCTTCTCTAGTGTTACCTGTCTCTTCTCTAGTGTTACCTGTCTCTTCTCTAGTGTTACCTGTCTCTTCTCTAGGTTACATGTCTCTTCTCTAGTGTTACCTGTCTCTTCTCTAGTGTTACCCGTCTCTTCTCTAGTGTTACCTGTCTCTTCTCTAGTGTTACCTGTCTCTTCTCTAGTATTACCTGTCTCTTCTCTAGTGTTACCTGTCTCTTCTCTAGTGTTACCTGTCTCTTCTCTAGTGTTACCTGTCTCTTCTCTAGTGTTACCTGTCTCTTCTCTAGTGTTACCTGTCTCTTCTCTAGGTTACCTGTCTCTTCTCTAGTGTTACCTGTCTCTTCTCTAGTGTTACCTGTCTCTTCTCTAGTGTTACCTGTCTGTTCTCTAGTGTTACCTGTCTGTTCTCTAGTGTTACCTGTCTCTTCTCTAGTGTTACCTGTCTCTTCTCTAGTGTTACCTGTCTCTTCTCTAGGTTACCTGTCTCTTCTCTAGTGTTACCTGTCTCTTCTCTATTGTTACCTGTCTCTTCTCTAGTGTTACCTGTCTCTTCTCTAGTGTTACCTGTCTCTTCTCTAGTGTTACCTGTCTGTTCTCTAGTGTTACCTGTCTCTTCTCTATTGTTACCTGTCTCTTCTCTATTGTTACCTGTCTCTTCTCTAGTGTTACCTGTCTCTTCTCTAGGTTACCTGTCCCTTCTCTAGTGTTACCTGTCTCTTCTCTAGTGTTACCTGTCTCTTCTCTAGTGTTACCCGTCTCTTCTCTAGTGTTACCTGTCTCTTCTCTAGGTTACCTGTCTCTTCTCTAGTGTTACCTGTCTGTTCTCTAGTGTTACCCGTCTCTTCTCTAGTGATACCTGTCTCTTCTCTAGTGTTACCTGTCTCTTCTCTAGTGTTACCTGTCTCTTCTCTATTGTTACCTGTCTCTTCTCTAGTGTTACCTGTCTCTTCTCTATTGTTACCTGTCTCTTCTCTAGTGTTACCTGTCTCTTCTCTAGTGTTACCTGTCTCTTCTCTAGGTTACCTGTCTCTTCTCTAGTGTTACCTGTCTCTTCTCTAGTGTTACCTGTCTCTTCTCTAGTGTTACCCGTCTCTTCTCTAGTGTTACCTGTCTCTTCTCTAGGTTACCTGTCTCTTCTCTAGTGTTACCTGTCTGTTCTCTAGTGTTACCCGTCTCTTCTCTAGTGATACCTGTCTCTTCTCTAGTGTTACCTGTCTCTTCTCTGCTTCCAGCCTCTCCTGCTGGGCCCGCTGCTCGATCCTCTGCAGACACTCGGTCCTCTCCGCCGACACTCTCTCCACCGTCATCTTATCGAGAGCTCGGATCTGATGGCAGAACCAGAAGTCACACACATGGTGAGTGCAGCCAGAAACATGACAGCAGCCGAGGAGGCTCTTCTTTCATAAGTTGTTCACATTTCCTCTAATAGTATTCCATTTTACTCCACTGTTGTAGACAACTTCCAGCTCTCTGTCACCAGTTTTTGTTTGCTCCTTTCCTCTTTCAACGTGCACAAAGCCAGCTCCATAAAGACCAGTTGGGTGTGGAAGAACTTGTGAGGACTGCACAGACTCCATCCAACACCTCTGGGATGAACTAGAAGGCCGAGGAGAGCCAGACCTGATCACCAACATCAGTGTTGGACATCAGTAATGCTCTTGTGTCCGAATGGGACACTTGCATGATTATGACAGCATCATTGAGGCGAGCATAAAATCTATCTACATTCTATCTATCTATCTATCTATCTATTTTTATATATTATTTAATTTATACATTTATAAATAAATTTAAAAAAACCCCTCAAGCGAGCGTAAAAACTTTTTTGCTCAATTGAGGAAGTTCTATCAAATCATGTCTTTGTTGTCATACAGCTTTACTAATGCGATACTTCAAAATGTGCATAAAATATCTGAATGGAAACACGGCTGTAGAGTAAAGATCTCTCTATCTTTCAGTCCCATGGTCCTCTCCTGTGTTTAACATACCTGCTTCTGTTGTTCTTCTGATCTTACTGATTATATATTCCTGTCTACATCCACTGTTGTATTTTCTCAGGCAGCAGCGGTGGTGCTCAGAGTACATGCATCAACGACTGTGTGCTATCTGATAGAAGCTTTTATCTGAAGCGTCTTCCAGAACCGTGAGTGCATGTATTATGCATAAGGTGTCTCCAGGGGGATCTGATATATCCATGAATCCAACCAGCCTACACTGGGAATAGAAGCCCTGATCTGTGCTGGGTGGTATCAGAGTGTTAACAGATACCAAAAACGTGTTCACTGGTTTCATCTCTCCTTCTGTCTTCAGTGAGATGATGAAAGGAAAAGATGAAAACGTGGATGCAATTAAGGGAATTGGGAAGTACTGATAGAAATCTGAATCTAGTTTGATTTGACCCCTGACCTCCCTGGATGACACCTTAACAAAACTCAGCTAAGAAATATTTATAATTCTGTGTGACTGTTTCCCCACAAACCTGCTCTGCTGTATGTGGTCAGTTAACCTTCCTACTGTGTTAGCGTGTATATGCTACCTGGTGTTAGCGTGTATATAAGCTACCTGGTGTTAGCGTGTATATGCTACCTGGTGTTAGCATGTATATAAGCTACCTGGTGTTAGCGTGTATATGTTACCTGGTGTTAGCGTGTATATAAGCTACCTGGTGTTTGTTCTTCCGGTCCAGCTGGCCCATCTTGCTGTTCATCAGGTCCTGGACGGTGTGGATTTCAGTCTTCATCTCCTCCTTGGTGGCCTCCAGCTGGTTCTCCAGTTTACTGATGAGAGGTTCACAGCGGCAGCCGTTCAGAGGAGCCTACATGGAACAACACATCGCAGACATAATCAGTCAGACATCATCAGTCAGACATCATCAGTCTGACATCATCAGTCAGACATCATCAGTCTGACATCATCAATCTAACATCATCAGTCTGACATCATCAGTCAGACATCATCAGTCTGACATCATCAGTCTGACATCATCATTCATACATCATCAGTCTGACATCATCAGTCTGACATCATCAGTCTGACATCATCATTCATACATCATCAGTCTGACATCATCAGTCTGACATCATCAATCAGACATCATCAGTCTTTTTTTTTATGAAATTTTTCGACATACTATACTTTAACTTTATTTTTATTTTTTTACATTTTTTTTTTTAATATTTAATATTTATTTATTTTTTTTACATTTTTTTTTTTTTTTTTAAGTACTTTACTTTTTTTTAGGACATAATATACTTTGACTTTTTTAGGACATACTGTACTTTGACTTTTTTTAATACTTTTTTTTTATTAATTTTTTTTTAAATTTTTAGGACATACTATACTTTGACTTTTTTTTTTTTTTTTTTTAATATTTAATATTTATTTATTTTTTTAGTCTGACATCATCAATCAGACATCATCAGTCTGACATCATCAGTCTGACATCATCAGTCAGACATCATCAATCAGACATCATCAGTCTGACATCATCAGTCTGACATCATCAGTCTGACATCATCAATCTGACATCATCAGTCTGACATCATCAGTCTGACATCATCAATCAGACATCATCAGTCTTTTTTTTTATGAAAAATTTCGACATACTATACTATGACTTTTTTTCATGAAATTTTTCGACATACTATACTATGACTTTTTTGATGAAAATTTTCGACTTACTATACTACGACATTTTTTCATGAAAATTTTCGACAGACTATACTATGACTTTTTTTAATACTTTTTTTTTATTAATTTTTGTTTTCACATTTTTAGGACATACTATAATTTGACTTTATTTTTATTTTTTTTTTTATTTTTTTTTATTTTTTTTACATTTTTAGGACATACTATACTTTGACTTTTTTTTTTTATTTTTTTTTTAATATTTAATATTTATTTATTTTTTTTAGTCGGACATCATCAGTCTGACATCATCAGTCTGACATCATCAATCAGACATCATCAATCAGACATCATCAGTCTGACATCATTTGTCTGACATCATCATTCATACATCATCAGTCTGACATCATCAGTCTGACATCATCAGTCTGACATCATCAATCATACATCATCAGTCTGACATCATCAGTCTGACATCATCATTCATACATCATCAGTCTGACATCATCAGTCTGACATCATCAGTTTGACATCATCATTCATACATCATCAGTCTGACATCATCAGTCGGACATCATCATTCATACATCATCAGTCTGACATCATCAGTCTGACATCATTATTCATACATCATCAGTCTGACATCATCAGTCTTTTTTTTTATGAAAAATTTCGACATACTATACTATGACTTTTTTTCATGAAATTTTTCGACATACTATACTATGACTTTTTTGATGAAAATTTTCGACTTACTATACTACGACATTTTTTCATGAAAATTTTCGACAGACTATACTATGACTTTTTTTTTTTTTTAATATTGAATATTTATTTATTTTTTTTAGTCGGACATCATCAATCAGACATCATCAGTCTGACATCATCAGTCTGACATCATCAGTCAGACATCATCAATCAGACATCATCAGTCTGACATCATCAGTCTGACATCATCAGTCTGACATCATCAATCAGACATCATCAGTCTGACATCATCAGTCTGACATCATCAGTCTGACATCATCAATCAGACATCATCAATCAGACATCATCAGTCTGACATCATTTGTCTGACATCATCATTCATACATCATCAGTCTGACATCATCAGTCTGACATCATCAGTCTGACATCATCAATCATACATCATCAGTCTGACATCATCAGTCTGACATCATCATTCATACATCATCAGTCTGACATCATCAGTCTGACATCATCAGTTTGACATCATCATTCATACATCATCAGTCTGACATCATCAGTCTGACATCATCATTCATACATCATCAGTCTGACATCATCAGTCTGACATCATTATTCATACATCATCAGTCAGACATCATCAGTCTTTTTTTTTATGAAAAATTTCGACATACTATACTATGACTTTTTTTCATGAAATTTTTCGACATACTATACTATGACTTTTTTGATGAAAATTTTCGACTTACTATACTACGACATTTTTTCATGAAAATTTTCGACAGACTATACTATGACTTTTTTTAATACTTTTTTTTTATTTATTTTTGTTTTCACATTTTTTAGGACATACTATAATTTGACTTTATTTTTATTTTTTTTAATTTTTTCTTAATTTTTTTTTTAATTTTTTTTAATTTTTTTTACATTTTTAGGACATACTATACTTTGACTTTTTTTTTTTTTTTTTTTTTTAATATTTAATATTTATTTATTTTTTTTAGTCGGACATCATCAGTCTGACATCATCAGTCTGACATCATCAATCAGACATCATCAATCAGACATCATCAGTCTGACATCATTTGTCTGACATCATCATTCATACATCATCAGTCTGACATCATCAGTCTGACATCATCAGTCTGACATCATCATTCAGACATCATCAGTCTGACATCATCAGTCTGACATCATCAGTCAGACATCATCAGTCTGACATCATCAGTCTGACATCATCAGTCTGACATCATCAGTCTGACATCATCATTCATACATCATCAGTCTGACATCATCAGTCAGACATCATCAGTCTTTTTTTTTATGAAAAAATTCGACATACTATACTATGACTTTTTTTCATGAAATTTTTCGACATACTATACTATGACTTTTTTGATGAAAATTTTCGACTTACTATACTACGACATTTTTTCATGAAAATTTTTGACAGACTATACTACGACTTTTTTTAATACTTTTTTTTTATTAATTTTTGTTTTCACATTTCTAGGACATACTATAATTTGACTTTATTTTTAGTTTTTTTAATTTTTTTTTAATTTTTTTTTAATTTTTTTTTTAATTTTTTTTACATTTTAAGGACATACTATACTTTGACTTTTTTTTTTTTTTTTTTTTTTAATATTTAATATTTATTTATTTTTTTTAGTCGGACATCATCAGTCTGACATCATCAATCAGACATCATCAATCAGACATCATCAGTCTGACATCATTTGTCTGACATCATCATTCATACATCATCAGTCTGACATCATCAGTCTGACATCATCAGTCTGACATCATCATTCATACATCATCAGTCTGACATCATCAGTCTGACATCATCATTCATACATCATCAGTCTGACATCATCAGTCTGACATCATCAGTTTGACATCATCATTCATACATCATCAGTCTGACATCATCAGTCTGACATCATCATTCATACATCATCAGTCTGACATCATCAGTCTGACATCATTATTCATACATCATCAGTCTGACATCATCAATCAGACATCATCAGTCTTTTTATGAAAAATTTCGACATACTATACTATGACTTTTTTTCATGAAATTTTTCGACATACTATACTATGACTTTTTTGATGGAAATTTTCGACTTACTATACTACGACATTTTTTCATGAAAATTTTCGACAGACTATACTATGACTTTTTTTAATACTTTTTTTTTATTAATTTTTGTTTTCACATTTTTAGGACATACTATACTTTGACTTTATTTTTATTTTTTTTCATTTTTTTTAATTTTTTTTGACATTTTTTTTCATTTTTTTGACATTTTAGGACATGCTATACTTTGACTTTTTTTTTTTTTTTTTTTTTTAATATTTAATATTTATTTATTTTTTTTAGTCGGACATCTTCAATCAGACATGATCAGTCTGACATCATCAGTCTGACATCATCAGTCAGACATCATCAATCAGACATGATCAGTCTGACATCATCAGTCTGACATCATCAGTCTGACATCATCAGTCTGACATCATCAATCAGACATCATCAGTCTGACATCATCAGTCTGACATCATCAATCAGACATCATCAGTCTTTTTTTTTATGAAAAATTTCGACATACTATACTATGACTTTTTTTCATGAAATTTTTCGAAATACTATACTATGACTTTTTTGATGAAAATTTTCGACTTACTATACTACGACATTTTTTCATGAAAATTTTCGACAGACTATACTATGACTTTTTTTAATACTTTTTTTTTATCAATTTTTGTTTTTACATTTTTAGGACATACTATACTTTGACTTTATTTTTATTTTTTTTAATTTTTTTTTTAATTTTTTTAAATTTTTTTTACATTTTTAGGACATACTATACTTTGACTTTTTTTTTTTTTTTTTTTTTAATATTTGATATTTATTTATTTTTTTTAGTCGGACATCATCAATCAGACATCATCAGTCTGACATCATCAGTCTGACATCATCAATCAGACATCATCAGTCTGACATCATCAGTCTGACATCATCAGTCTGACATCATCAGTCTGACATCATCATTCATACATCATCAGTCTGACATCATCAGTCAGACATCATCAATCAGACATCATCAGTCTGACATCATCAGTCTGACATCATCAGTCTGACATCATCAGTCTGACATCATCATTCATACATCATCAGTCTGACATCATCAGTCAGACATCATCAGTCTTTTTTTTTATGAAAAATTTCGACATACTATACTATGACTTTTTTTCATGAAATTTTTCGACATACTATACTATGACTTTTTTGATGAAAATTTTCGACTTACTATACTACGACATTTTTTCATGAAAATTTTCGACAGACTATACTATGACTTTTTTTAATACTTTTTTTTTATTTATTTTTGTTTTCACATTTTTTAGGACATACTATAATTTGACTTTGTTTTTATTTTTTTTAATTTTTTTTAATTTTTTTTACATTTTTAGGACATACTATACTTTTAATTTTTTTTTTTTTTTTTTTTTAATATTTAATATTTATTTATTTTTTTTAGTCGGACATCATCAGTCTGACATCATCAGTCTGACATCATCAATCAGACATCATCAGTCTGACATCATTTGTCTGACATCATCATTCATACATCATCAGTCTGACATCATCAGTCTGACATCATCAGTCTGACATCATCATTCATACATCATCAGTGTGACATCATCAGTCTGACATCATCATTCATACATCATCAGTCTGACATCATCAGTTTGACATCATCATTCATACATCATCAGTCTGACATCATCAGTCTGACATCATCAGTCTGACATCATCAGTCTGACATCATCAGTCTGACATCATCAATCAGACATCATCAGTCTGACATCATCAGTCTGACATCATCAATCAGACATCATCAGTCTTTTTTTTCATGAAATTTTTCGACATACTATACTATGACTTTTTTGATGAAAATTTTCGACTTACTATACTACGACATTTTTTCATGAAAATTTTCGACAGACTATACTATGACTTTTTTTAATACTTTTTTTTTATTAATTTTTGTTTTTACATTTTTAGGACATACTATACTTTGACTTTATTTTTATTTTTTTTAATTTTTTTTTTAATTTTTTTTAATTTTTTTTACATTTTTAGGACATACTATACTTTGACTTTTTTTTTTTTTTTTTTTTTAATATTTAATATTTATTTATTTTTTTTAGTCGGACATCATCAATCAGACATCATCAGTCTGACATCATCAGTCTGACATCATCAATCAGACATCATCAGTCTGACATCATCAGTCTGACATCATCAGTCTGACATCATCAGTCTGACATCATCATTCATACATCATCAGTCTGACATCATCAGTCAGACATCATCAATCAGACATCATCAGTCTGACATCATCAGTCTGACATCATCAGTCTGACATCATCAGTCTGACATCATCATTCATACATCATCAGTCTGACATCATCAGTCAGACATCATCAGTCTTTTTTTTTATGAAAAATTTCGACATACTATACTATGACTTTTTTTCATGAAATTTTTCGACATACTATACTATGACTTTTTTGATGAAAATTTTCGACTTACTATACTACGACATTTTTTCATGAAAATTTTCGACAGACTATACTATGACTTTTTTTAATACTTTTTTTTTATTTATTTTTGTTTTCACATTTTTTAGGACATACTATAATTTGACTTTATTTTTATTTTTTTTAATTTTTTTTAATTTTTTTTACATTTTTAGGACATACTATACTTTGACTTTTTTTTTTTTTTTTTTTTTTAATATTTAATATTTATTTATTTTTTTTAGTCGGACATCATCAGTCTGACATCATCAGTCTGACATCATCATTCAGACATCATCAGTCTGACATCATTTGTCTGACATCATCATTCATACATCATCAGTCTGACATCATCATTCATACATCATCAGTGTGACATCATCAGTCTGACATCATCATTCATACATCATCAGTCTGACATCATCAGTTTGACATCATCATTCATACATCATCAGTCTGACATCATCAGTCTGACATCATCAGTCTGACATCATCAGTCTGACATCATCAGTCTGACATCATCAATCAGACATCATCAGTCTGACATCATCAGTCTGACATCATCAATCAGACATCATCAGTCTTTTTTTTCATGAAATTTTTCGACATACTATACTATGACTTTTTTGATGAAAATTTTCGACTTACTATACTACGACATTTTTTCATGAAAATTTTCGACAGACTATACTATGACTTTTTTTAATACTTTTTTTTTATTAATTTTTGTTTTTACATTTTTAGGACATACTATACTTTTACTTTATTTTTATTTTTTTTAATTTTTTTAAATTTTTTTTTAAATTTTTTTAAATTTTTTTTACATTTTTAGGACATACTATACTTTGACTTTTTTTTTTTTTTTTTTTTTTAATATTTAATATTTATTCATTTTTTTTAGTCGGACATCATCAATCAGACATCATCAGTCTTTTTAAATTTTCACAACTATATATGACTTTTTTAATTTATTATAATTATTTTTATAATTTTGCAACTATATATGATTTTTTTAATTTTTTTTTATTATTTTTTTTTAATTTTCATATATACTTTACTTTTTTTTATTTTTTTTTAATTTTTTTTATTTTTAATTTTTTTTTTCATTTTTGGAATACTATACTTTGACTTTTTTAATTTTTTTTTTATTATTTTTTTTTTTTTTTTAACTACTATACTTGACTTTTTTTATTTTTATTTTATTTTTTTCATATTTTGACATAATTGACTTTTTTTAATTTACATTAATAATTTTGCTGAAAATCGACATATATTGACATCTCATAATCACACTAACTTTAACTTTTATTTTTTTTACATTTAGAATATATACTTTACTTTTTTTTTTTTTTTTAATTTTAATATTTTTTTTTTTTTATTGATTTATTTATTGACATTTTATTTATCGACATATCACTACTATACTATCATTTTTTTTTTTAATTTGACATCTATACCTTTTTTTATTTTTTACATTTACATATTTTTTATAATTTTGATTCTATATTATTTTTATAAATTTTCATTTATACTTTTTTAATTTATTATATTTTTTATAATTTAGACATACTATTACTTTTTTTATTTTTATTTTAATATTTTTTTATTATTTCATTTTTTTTATATAATTTACATACTATATCTTTATAATTTTCGACAACTATACTTATTTTTATATTTTTTATTAATTTTTTTTTTACATTTTTAGGACATACTATACTTTTTTTTTTATTATTTAATTTTTTTTTTTTTTTTTAATTTAATATATTTATTGACACATCACAATCAGTCTGACATATCATCACATATCATCTGACTTTCAATCAAATCAGTCTTTTTTGAATTATCGACACATTCATATATCAACATATCTTCTTTTAATTTTATAATTACATTATAAATTTTATTTTATATTTTTTTAAATTTTCACTTTTATTGATTTTTATCTTTTCTATATATTTTTTTTATTTTATTACTTTTTTTTTTTGACAATATCTTATTATTTTTTTTTTTTTTTGAATATAATGACATCATCAGTTGACATCATATTCTACATCATCAGTCTGACATCATCAGTCGACATCATCATCTGACATCATATACATATCATCAGTCTTTTTTTTATAATATTTCGACATATTATAGATTTTTTAGACATTTTCGACATCTATCTATCTTTTTTATTAAATTTTCAATCTATACTTGACATTTTCAAAATTTTGACACATATACATCACAGTCTGAATCTCAGTCTAACATCATTTTAATTTTGACATACTATACTTTGACTTTATTTATTTTTTAAATTTTTTTTAAATTTAATATTTATTATTTTTTTTACATTTTTTTTTTTTTTTTTCTGAAATTTTTTTAGGACATACTATACTTTGATTTTTTTGATACTAATTTGACTTTTTTAATAATTTTTTTTTATTAATTTTTTTTTACTTTTTAGGACATATATATTTGACTTTTTTTTTTTTTTTTTTTTAATTTTTAATATTTTTTTTTGTTTTTTGTCTGACATCATCAATCAGATATCATCAGTCTGACATCATCAGTCTGACATTTCAGTCTTTTTCATCATTCATAATCATCAATCAGACATCTATAGTCTGACATCATGTATTCAATCATATCATTTTTTACATATCAGTCTGACATCATCAGTCTGACATCATCAGTCTGACATCATCAGTCTGACATCATCATTCATACATCATCAGTCTGACATCATCAGTCTGACATCATCAGTCTGACATCATCAATCAGACATCATCATCATTTTTTTATCAACAATTTGACATACTATACTATGACTTTTTTTCATGAAATTTTTCGACATCTATCTATGACTTTTTTGATGAAAATTTCGACATACTATACTATGACATTTTTTCATAAAATTTCGACAACTATACTATGACTTTTTTTAATACTTTTTTTTTATAATTTTTTTTTAATTTTTAACATTATACTTTGACTTTATTTTTATTTTTTTTATTTTTTTTAATATTTAATATTTATTTATTTTTTTTACATTTTTTTTTTTTTGACGTATTTACTTTTTAACATACATATTTTATTCTAGACATATATCTGACTTTTTTAATCTTTTTTTTTATAATTTTTTTTTTACATTTTTAGACATCATATTTACTTTTTTTTTTTTTTTTTTTTAATATTAATATTTTTTTTTTTTTTTATCTACATCATCAATCAGATATCATCAGTCTGACATCATCAGTCTGACATCATCAGTCTGACATCATCATTCTACATCATCATCAGACATCTCATCTGACATCATCAGTCTGACATCATCAGTCTGACATCATATTATACATCATAGTACTCATCAGTTTTTTTTTTTTTAAAAATTTCGACATACTATACTATGACTTTTTTTCATGATTTTCGAATACTATACTATATTTTTTGATGAAAATTTTCGACTTACTATATATGACATTTTTTCATGAACATTTTCGACAGACTATACTATGATTTTTTTAATACTTTTTTTTTTTTTTTTTTTTTTTTTTTTTTTTTTACTTTTTTTTTTTTTTTTTTTTTTTTTTATTTTATTTTTTTTTTTTTTTATTTTTTTTACATTTTTAGGACATCATACTTTGACTTTTTTTTTTTTTAATAAATATTATCATTTTTTTTAGTCGGACATCATCAATCAGACATCATCAGTCTACATCATCAGTCTGACATCATCAGTCAGACATCATCAATCAACATCATCAGTCTGACATCATCAGTCTACATCATCAGTCTACATCATCATCTACATCATCAGTCTGACATCATCAGTCTGACATCCATCAGTCTGACATCAAGCAGTCAGCACATATCAATCAGGACATCATCAGTCTGACATCACTCAGTCTTGACATCATCACTACAGACATCATCAGTCATCTTTCTTCTGACACACCATCTGTCGACATCATCTATTCACTCATCAGTCTTTTTTTATGTAATTTTTTCGAAATACTATACTATGACTTTTTTGATGACAATTTTCGGACTTACCTATACTACGGACATTTTTACATGAAAATTTCGACAGGGACTATACTATGACCTTTTTTTAATACCTTTTTTTTTATTAATTTTTGTTTTTACATTTTTAGGACATACTATACTTTGACTTTATTTTTTTTTCTTTTTTAATTTTCATTTTTAATTTTTTTACATTTTTTAGGATTACTATAGTCTTGACTTTTTTATTACTTTTTTTTGTTTTATTTCATATTTATTTATTTACTTTTTTAGTCGGACATATCAATAGACTCATCAGTCTGACTCATCAGTCTGACATCATCTCAACATCATCAATCAGACATGATCAGTCTGACATCATCATCTGACATCATCAGTCTGACATCATCAGTCTGACATCATCAATCAGACATCATCAGTCTACATCATCAGTCTGACATCATCAATCAGACATCATCAGTGTTTTTATGAAAAATTCACATACATACATGATTTTTCTGAAATTTTTCGAAATCTATACTATGACTTTTTTGATGAAAATTTTCATACTATACTCGACATTTTTTCTGAAAATTTTCGACAACATCTATGATTTTATCTTTTTTTTTTTGTTTTCATTTGGACATACTATACTTTGACTTTTTTTTATTTTTTTTTATTTTTTTTTTATTTTTTTACATTTTTGGACATACTATACTTTGACTTTTTTTTTTTTTTTTTTTTTTTTAAAATTTATATTTATTTATTTTTTTTTCATAAATCAGACATCATCAGTCTGACATCATCAGTTTGACATCATCAGTCTGACATCATCAGTCAGACATCATCAATCAGACATCATTATTCATACATCATCAGTCTGACATCATCAGTCTGACATCATCAATCAGACATCATCAGTCTTTTTTTTTATGAAAAATTTCGACATACTATACTATGACTTTTTTTCATGAAATTTTTCGACATACTATACTATGACTTTTTTGATGAAAATTTTCGACTTACTATACTATGACATTTTTTCATGAACATTTTCGACAGACTATACTATGACTTTTTTTAATACTTTTTTTTATTAATTTTTTTTTACATTTTTAGGACATACTATACTTTGACTTTATTTATTTATTTTTTTTTAATATTTAATATTTATTTATTTTTTTTACATTTTTTTTTTTGAGGTAACTATACTTTTTTTAGGACATACTATACTTTGACTTTTTTTAGGATATACTGTACTTTGACTTTTTTTAATACTTTTTTTTATTATTTTTTTTTTTACATTTTTAGGACATCTATACTTTGACTATTTTTTTTTTTTTTTTTTTTTTATTTAATATTATTTTTTTTTTTAGTCTGACATCATCAATCAGACATCATTAGTCTGACATCATCAGTCTGACATCATCAGTCTGACATCATCAGTCAGACATCATCAATCAGACATCATCAGTCTGACATCATCAGTCTGACATCATCATTCATACATCATCAGTCTGACATCATCAGTCTGACATCATGATGTTGATACTATACTATGACTTTTTTTCATGAAATTTTTCGACATACTATACTATGACTTTTTTGATGAAAATTTTCGACTTACTATACTGACATTTTTTCATGAAAATTTTCGACAGACTATATTATGACTTTTTTTAATACTTTTTTTTTATACATTTTTTTTTTACATTTTTAGGACATACTATACTTTGACTTTATTTTTATTTTTTTTTATTTTTTTTTTAATATTTAATATTTATTTATTCTTTTTACATTTTTTTTTTTTTTTTGACGTATTATACTTTTTTTAGGACATACTATACTTTGATTATTTTAGGACATACTATACTTTGACTTTTTTAATACTTTTTTTTATTAATTTTTTTTACATTTATAGGACATACTATACTTTGACTTTTTTTTTTTTTTTTTTTTTAATATTTAATATTTTTTTTTGTTTTTTAGTCTGACATCATCAATCAGATATCATCAGTCTGACATCATCAGTCTGACATCATCAGTCTGACATAATGATTCATACATCATCAATCAGACATCATCAGTCTGACATCATCAGTCAGACATCATCAATCATACATCATCATTCATACATCATCAGTCTGACATCATCAATCAGACATCATCAGTCTTTTTTTTTATGAAAAATGTCGACATACTATACTTTGACTTTTTTAATCCTTTTTTTTTATTAATTTTTTTTTTACATTTTTAGGACATACTATACTTTGACTTTTTTTTTTTTTTTTTAATATTTAAAATTTATTTATTTTTTTTAGTCTGACATCATCAATCAGACATCATCAGCCTGACATCATCAGTCTGACATCATCAGTCTGATATCGTCAGTCAGACATCATCAATCAAACATCATCATTCATACATCATCATTCATACATCATCAGTCTGACATCATCAGTCTGACATCATCATTCATACATCATCAGTCTGACATCATCATTCATACATCATCATTCATACATCATCAGTCTGACATCATCAGTCTGACATCATCAGTCTGACATCATCATTCATACATCATCAGTCTGACATCATCAGTCTGATATCATCAGTCTGACATCATCAATCAGACATCATCAGTCTTTTTTTTTATGAAAAATTTCGACTTACTATACTATGACATTTTTTCATGAAAATTTTCGACAGACTATACTATGACTTTTTTTAATACTTTTTTGTTATAAATTTTTTTTTTACCTTTTTAGGACATACTATACTTTGACTTTATTTTTATTTTTTTTAATTTTTTTTTTAATATTTAATATTTATTTATTTTTTTAAAATTTTTTTTTTTTTTGACGTATTATACTTTTTTTAGGACATACTATACTTTGATTTTTTTAGGACATACTATACTTTGACTTTTTTTTTTTTTTTTTTTTTTTAATATTTAATATTTTTTTTTGTTTTTTAGTCTGACATCATCAATCAGATATCATCAGTCTGACATCATCAGTCTGACATCATCAGTCTGACATCATCATTCATACATCATCAATCAAACATCATCAGTCTGACATCATCAGTCAGACATCATCAATCAGACATCATCATTCATACATCATCAGTCTGACATCATCAGTCTGACATCATCATTCATACATCATCAGTCTGACATCATCATTCATACATCATCATTCATACATCATCAGTCTGACATCATCAGTCTGACATCATCAGTCTGACATCATCATTCATACATCATCAGTCTGACATCATCAGTCTGACATCATCAGTCTGACATCATCATTCATACATCATCAGTCTGACATCATCAGTCTGACATCATCAGTCTGACATCATCAATCAGATATCATCAGTCTTTTTTTTTATGAAAAATTTCGACATACTATACTATGACTTTTTTTCATGAAATTTTTCGACATACTATACTATGACTTTATTGATGAAAATTTTCGACTTACTATACTATGACATTTTTTCATGAAAATTTTCGACAGACTATACTATGACTTTTTTTAATATTTTTTTTTTATAAATTTTTTTTTTACATTTTTAGGACATACTATACTTTGACTTTATTTTTATTTTTTTAAATTTTTTTTTTAATATTTAATATTTATTCATTTTTTTTACATTTTTTTTTTTTTTTTTGACGTATTATCCTTTTTTTAGGACATACTATACTTTGATTTTTTTAGGACATACTATACTTTGACTTTTTTAATAATTTTTTTTTATTAATTTTTTTTTACATTTTTAGGACATACTATACTTTGACTTTTTTTTTTTTTTTTTTTTTAATATTTAATATTTTTTTTTGTTTTTTAGTCTGACATCATCAATCAGATATCATCAGTCTGACATCATCAGTCTGACATCATCAGTCTGACATCATCATTCATACATCATCAATCAGACATCATCAGTCTGACATCATCAGTCAGACATCATCAATCAGACATCATCATTCATACATCATCAGTCTGACATCATCAGTCTGACATCATCAGTCTGACATCATCAGTCTGACATCATCATTCATACATCATCAGTCTGACATCATCAGTCTGACATAATCAGTCTGACATCATCAATCAGATATCATCAGTCTTTTTTTTTATGAAAAATTTCGACATACTATACTATGACTTTTTTTCATGAAATTTTTCGACATACTATACTATGACTTTTTTGATGAAAATTTTCGACTTACTATACTATGACATTTTTTCATGAAAAGTTTCGACAGACTATACTATGACTTTTTTTAATACTTTTTTTTTATAAATTTTTTTTTACATTTTTAGGACATACTATACTTTGACTTTATTTTTATTTTTTTTAATTTTTTTTTAATATTTAATATTTATTTATTTTTTTTACATTTTTTTTTTTTTGACGTATTATACTTTTTTTAGGACATACTATACTTTGATTTTTTTAGGACATACTATACTTTGACTTTTTTAATACTTTTTTTTTATTAATTTTTTTTTACATTTTTAGGACATACTATACTTTGACTTTTTTTTTTTTTTTTTTTTAATATTTAATATTTTTTTTTGTTTTTTAGTCTGACATCATCAATCAGATATCATCAGTCTGACATCATCAGTCTGACATCATCAGTCTGACATCATCATTCATACATCATCAATCAGACATCATCAGTCTGACATCATCAGTCTGACATCATCAGTCTGACATCATCATTCATACATCATCAGTCTGACATCATCAGTCTTTTTTTTTATTAAAAATTTCGACATACTATACTATGACTTTTTTTCATGAAATTTTTCGAAATACTATACTATGACTTTTTTGATGAAAATTTTCGACTTACTATACTATGACATTTCTTTCATGAACATTTTCGACAGACTATACTATGACTTTTTTTAATACTTTTTTTTTATTAATTTTTGTTTTTACATTTTTAGGACATACTATACTTTTACTTTATTTTTATTTTTTTTCATTTGTTTTTATTTTTATTTTTTTTTTTTTCATTTTTTTTACATTTTTAGGACATACTATACTTTGACTTTTTTTTTTTTTTTTTTTTTAATATTTAATATTTATTTATTTTTTTTAGTCGGACATCATCAATCAGACATCATCAGTCTGACATCATCAGTCTGACATCATCAGTCAGACATCATCCCTCAGACATCATCAGTCTGACATCATCAGTCTGACATCATCATACATACATCATCAGTCTGACATCATCAGTCTGACATCATCAGTTTGACATCATCATTCATACATCATCAGTCTGACATCATCAGTCTGACATCATCATTCATACATCATCAGTCTGACATCATCAGTCTGACATCATCAGTCTGACATCATCAGTCTGACATCATCAATCAGACATCATCAGTCTTTTTTTATGAAAAATTTCGACATACTATACTATGACTTTTTTTCATGAAATTTTTCGACATACTATACTATGACTTTTTTGATGAAAATTTTCGACTTACTATACTATGACATTTTTTTATGAAAATTTTCGACAGACTATACTATGACTTTTTTTAATACTTTTTTTTTATTAATTTTTGTTTTTACATTTTTAGGACATACTATACTTTGACTTTATTTTTATTTTTTTTAATTTTTTTTAATTTTTTTTGACATTTTTTTTCATTTTTTTGACATTTTAGGACATGCTATACTTTGACTTTTTTTTTTTTTTTTTTTTTTAATATTTAATATTTATTCATTTTTTTTAGTCGGACATCATCAATCAGACATCATCAGTCTGACATCATCAGTCTGACATCATCAGTCAGACATCATCAATCAGACATGATCAGTCTGACATCATCAGTCTGACATCATCAGTCTGACATCATCAGTCTGACATCATCAATCAGACATCATCAGTCTGACATCATCAGTCTGACATCATCAATCAGACATCATCAGTGTTTTTTTTTATGAAAAATTTCGACATACTATACTATGACTTTTTTTCATGAAATTTTTCGAAATACTATACTATGACTTTTTTGATGAAAATTTTCGACTTACTATACTACGACATTTTTTCATGAAAATTTTCGACAGACTATACTATGACTTTTTTTAATACTTTTTTTTTATTAATTTTTGTTTTTACATTTTTAGGACATACTATACTTTGACTTTATTTTTATTTTTTTTTATTTTTTTTTATTTTTTTTACATTTTTAGGACATACTATACTTTGACTTTTTTTTTTTTTTTTTTTTTTTAATATTTAATATTTATTTATTTTTTTTAGTCGGACATCATCAATCAGACATCATCAGTCTGACATCATCAGTCCGACATCATCAGTCAGACATCATCAATCAGACATCATCAGTCTGACATCATCAGTCTGACATCATCAGTCTGACATCATCATTCATACATCATCAGTCTGACATCATCAGTCTGACATCATCAATCAGACATCATCAGTCTTTTTTTTTATGAAATTTTTCGACATACTATACTATGACTTTTTTGATGAAAATTTTCGACTTACTATACTATGACATTTTTTCATGAAAATTTTCGACAGACTATACTATGACTTTTTTTAATACCTTCTTTTTATTAATTTTTTTTTTACATTTTTAGGACATACTATACTTTGACTTTATTTTTATTTTTTTTAATTTTTTTTTTAATATTTAATATTTATTTATTTTTTTAAAATTTTTTTTTTTTTTGACGTATTATACTTTTTTTAGGACATACTATACTTTGATTTTTTTAGGACATACTATACTTTGACTTTTTTTTTTTTTTTTTTTTTTTAATATTTAATATTTTTTTTTGTTTTTTAGTCTGACATCATCAATCAGATATCATCAGTCTGACATCATCAGTCTGACATCATCAGTCTGACATCATCATTCATACATCATCAATCAAACATCATCAGTCTGACATCATCAGTCAGACATCATCAATCAGACATCATCATTCATACATCATCAGTCTGACATCATCAGTCTGACATCATCATTCATACATCATCAGTCTGACATCATCATTCATACATCATCATTCATACATCATCAGTCTGACATCATCAGTCTGACATCATCAGTCTGACATCATCATTCATACATCATCAGTCTGACATCATCAGTCTGACATCATCAGTCTGACATCATCATTCATACATCATCAGTCTGACATCATCAGTCTGACATCATCAGTCTGACATCATCAATCAGATATCATCAGTCTTTTTTTTTATGAAAAATTTCGACATACTATACTATGACTTTTTTTCATGAAATTTTTCGACATACTATACTATGACTTTTTTGATGAAAATTTTCGACATACTATACTATGACATTTTTTCATGAAAATTTTCGACAGACTATACTATGACTTTTTTTAATACTTTTTTTTTATACATTTTTTTTTTACATTTTTAGGACATACTATACTTTGACTTTATTTTTATTTTTTTAAATTTTTTTTTAATATTTAATATTTATTTATTTTTTTTACATTTTTTTTTTTTTTTTGACGTATTATACTTTTTTTAGGACATACTATACTTTGAGTTTTTTAGGACATACTATACTTTGACTTTTTTAATAATTTTTTTTTATTAATTTTTTTTTACATTTTTAGGACATACTATACTTTGACTTTTTTTTTTTTTTTTTTTTTAATATTTAATATTTTTTTTTGTTTTTTAGTCTGACATCATCAATCAGATATCATCAGTCTGACATCATCAGTCTGACATCATCAGTCTGACATCATCATTCATACATCATCAATCAGACATCATCAGTCTGACATCATCAGTCAGACATCATCAATCAGACATCATCATTCATACATCATCAGTCTGACATCATCAGTCTGACATCATCAGTCTGACATCATCAGTCTGACATCATCATTCATACATCATCAGTCTGACATCATCAGTCTGACATAATCAGTCTGACATCATCAATCAGATATCATCAGTCTTTTTTTTTATGAAAAATTTCGACATACTATACTATGACTTTTTTTCATGAAATTTTTCGACATACTATACTATGACTTTTTTGATGAAAATTTTCGACTTACTATACTATGACATTTTTTCATGAAAAGTTTCGACAGACTATACTATGACTTTTTTTAATACTTTTTTTTTATAAATTTTTTTTTACATTTTTAGGACATACTATACTTTGACTTTATTTTTATTTTTTTTTATTTTTTTTTAATATTTAATATTTATTTATTTTTTTTACATTTTTTTTTTTTTGACGTATTATACTTTTTTTAGGACATACTATACTTTGATTTTTTTAGGACATACTATACTTTGACTTTTTTAATACTTTTTTTTTATTAATTTTTTTTTACATTTTTAGGACATACTATACTTTGACTTTTTTTTTTTTTTTTTTTTAATATTTAATATTTTTTTTTGTTTTTTAGTCTGACATCATCAATCAGATATCATCAGTCTGACATCATCAGTCTGACATCATCAGTCTGACATCATCATTCATACATCATCAATCAGACATCATCAGTCTGACATCATCAGTCTGACATCATCAGTCTGACATCATCATTCATACATCATCAGTCTGACATCATCAGTCTTTTTTTTTATTAAAAATTTCGACATACTATACTATGACTTTTTTTCATGAAATTTTTCGAAATACTATACTATGACTTTTTTGATGAAAATTTTCGACTTACTATACTATGACATTTCTTTCATGAACATTTTCGACAGACTATACTATGACTTTTTTTAATACTTTTTTTTTATTAATTTTTGTTTTTACATTTTTAGGACATACTATACTTTTACTTTATTTTTATTTTTTTTCATTTGTTTTTATTTTTTATTTTTTTTTTTTTCATTTTTTTTACATTTTTAGGACATACTATACTTTGACTTTTTTTTTTTTTTTTTTTTTTAATATTTAATATTTATTCATTTTTTTTAGTCGGACATCATCAATCAGACATCATCAGTCTGACATCATCAGTCTGACATCATCAGTCAGACATCATCAATCAGACATCATCAGTCTGACATCATCAGTCTGACATCATCAGTCTGACATCATCATACATACATCATCAGTCTGACATCATCAGTCTGACATCATCAGTTTGACATCATCATTCATACATCATCAGTCTGACATCATCAGTCTGACATCATCATTCATACATCATCAGTCTGACATCATCAGTCTGACATCATTATTCATACATCATCAGTCTGACATCATCAATCAGACATCATCAGTCTTTTTTTATGAAAAATTTCGACATACTATACTATGACTTTTTTTCATGAAATTTTTCGACATACTATACTATGACTTTTTTGATGGAAATTTTCGACTTACTATACTACGACATTTTTTCATGAAAATTTTCGACAGACTATACTATGACTTTTTTTAATACTTTTTTTTTATTAATTTTTGTTTTCACATTTTTAGGACATACTATACTTTGACTTTATTTTTATTTTTTTTAATTTTTTTTAATTTTTTTTGACATTTTTTTTCATTTTTTTGACATTTTAGGACATGCTATACTTTGACTTTTTTTTTTTTTTTTTTTTTTAATATTTAATATTTATTCATTTTTTTTAGTCGGACATCATCAATCAGACATCATCAGTCTGACATCATCAGTCTGACATCATCAGTCAGACATCATCAATCAGACATGATCAGTCTGACATCATCAGTCTGACATCATCAGTCTGACATCATCAGTCTGACATCATCAATCAGACATCATCAGTCTGACATCATCAGTCTGACATCATCAATCAGACATCATCAGTGTTTTTTTTTATGAAAAATTTCGACATACTATACTATGACTTTTTTTCATGAAATTTTTCGAAATACTATACTATGACTTTTTTGATGAAAATTTTCGACTTACTATACTACGACATTTTTTCATGAAAATTTTCGACAGACTATACTATGACTTTTTTTAATACTTTTTTTTTATTAATTTTTGTTTTTACATTTTTAGGACATACTATACTTTGACTTTATTTTTATTTTTTTTTATTTTTTTTAATTTTTTTTACATTTTTAGGACATACTATACTTTGACTTTTTTTTTTTTTTTTTTTTTTAATATTTAATATTTATTTATTTTTTTTAGTCGGACATCATCAATCAGACATCATCAGTCTGACATCATCAGTCCGACATCATCAGTCAGACATCATCAATCAGACATCATCAGTCTGACATCATCAGTCTGACATCATCAGTCTGACATCATCATTCATACATCATCAGTCTGACATCATCAGTCTGACATCATCAATCAGACATCATCAGTCTTTTTTTTTATGAAATTTTTCGACATACTATACTATGACTTTTTTGATGAAAATTTTCGACTTACTATACTATGACATTTTTTCATGAAAATTTTCGACAGACTATACTATGACTTTTTTTAATACCTTCTTTTTATTAATTTTTTTTTTACATTTTTAGGACATACTATACTTTGACTTTATTTTTATTTTTTTTTCGTTTTTTACATTTTTTTTTACATTTTTTAATTTTTTTTTTACATTTTTAGGATATACTATACTTTGACTTTTTTAATACTTTTTTTTTATTCATTTTTTTTTTACATTTTTTCAACTTACTATACTATGACTTTTTTATGAAAAATTTCGACACACTATACTATGACTTTTTTTCATGAAATTTTTCGACATACTATACTATGACTTTTTTGATGAAAATATTCGACATACTATACTATGACTTTATTGCTGAAAATTTCCGACTTACTATACTATGACATCTTTTCATGAAAATTTTCGACAGACTATACTATGACTTTTTTTAATACTTTTTTTTTATTAATGTTTTTGTTACATTTTTAGGACATACTATACTTTGAATTTTTTTAGGACATACTGTACTTTGACATTTTTTTGTTTTTTTTATGTTAATATTTAATATGTATTTATTTTTTTTAGTCTGACATCATCAATCAGACATCAGTCTGACATCATCAGTCTGACATCATCAGTCTGACATCATCAGTCAGACATCATCAATCAGACATCATCAGTCTGACATCATCAGTCTGACATCATCAGTCTGACATCATCAATCAGACATCATCAGTCTTTTTTTTTATGAAAAATTTCGACATACTATACTATGACTTTTTTTCATGAAATTTTTCGACATACTATACTATGACTTTTTTGATGAAAATTTTCGAGTTACTATACTATGACATTTTTTCATGAACATTTTCGACAGACTATACTATGACTTTTTTTAATATTTTTTTTTATTAATTTTTTTTTTACATTTTTAGGACAAACTATACTTTGACTTTATTTTTTTTTTTAATATTTAATATTTATTTATTTTTTTTACATTTTTTTTTTTTTTTGAGATACTATACTTTTTTTTAGGACATACTATACTTTAAATTTTTTTAGGACATACTGTACTTTGACTTTTTTTAATACTTTTTTTTTATTATTTTTTTTTTTACATTTTTAGGACATACTATACTTTGACTTTTTTTTTTTTTTTTTTAATATTTAATATTTATTTATTTTTTTTAGTCGGACATCATCAATCAGACATCATCAGTCTGACATCATCAGTCTGACATCATCAGTCAGACATCATCAATCAGACATGATCAGTCTGACATCATCAGTCTGACATCATCAGTCTGACATCATCAGTCTGACATCATCAATCAGACATCATCAGTCTGACATCATCAGTCTGACATCATCAATCAGACATCATCAGTCTTTTTTTTTATGAAAAATTTCGACATACTATACTATGACTTTTTTTCATGAAATTTTTCGAAATACTATACTATGACTTTTTTGATGAAAATTTTCGACTTACTATACTACGACATTTTTTCATGAAAATTTTCGACAGACTATACTGTGACTTTTTTTAATACTTTTTTTTTATTAATTTTTGTTTTTACATTTTTAGGACATACTATACTTTGACTTTATTTTTATTTTTTTTTATTTTTTTTAATTTTTTTTTACATTTTTAGGACATACTATACTTTGACTTTTTTTTTTTTTTTTTTTTTTAATATTTAATATTTATTTATTTTTTTTAGTCGGACATCATCAATCAGACATCATCAGTCTGACATCATCAGTCTGACATCATCAGTCAGACATCAACAATCAGACATCATCAGTCTGACATCATCAGTCTGACATCATCAGTCTGACATCATCATTCATACATCATCAGTCTGACATCATCAGTCTGACATCATCAATCAGACATCATCAGTCTTTTTTTTTATGAAATTTTTCGACATACTATACTATGACTTTTTTGATGAAAATTTTCGACTTACTATACTATGACATTTTTTCATGAAAATTTTCGACAGACTATACTATGACTTTTTTTAATACCTTTTTTTTATTAATTTTTTTTTTACATTTTTAGGACATACTATACTTTGACTTTATTTTTATTTTTTTTTCGTTTTTTACATTTTTTTTTACATTTTTTAATTTTTTTTTTACATTTTTAGGATATACTATACTTTGACTTTTTTAATACTTTTTTTTTATTCATTTTTTTTTTACATTTTTTCAACTTACTATACTATGACTTTTTTATGAAAAATTTCGACACACTATACTATGACTTTTTTTCATGAAATTTTTCGACATACTATACTATGACTTTTTTGATGAAAATATTCGACATACTATACTATGACTTTATTGCTGAAAATTTCCGACTTACTATACTATGACATCTTTTCATGAAAATTTTCGACAGACTATACTATGACTTTTTTTAATACTTTTTTTTTATTAATTTTTTTGTTACATTTTTAGGACATACTATACTTTGAATTTTTTTAGGACATACTGTACTTTGACTTTTTTTTGTTTTTTTTTTGTTAATATTTAATATGTATTTATTTTTTTTAGTCTGACATCATCAATCAGACATCAGTCTGACATCATCAGTCTGACATCATCAGTCAGACATCATCAATCAGACATCATCAGTCTGACATCATCAGTCTGACATCATCAGTCTGACATCATCAATCAGACATCATCAGTCTTTTTTTTTATGAAAAATTTCGACATACTATACTTGACTTTTTTTCATGAAATTTTTCGACATACTATACTATGACTTTTTTGATGAAAATTTTCGACTTACTATACTATGACATTTTTTCATGAACATTTTCGACAGACTATACTATGACTTTTTTTAATACTTTTTTTTTATTAATTTTTTTTTTACATTTTTAGGACAAACTATACTTTGACTTTATTTTTTTTTATTTTTTTTTTTTTTTTAATATTTAATATTTATTTATTTTTTTTACATTTTTTTTTTTTTTTGAGGTACTATACTTTTTTTTAGGACATACTATACTTTAAATTTTTTTAGGACATACTGTACTTTGACTTTTTTTAATACTTTTTTTTTATTATTTTTTTTTTTACATTTTTAGGACATACTATACTTTGACTTTTTTTTTTTTTTTTTTTTAATATTTAATATTTATTTTTTTTTTTTAGTCTGACATCATCAATCAGACATCATTAGTCTGACATCATCAGTCTGACATCATCAGTCTGACATCATCAGTCTGACATCATCATCAGACATCATCAGTCTTTTTTTTTATGAAAAATTTCGACATACTATACTGACTTTTTTTCATGAAATTTTTCGACATACTATACTATGACTTTTTTGATGAAAATTTTCGACTTACTATACTATGACATCTTTTCATGAACATTTTCGACAGACTATACTATGACTTTTTTTAATACTTTTTTTTTATTAATTTTTTTTTGACATTTTTAGGACATACTATACTTTGACTTTATTTTTATTTTTTTTAATTTTTTTTTTAATATTTAATATTTATTTATTTTTTTTACATTTTTTTTTTTTTTTTTGAGGTACTATACTTTTTTTTAGGACATACTATACTTTGACTTTTTTTAGGACATACTGTACTTTGACTTTTTTTAATACTTCTTTTATTAATTTTTTTTTTACATTTTTAGGACATACTATACTTTGACTTTTTTTTTTTTTTTTTTAATATTTAATATTTATTTATTTTTTTTAGTCTGACATCATCAATCAGACATCATCAGTCTGACATCATCAGTCTGACATCATCAGTCTGACATCATCAATCAGACATCATCAATCAGACATCATCAGTCTGACATCATCAATCAGACATCATCAGTCTTTTTTTTAATGAAATTTTTCGACATACTATACTATGACTTTTTTGATGAAAATTTTCGACTTACTATACTACGACATTTTTTCATGAAAGTTTTCGACAGACTATACTATGACTTTTTTTAATACTTTTTTTTATTAATTTTTGTTTTTACATTTTTAGGACATACTATACTTTGACTTTATTTTTATTTCTTTCATTTTTTTTTATTTTTTTTTACATTTTTAGGACATACTATACTTTGACTTTTTTTTTTTTTTTTTAATATTTAAAATTTATTTATTTTTTTTAGTCTGACATCATCAATCAGACATCATCAGCCTGACATCATCAGTCTGACATCATCAGTCTGATATCGTCAGTCAGACATCATCAATCAAACATCATCATTCATACATCATCATTCATACATCATCAGTCTGACATCATCAGTCTGACATCATCATTCATACATCATCAGTCTGACATCATCATTCATACATCATCATTCATACATCATCAGTCTGACATCATCAGTCTGACATCATCAGTCTGACATCATCATTCATACATCATCAGTCTGACATCATCAGTCTGATATCATCAGTCTGACATCATCAATCAGACATCATCAGTCTTTTTTTTTATGAAAAATTTCGACTTACTATACTATGACATTTTTTCATGAAAATTTTCGACAGACTATACTATGACTTTTTTTAATACTTTTTTGTTATACATTTTTTTTTTACCTTTTTAGGACATACTATACTTTGACTTTATTTTTATTTTTTTTTATTTTTTTTTAATATTTAATATTTATTTATTTTTTTTACATTTTTTTTTTTTTTGACATATTATACTTTTTTTAGGACATACTATACTTTGATTTTTTTAGGACATACTATACTTTGACTTTTTTAATACTTTTTTTTTATTAATTTTTTTTTACATTTTTAGGACATACTATACTTTGAATTTTTTTTTTTTTTTTTTTTAATATTTAATATTTTTTTTTGTTTTTTAGTCTGACATCATCAATCAGATATCATCAGTCTGACATCATCAGTCTGACATCATCAGTCTGACATCATCATTCATACATCATCAATCAGACATCATCAGTCTGACATCATCAGTCAGACATCATCAATCAGACATCATCATTCATACATCATCAGTCTGACATCATCAGTCTGACATCATCAGTCTGACATCATCAATCAGACATCATCAGTCTTTTTTTTTATGAAAAATTTCGACATACTATACTATGACTTTTTTTCTTGAAATTTTTCGACATACTATACTTTGACTTTTTTGATGAAATTTTTCGAGTTACTATACTATGACATTTTTTCATGAGGATCATGAGCATTTTTAGGACATACTATAGTTTGACTTTTTTTTTTTTTTTTTTTTAATATTTAAAATTTTTTTTTTTTTTAGTCTGACATCATCAATCAGACATCATCAGTCTGACATCATCAGTCTGACATCATCAGTCTGACATCGTCAGTCAGACATCATCAATCAAACATCATCATTCATACATCATCAGTCTGACATCATCAGTCTGACATCATCAGTCTGACATCATCAGTCAGACATCATCAATCAGACATCATCAATCATACATCATCAGTCTGACATCATCAGTCTGACATCATCAGTCTGACATCATCATTCATACATCATCAGTCTGACATCATCAGTCTGACATCATCAGTCATCAGTCTGACATCATCAGTCTGACATCATCATTCATACATCATCAGTCTGACATCATCAGTCTGACATCATCAGTCTGACATCATCATTCATACATCATCAGTCTGACATCATCAGTCTGACATCATCAGTCTGACATCATCATTCATACATCATCAGTCTGACATCATCAGTCTGACATCATCAGTCTGACATCATCAATCAGACATCATCAGTCTTTTTTTTTATGAAAAATTTCGACATACTATACTATGACTTTTTTTCTTGAAATTTTTCGACATACTATACTTTGACTTTTTTGATGAAATTTTTCGAGTTACTATACTATGACATTTTTTCATGAAAATTTTTGACAGACTATACTATGACTTTTTTTAATACTTTTTTTTTTATACATTTTTTTTTTACATTTTTAGGACATACTATACTTTGACTTTATTTTTATTTTTTTTAATTTTTTTTTTAATATTTAATATTTATTTATTTTTTTTACATTTTTTTTTTTTTTTGACGTATTATACTTTTTTTAGGACATACTATACTTTGATTTTTTTAGGACATACTATACTTTGACTTTTTTAATACTTTTTTTTTATTAATTTTTTTTTACATTTTTAGGACATACTATACTTTGACTTTTTTTTTTTTTTTTTTTTAATATTTAATATTTTTTTTTGTTTTTTAGTCTGACATCATCAATCAGATATCATCAGTCTGACATCATCAGTCTGACATCATCAGTCTGACATCATCATTCATACATCATCAATCAGACATCATCAGTCTGACATCATCAGTCAGACATCATCAATCAGACATCATCATTCATACATCATCAGTCTGACATCATCAGTCTGACATCTGACATCATCAGTCTGACATCATCAGTCTGACATCATCATTCATACATCATCAGTCTGACATCATCAGTCTTTTTTTTTATTAAAAATTTCGACATACTATACTATGACTTTTTTTCATGAAATTTTTCGACATACTATACTATGACTTTTTTGATGAAAATTTTCGACTTACTATACTATGACATTTCTTTCATGAACATTTTCGACAGACTATACTATGACTTTTTTAATACTTTTTTTTTATTAATTTTTTTTTACATTTTTAGGACATACTATACTTTGAATTTATTTTTATTTTTTTTAATTTATTTTTTTAATATTTAATATTTATTTATTTTTTTTTAAGTACTATACTTTTTTTTAGGACAAACTATACTTTGACTTTTTTTAGGACATACTGTACTTTGACTTTTTTTAATACTTTTTTTTTATTAATTTTTTTTTTACATTTTTAGGACATACTATACTTTGACTTTTTTTTTTTTTTTTTTTAAATATTTAATTTTTTTTTTTTTTTTAGTCTGACATCATCAATCAGACATCATCAGTCTGACATCATCAGTCTGACATCATCAGTCTGACATCATCAGTCAGACATCATCAATCAGACATCATCATTCATACATCATCAGTCTGACATCATCAGTCTGACATCATCAGTCTGACATCATCATTCATACATCATCAGTCTGACATCATCAGTCTGACATCATCAGTCTGACATCATCATTCATACATCATCAGTCTGACATCATCAGTCTGACATCATCAGTCTGACATCATCAATCAGACATCATCAGTCTTTTTTTTAATGAAAAATTTCGACATACTATACTATGACTTTTTTTCATGAAATTTTTCGACATGCTATACTATGACTCTTTTGATGAAATTTTTCGACTTACTATACTATGACAGTTTTTCATGAACATTTTCGACAGACAATACTATGACTTTTTTTAATACTTTTTTTTTATTAATTTTTTTTTTACATTTTTAGGACATACTATACTTTGACTCTATTTTTATTTTTTTTAATTTTTTTTTTTAATATTTAATATTTTTTTTTGTTTTTTAGTCTGACATCATCAATCAGATATCATCAGTCTGACATCATCAGTCTGACATCATCAGTCTGACATCATCATTCATACATCATCAATCAGACATCATCAGTCTGACATCATCAGTCAGACATCATCAATCAGACATCATCATTCATACATCATCAGTCTGACATCATCAGTCTGACATCATCAGTCTGACATCATCAATCAGACATCATCAGTCTTTTTTTTTATGAAAAATTTCGACATACTATACTATGACTTTTTTTCTTGAAATTTTTCGACATACTATACTTTGACTTTTTTGATGAAATTTTTCGAGTTACTATACTATGACATTTTTTCATGAAAATTTTTGACAGACTATACTATGACTTTTTTTAATACTTTTTTTTTTATACATTTTTTTTTTACATTTTTAGGACATACTATACTTTGACTTTATTTTTATTTTTTTTAATTTTTTTTTTAATATTTAATATTTATTTATTTTTTTTACATTTTTTTTTTTTTTTGACGTATTATACTTTTTTTAGGACATACTATACTTTGATTTTTTTAGGACATACTATACTTTGACTTTTTTAATACTTTTTTTTTATTAATTTTTTTTTACATTTTTAGGACATACTATACTTTGACTTTTTTTTTTTTTTTTTTTTTAATATTTAATATTTTTTTTTGTTTTTTAGTCTGACATCATCAATCAGATATCATCAGTCTGACATCATCAGTCTGACATCATCAGTCTGACATCATCATTCATACATCATCAATCAGACATCATCAGTCTTTTTTTTTATGAAAAATTTCGACATACTATACTATGACTTTTTTTCATGAAATTTTTCGACACACTATACTATGACTTTTTTGATGAAAATTTTCGACTTACTATACTATGACATTTTTTCATGAACATTTTCGTCAGACTATACTATGACTTTTTTAATACTTTTTTTTTATTAATTTTTTTTTACATTTTTAGGACATACTATACTTTGAATTTATTTTTATTTTTTTAAATTTTTTTTTTTAATATTTATTATTTATTTATTTTTTTTACATTTTTTTTTTTTTTTTTTAAGTACTATACTTTTTTTTAGGACATACTATACTTTGACTTTTTTTAGGACATACTGTACTTTGACTTTTTTTAATACGTTTTTTTTATTAATTTTTTTTTACATTTTTAGGACATACTATACTTTGACTTTGAGATCATCAGTCTGACATCATCAGTCTGACATTCAGTCTGACATCATCAATCTGACATCATCATTCTGACATCATCAGTCTGAGATCATCAGTCTGACATCATCAGTCTGACATCATCAATCTGACATCATCAGTCTGACATCATCAGTTTGACATCATCAGTCAGACATCATCAGTCTGACATCATCAGTCTGACATCAGTCTGACATCATCAGTCTGAGATCATCAGTCTGACATCATCAGTCTGACATCATCAGTCTGAGATCATCAGTCTGACATCATCAGTCTGACATCATCAGTCTGACATCATCAGTCTGATATCATCAGTCTGACATCATCAGTCTGACATCATCAGTCTGAACATAGTCAGCTGTGGGCTGAAAGTCCAGATACACGTTTATCCAAGTATTTAGTCTTTTACACTAACTTTATTTTATAATAGAGCATGGGGATGACCATTATATACCTCTATCATCATGTTCTAAGCCCTTATACACTTTCACAATTTATTTTAAACTAATTAATTAACTCATCAATTATTTTTTTTAATTTCTGATTAATGACTAGAACAACTTGACCCACAGTGCTGAGCAGCATCTCTAATGCATCTCCAGGCTCCTTTCAGATGATGTACACCACTTACCTGCATGATCTTGCCATCCTTGCCGCGGTACAGCGTGTAGAGCTGATAGGCTTTATAGTTGTGTGGAGGGATGGAAGCTCCTCTCAGTTTGCATTTCCTCTTTTGAAAGGCTTCGCTGTTCTTGGTCTCTCTGCGGCGGAGGGGGTCGGACAGAGATGGCTGAAACATCAACAGGACCTGAGGTTAGTCATTATTCCATCTCAGACAGTATCCTCAGAGTGAATCAGAGGGTGGTGGACCTACTTTCTCTTTCTGCTTCTTGTTCCTCCCCCTCCTGGTGTTGGACTCGGTCACTGCAGCTTGTTTGCAGGCAGCTCGGTCGCTGCTCTGGGTGTCTTCTGCAGCAGACGCACTGTCCTGCAGGGGACAGGAGGACGATAAAGGATCGGGAGAGCTGTGTCATGGAAATGTTTAACAACTCAGGTTTGAACAAATCAGAGCAAGATCTAAAGCAAGTTTTAAAGGTTCTACATACAACATTCAGAACCCCTAGATGTTGCACTAGAGCACCAGCATCTCAGATAAACAACGGAATAAAGACAATGTCAAGTGATGAGGTCAGTATGCGAGGCAAGCAAGAGGATGTACATTTTTGCTATTATTTCGTTGGTTATAATATTGATTTTTACAGTATAGAGTTATTTCAGTAACATCAGTAACATATTCAGCGAGGTAAGGAATTATTTCTTCAATCTACAGAGTGACCTGAGTAACGGATAATGTACAGCGAGCCGGTCATTGTTTTGAAGGGGATTCTTTCACAACAATGACCCGCTAGCTCTACATTATCCTCCTTATTACACGGCTACTTACTGAAGAAATCAATAATTTGACGCCAAAACGGTCCTCAAGAGTCCGACATCAGAGCTGCGCCCATAGCAACGGTCTGTTATACATAGCAACGGTCTGTTATACATAGCAACGGTCTGCTATACATAGCAACGGTCTGCTATACATAGCAACGGTCTGTTATACATAGCTACGGTCTGTTATACATAGCTACGGTCTGTTATACATAGCAACGGTCTGTTATAGATAGCAACGGTCTGCTATACATAGCTACGGTCTGTTATACATAGCTACGGTCTGTTATACATAGCAACGGTCTGTTATAGATAGCAACGGTCTGCTATACATAGCAACGGTCTGCTATACATAGCAACGGTCTGCTATACATAGCAGCGGTCTGCTATACATAGCAACGGTCTGTTATACATAGCAACGGTCTGTTATACATAGCTACGGTCTGTTATAGATAGCAACGGTCTGTTATAGATAGCAACGGTCTGCTATACATAGCAACGGTCTGCTATACATAGCAACGGTCTGCTATACATAGCAGCGGTCTGCTATACATAGCAACGGTCTGCTATACATAGCAACGGTCTGTTATACATAGCTACGGTCTGCTATACATAGCAACGGTCTGTTATACATAGCAATGGTCTGTTATACATAGCAACGGTCTGCTATACATAGCAACGGTCTGTTATACATAGCAACGGTCTGCTATACATAGCAACGGTCTGCTATACATAGCAACGGTCTGTTATACATAGCAACGGTCTGCTATACATAGCAACGGTCTGTTATACATAGCAACGGTCTGTTATACATAGCAACGGTCTGCTATACATAGCAGCGGTCTGTTATACAGAAATTACAGACCGCAGAACACCGTGATTGACCAATCAGAATCGAGTATTCAACACATTCCGTGTAATAAATTCATGTAACGTAATTATTAGCTTGCTAGCTGCCCTGCTAACGCTAGCTATGTATCATGTGTGTGTGTGTTTACTAGGACTTTAAGGTTGAGGATTAAATTTACAATATATGTAAATTGCAGGATAACCCGGAGAGGGTTTTTTTTCTTTTACCCTTTTTACAAAACAGCACAACTGCTGGTTGAATAAAATCATGATTTGTCTCCAAAAGAAACAACTTCTTATTAGTAGAAATCTGAATAATGAATTGATGGGTTTAGGTTGAGTAAATGAACACTGATTGATCAGTGGATGAGAAGTCTGGAGAGACGAATGAAGGAGGAGATTTCACAAATACCAGGAAGTTCAGTGGAAGTTCTGAGAGGATTTAAAACTGACTCAGTGAGAACTCCTCCAGGGATCAGCACTCAGTCATTCTGTACTTCACTACTTGATATTGTCTTTTAAATATCTCCTTTGTTAAGCCTCTCCGTTCTATTCTCCCCCATGCTGCTGGTGTCTCATGTATTCCTTCCCCTTCCTGTCACCCTGTCAGGTTTTTAGGCTTGTTTTCTTACATTTTTCCCTTTCTTTTCCATTATTTCTGCTCTTTAAACTATCAACACAATCATTTACAGTTGCTCTGAGACAATATGTCCAGGGTTTATTTACCTTGCAGGGCAGCAGCTCATCTCTGGGCACAGACTGAGCTCTGCCCTCCGCCTTCAGCTTCTCTCTCCTCTTCCTCACACTCCTGCCACGCACAAAACTCTGAACCTGAACACACACACAGGAGACAAAATGACTGAAGGGCATCAAATAAGAAAGCAGATTATTAATCCCTGAGGGTATAGACAGCAGTCATCACAGGTCACAAATAAATCAGGCTCACTGTTCCACAAAGATCCTGGATCTTTAAAAAGGATGATCTGATGTCCCCAGACTGTGAATAGAATCAGTTTACTGCTCAGAAAACACTTCAGTATCTTTAATGAGTTGGCAGTTATGTTCCCCCAGAGTAACTAGAAAAAGGCCAAATGGCGGATTAAACTAAACAGTGTTTATATTGCAAATCATTTTTCAGATCTGATTTTTACTTGGAGTTTTGTACTAATTATGTTATTCATTATTATTCACACACTTTTTAACTGTCAAAAAATACCTAATAAATAAAACAAAGGAAAGAAGAGAAAAGTAAAAGGCATTCAATTGAAGTGCATATCATGTTATAAAAAGCTGTCTAGGAATAGTATGTAGTATGAGCACAGAAACAGTATGAAGGCCTGTCTCTCAGTATGAGGTGTCTGGTTTTACCTGGGGGGCTTTGGTCAGGAGGAGAGCCACGTCTGGGTTGTTGTTCTCTCTGGCCTGGTCCAGAGCCGTCTGACCTGCCTGCAGTACGGACGGTGAAAACATGAAGAGTTACTGTAAATCCTCAGATAGAGGCTTGGCCTATTGTTTACCTATTTAATGGCAGAGAGATGTGGAACCGGTCTTAACGGTTTTCAAACATTCATTATTTCCACTTTGCTATTTTCTAAGCTGCTGTCAATTAATTCAACACTTTCTGGTGTTTCACATTAAAAGTCTCTGAGCAGCCCAACGGACATTCTTCCTCCTTTTACAGATAGCTAATAATCTGCAGGAAGTGTTGTGTTTCATGACGGTAGTTTAACAGCGATGGAAAGAAACTAGATTTACCACCTGGTGGTTGTTTGCCTCCTCCGACTAGTCAAATGTCAGTTTACATCTACGTCTGTCCAACATCTCATCACTTCATAATTTCATCGTATTAGACGTTTGTCTGAAATTGTCATAATTAGCATATGAACCCTTGAGTTATGGCCATGTTTTGTGAGGTCACAGAGACCTTTGACCTTTGACCACCAAAATCTAACCAGTTCATCCTTGAGTCCAAGTGGACGTTTGTCTGAGATATCACGTTCATGAGAACGGTACAGACGGACGAACAACCTGAAAACGTAATACCTGTGACTACGGCGGTCACCAGCGGAGGTCACCAGCGTGGAGGCATACAAACAGTAAAGTGGAAGCCACTTGAATCAATTGGTGAATGAAGAGGCTTATTTGTTTAAAACAGTGGTGAGTATTACATCCCTCCGTTGTTGTATTGATGGAATTAGTGCTGTAGAAATAAATTGTAGAGTCCAGGTCATCCCACCTCCTCTCTTACAGCTGTTATCAGCAACGGGACCGGAGTCATTCAAGTTTTTGAGACTTGGCCATAATTTAACTACCACTGTTTTTTTCAGTTTAGAGTAAAACTGCAAGAGATGAGACTTTCTGTCAGTTAACTTGTGACCAGTCTGCATCACCTACACCTGTTGACACCTGTGGTGGGAATGTTTAACTGACTGAACATCTTCTAGTTTACAGGGATCAGTTGTTTTTTTCTTTCTGCCATCACACAGCATGCTCATGTACACTTTATAACATCAAATAAGAGGTTTTCCACCTAATGAAGTTCAAATAGTTTCCAACCAGTACCAGTACCTATTGCTTCTGTTGCCTAGCAGCTTTAAATAGATGGCAGGAGGCAGGGACAGTGTGCTGCTTTAAGAGCAGATTGGTAACACAACAGAGATGTGTGCTGACTTGCAGATGAAGAACGGCACAAACACTTGTTATTATTCATATTACTGATGTAGAGAAGAGGCTGCAGGCTCTCACAGTGTTACAGATGTGGCTGTCTGCTCCGGCCTCCAGCAGCAGGCGGACCGTCTTCTTATGATTCAGAGCAGCGGCCACGTGCAGCGGTGTGTCCCCAGCCTGCACACACACACACACACACACACACACACACACACACTTTATTTATTTTATTTATTAAGACATCTGATGCTTGTCTGAACATTTACATCTTCTATATTAACCTGAGGCTCTCACTCATGCTCAGTGACGAACATGATAAAACAAATAAATCACACACGTTTATATGTTTTAACTGTATAACAGACCAGATCTCACAAAAATACTGGAAAAATTTGATTTTATGTGTCACATTTACAAATGAAATTCTGGACAGAAAATTGTGTGTCCATTCAAAAATACACCAGCTACTTTTACAAGCCAGATGTGATTTATTAAACATGAGAAATAGTCCGATCATGCCAACGTGTCTGGTACTGAACAATAAGCCCATACAGGTATGTAGCTGGAGTCCAGTCAGTAACTCACCAGGTTCTTCTCTGACACCGAGCAAAAGGCTCCCAGCAGGATGCGGATCACAGCCACGTGGTTGTAGCGGGCCGCCACATGTAGACACATATCCCCCGCCTGGAAAACAGATTTACTGATTAGTGATGTGTGTGTATATACATATATATACACATATGGCTGTCAATCGACTAAAATATTTAATCGCGAGTAATCGCAGATTAATCCCAAATTTTTTTATCTGTTCTAAATGAACCTTAAAGGAGATTTGTCAAGTATTTAATCCTCCTATCAACATGGGAGTGGACAAATATACTGCTTTATGCAAATGTATGTATATATTTATTATTGTAAATCAATTAACAACACAAAAAAATGACAGATATTGTCCAGAAACCCTCACAGGTTCTGCATTTAGCATAAAACAATATGCTCAAATCATAACATGGCAAACTGCAGCCCAACAGGCAACAACAGCTGTCAGTGTGTCAGTGTGCTGACTTCACTATGACTTGCCCCAAACTGCATGTGATTATCATAAAGTGGGCATGTCTGTAAAGGGGAGACTCGTGGGTACCCATAGAACCCATTTACATTCACTGATCTGGAGGTCAGAGGTCAAGGGACCCCTTTGAAGATGGCCATGACATGGTTGGTACCGATGGATTCATCACGTTTTCTGGCGTATTTTCACTCTAGCTTTCTGATCTGATCAAATATTGAAGGTTCTTCACTGAGACACCTTCAGCACTCGGGGTGCATCTGAGGACGGATCACCACTCTCCTCCTCCTGCATCGTGTTGTTCTGAGTAACAACAGTTTCCCTGTGAGGCTGCGTGTTACGTTTGAAGTGCAAATGTACCAGGCAGTGTTTCATAATTAAGTGACTCCTGTGTAAACAGCACTGTGGTGGCTCGCACTGCAGAGAGCAGGCTGATTTCAGAGCTGCTGGATAATGGAAAGCATGTGAGGAAGAAGTCAAGATACAAGTTTGTTCTCAAAGAGCATTTTAAATGAAGGAACAGCGAACGAAAAGAAACAAAAGACAATGAAAACTACAATAACAGGGTGAGTACAAAAAAAAAGGAGGATCTAAAAAAAGGAATCCGTATGTTCACTGACTGAATGTGACATCAATAATCCTTCAAAGGAGCTAAAAGTCCTAAAAACTTGTTTTTGAAAACTTGATATTTATATATTACTGCACTGATTGATTTTTAACCCATTGGGGGAAGAACAACAAGCTGTAACCATAACCTCTAACTATAGGGCCCTATGATTGCTGCGATGCAGAAAACACGGACAGAATCACTGAATCTGATGATAAAAATGGTCAGGTCCTTTGGAGCATAACCATCAATGATGATGTACACGATGCAGCTTCTACCCGGAGCTGCACAGGCAGCAATCCTACGCTTTAGAATGAAATACTACCAACGGGGATTTGAGGACATGTGTCTAATAACGTTACGTTGCATCACCTACATTCTGTTCCTAAATGTAGTTGTCAAACCACTAAACTAAGTGGAACAGGCCGAACTACAACGGCACTGTAAGAACGATGACACAAGATATATATAAATACCTTGTTCTATGAGACATGGACCCCAGCACTATTCTACACTTACATGGTTCTTGCTGTCGGGCCTGGATCCTCCCAGGAGCAGAACCTTGGAGCTCTGAGCGTGACCGTTCTGACATGCCAGGTGGAGAGCTGTGTTTCCTGCCTGGAAACAAGAGTGTCATCATTTATTAGTGTTTACCAGGCTCTGCTTCTTGCTGTCATACATGCCATTTATGTATTTTAATAAATCTTATTCAGGTTCACTGTGTTCAGATACTTTGGTTACAGCCTTCATCTGACAATCGTCGTGCTACTACAGCGAGCTGAAGAGATGTGAGAGAACGGAGAGAGAGAAGAAGACAGAACAAGACCCCGCTCTGAGATTCACTGCCTTAAAGACAGCATTACAACCATCTGTACATTGAGGTCCACTGTGCACACTTCCTTTGTTACGTTTGTGATAAACCATTAAAATGTGCATGTGTGACATGCTAAACCGCAGCGTAACAGTAGCACAAGTAGAGACAGCAGTAAAGTCAGTGAAATGTCTCAGTAATGTCAGTTAACAACATCTATCTGAAGTTATAACATCAGCACAATGAGCTGCTGGTCATATAGAAGGCTGAGTGTACTGGGATGACAAAGAAGTGTTTTTATTGCTTATGAATTTTCATTTATAGGAGGAAGAATGTGTTATTTCTACTTTCCAAAGTGACATAGTCTTGATTTAAATGACAGTGGCCTCTCCTGGTGAATCTCACTGAGAGATTTAGGAAGCACTGAATGATTATAGGAACACAGTTTAGAGCGGTTAAGTGGTTGAAAGTTGAGAAGTCCACTGCAGAATCACCTTGTTTTTAGCGTGAGCGTTGGCTCCAGCCTTCACCAGCACTTTGACAGACTGGCTGAAGCCGTGCCAGGAAACCTCGTGGAGAGCTGTGTTGCCGTCCTGACGGGACAAAAGACAAAAAGACACTTTATCGACAGCCAGACTGATGCAGCTGACTTCCTAACTCATGAAGTACACTGGTACGTTGATGAGACTCAATCAGTACAACAACAGAGTCACATCATACTCACCACTCTGCTGCTCCATTCACGGTTTCATTACAATCAGTTCTACTTATGCAAATATGCCCTTTGAGCATCTTTTAATCAAATAAGATTAAATATACCTATTACACAAGGGGAACAAGGCAAAAGTGAGCGTGACTCACATCCCGGAAGGACGGACACGCAGAGCGCTATATACCCCCGACTACGTTGTCGCCGGGGTATAATTAGTAATATGTCTCGAATATAAGGTTGATTTAAATTAAGGCGTGGTTCTTTGTAGGTAATGTCTTTTTTGATATATTTATTTGTCTTTTTTTATATATTTATTTGTCTTTTTTGATATATTTATTGTTTTTTTTTATATATTTATTGTCTTTTTTGATATATTTATTTGTCTTTTTTGATATATTTATTTGTCTTTTTTTATGTTTATTTGTCTTTTTTGATATATTTATTTGTCTTTTTTTATATATTTATTGTCTTTTTGGATAAATTTATTGTCTTTTTTGATATTTATTTGTCTTTTTTTATATATTTATTGTCTTTTTTGATATATTTATTGTCTTTTTTAATATATTTATCATCTTTTTTGATATATTTATTTGTCTTTTTTATATATTTATTTGTCTTTTTTTGATACATTTATTTGTCTTTTTTGATATATTTATTTGTCTTTTTGATATATTTATTTGTCTTTTTTGATATATTTATTTGTCTTTTTTGATATATTTAATTGTCTTTTTTGATATATTTATTGTCTTTTTTTTTTTTTTTAAAGATTATTTTTTGGAGCTTTTATGCCTTTATTTATAGGACAGTGGATAGTCTAGAAAGGGGGAGAGAGAGGGGGCGACATGCGGAAATGGCCACAGGTCGGATTCGAACCCGGGCCTACCGCGGGACTCAGCCTTATGGGCGCCCGCACACCAGCAGAGCTAGCGGGGCGCCCTTTATTGTCTTTTTTGATATATTTATGTCTTTTTTGATATATTTATTCGTCTTTTTTGATATATTTATTGTCTTTTTTTATATATTTATTTGTTTTTTTTTAAATATTTATTGTTATTGTTGTTATTATATATATCTTGTTTTAATTGTTTTATCACTACTATGTAGTCATATTATTTCTTTATATTAATCTTGTCTCTAGTTGGAGGCTTCAGATAAGCCTCTTCCTGCACTGTATATTATTCATTTATTTTCTGTTATGTTGTGTAGTCTTAAATTGTGCAAAATAAATAAACAAATAAACACTTTATGGTACAGGGATAATGGCTTCATTTACCCATCTTTGTTACCTGATACTCTGATATAAGATGTGACCGGATGCAGTAATGGTTTACACATACTTTGTGACATTTGTTTACATTCCCAATGCCGGTTTCAGCTCCAATATTGTGGATAAAAAGACACAAAATTTGGAATGAATACTCAGATCCATCTTCAAATGTCACACTTTTTAAAGAAATAAAGACTTGAGTCACTGTACAGTACAGTATGCTACACGGAGTCACCTTGAACAAATCTTCAGCAAAACAAAGGAAATACTAATCGATCCCACCTCACCTCAGCACCCCCCCGTTACCATCAACGCACAAACAGCTGGAGTAGTTGACAGCTTCAGATACCTCGTAGTGACTCTGGACAATTAACTCAGGTTTGACCAGCACAATGACATTCACAAAAGGAGCCACCAAAGACTATAAGTCATCCGCAAACTGAAAGGTCTTTATGTTGCTATTGTTGTTATTGCTGTTACTGTGTTACTGTGTGCTGTTGTATGTGTTGGTGTCTGACAAGTACAGTGCTGTGGAAAAGAATTTCCCCTTGTGGGACAATAAAGTCTAAAGTCTAAAGTCTAAATCAAACTACTGACATCATGACAACAGTCTGTTATTCCTCCATTCATTCTCCACGTGTTACAGACCGACAGTATGTAGGAGTAGGAGTTTATCTAACTCTATGTCCATCTATAACAGGATGTTAGGAGGTGGTATGAAGATGATCATCCATAATAAGCCAGCTGTAAAGGATTTTTGGGAAAAGGGCTTTATCACATCATGCATGGTAATACTGGCTGGATTATTTTTGTACACCATTAAGTACATCTACTAAAATACACTATTAATGCACTATAATTCAGCATGGAAAGAGTTTCATTCCTCTTTCCACTGTGACTCTCAACTCTACTTTTAATGGGGGAATGAGGCTAAGCAGATTACACTGGTTTCTCTACGATTATCAGACGCTTTAATGCAGTCATTATGATGGCTTTGACCCCTGTTCCCCCTATCTGACTGTTATAGATGTGCCATTAGTCTCTGTGTTTCTATGTGTTTTGATGTGCACCTTGTCCTGTCTGTCCAGTGCACACCCTTCCTGGATGAGAGCGCCGATGACGTCGCTGTTTC